>CM060874.1:29600416-29909244 GCA_030737845.1 Acorus calamus | reverse complement strand
CCCCCCCCCCCCCCACATTGGGCCAAGTGTACTCATGAGCTCTGCCCACCTAAGTCTATAATACGGGGCCTGTATTCTGTAATTGCCCTACGGGACCCTATACCAAAAAAAAAAAAATGCTGCAGCAAGACAATATCAGTAAAAATGTAGCTCAACACCAGCAAGCCAAGAAATAAGACTTTCTCTAAAACGAAAATTACACCATCCAAACCAAACCAAACTATAGAGGCTCTATAGAATCTCACCATTGCTCAAAATAAACCAAACTCGGAATCTCCCACTTAATTTAACAAAAACACATTAAAAGAACAAAAACTTGGCTACCAAAATTCTAGTTCATGTGCCATTCATTCGGGTGGTAATGGGATAACAGCTAAATATAACGAAATAAAAGTTCCTGCTACCTTCCTCGGTTGGAATGATGTCCCACTCTAGGCCCCCACAACTTCAGTTTCCCCTTCCACTGGAACATCTTCTGCGGGTCTATCAACCTTGACCCCAACATCCTCTGTCATATCACCATGAACCTAAGAAAAAGAGCAACATAGTATCAAAATCTAGGAAACATATATGGAAGGAATTCTGTCTTGGTACATAAAAAAGTAATTCCAAATGACAATGAATTTCAGTTTAACAAGCACGTAGTCTACAACTTGTGTGATTCATAGGTGGAAATAGAATAAAAAGGGAACTTAAGTACCTCCATGAGCTTCCCAAGATCAAATTTTGGGGCCTTCAGGATCTTCACTTTGCGGATAAAAACATTCTGAAGTGGGTAAATACTAGATGTTGCCTTCTCAATGTCCTTCCCAATACTCTCAGGAATGAACTTCTGCACCAGCTCTTTCAGGTCACAAGATGCGGCTTGACTAACCATTATCTCCATCATTTTGCGGCGGATCTTGAAAAGGGAAGATACAAGGAAGAAAGCAATTTAAACACAATAATGACGGTCAATAAATCAAAGAAAAACCAGAAAAGGATATTACCTGTCTGATCTGGCTAGATTGTGCATAACAAGTGCGCTTGACCTGATTAGGGCGTCTCTTTGTGAAACCAATACAGAACATCCGGAGAGTGTAGTTGTCTGTTGTTTTCACATCAACATGCGCCTCAATCAGTGTGTGCCACTTGCGGACTAATGACCTAAGTTTATCAGTCGTGAAATCCATCCCCTGGGAATTACAAAAGGAGTTAGTTCAATTACATGATGTGAGAGGATAGCACGTCATATGTATTGGGAAGATAAAAATTTAGACAAGTACCCAAAAGTTTGTGAGGACATTCTTTCCTTGCACATCCTCTGCACGGAGTCTGATCTTTCTGTAAGCCTGATCTTCATCATTCTGGAGATCAGCCAAAGAGCACTCAAAGACCCTGTGCTTCAGGCCTTCAGAAGCAATCTGAAATGGAAGAGAAATTAATCAGTATCCATTAAGTGCAATTCCATATCAGAGGTGCATGTTCTCAATAGATTTTTAATATACTTTCAAGCTTCAATCAGGACTGATTCTAAACCAGCTCTGCTTAACCCATCTTAGAATTTTGATGCTATCAATTATTCTTCTACTTATATTTTTATTGTCTCAACAGAAACAGCATATAAGAGCACCTCCAATGGACATGTTAGCTCATTAGTTAGTGTCAGATTTTTAGAAAACATGTAAAAATGGTGCTCCAATGAAAGTGTTAAGGGAAAGTTAAATGTAGGCCCCATCTGTCATATGTTAAGGGAAGTGTTAAATTTGGCTAGTGTTTTAGCCATCCAAATGTGGGCCCTACCATTTAAAATATTCAAAAAAATATTATTTTGTGTGGATGGAGAGGTTTGAGTGGATGGAGAGATGGGCCCACTATTATTTTGAATAGTTATTTAGCTAGTCCATTGGAGTAACAACAATCAACTAAATAAAGATGTAGCAAATGAGTGTCTAGTTGAGTGATAAAGTGTTGACATGGCACTCTAACATCTTAGTTAACTAGCATGTCCATTAGAGATACTCTAAGAACTGGAAAAAAGAACATGGATTACTTAAGGAGCCTATAACTCCACCACACTCCCAAAAAATTGACAAACAAACAACAAGCCCAAGGTCAGGCCCTCACATGTAAAAGTTTTTATAATAATTTGGTGAGTGGAGGTCCACAAATATTATTGATGGCAAACAACCAAAAAGATGAGGTGATGAGATTTTTTCCTCAGATAAAGTACAAATTCAAATTAGGAGGCTTAATAATTTGTTTCTTACATTCATTAATTTTCAGAAAAAATTTACAGGGAATTTTTAGGTGGTCGATTAGTGGCCAAATAACATTATTTGAGTCAGATTTCAATGATGATGATTGTCTATGTTTCTAAGAGTATTTCATTGTTTTAATTCACTTGCAAGTGCATTTATAAGAATCCTAGATTCTGAAAAAATCGATCAAAATCCATCCCCTCTCTCAAACCCATTGCACCTCATTCACGTCAAATAATCCCACATGCAGCTAAAGATTTGTAATATCTTTTGCTTTATCAGATTGTCGGAAGAGACCAGAACAAAATTCATTTCTGAAGACTAAAGCATTTTGATGATAAACAACTTTATAAAACAAAAATAAGTTTCCGATGAATTTAGTTTTCAAGTTCATAAAGAAAAAAGTTGTAGCTAATGCAACATCTTTTACACCAAGTACATATCAAAGAGACTTCACATGAAGAATCCTCATTAACTAGTAACATTGTATTCATCAAAGCTACCTCACAAAACATTCCCCGATTATTGAACCTGAGCCTGATAACATTATATTCATCAAAGCTACCTCACAAAACATTTCCTGATTATTGAACCTGAACCTGATAACATTGGCCATTACCACCATAACATAAGAAGCTTTTGAAGAACCCATAGATTATTACATATAGAATAATAGATGCAGTAGAATTTCATCTCTTCCAGCTCAATAGTCAGGGAAAAATATACAAACTCCTCATTTACTGACCAATAATTAAAGAATTCATTTCAATGACACTGAAATAAGTCACAGAACAAGACGAAACCTACATAAAGCATGCTAGTGACATGTAATACAGATGGTTGAACATCACAATTACACAAAAGAATTTTAACAATAACATCAAAAATTGGGTAGTGATTATCCTAAATAAATATTACAAAAGAATTTTAACAACAACAACAAAAATTGCTTCAAACCCAAAGCAACATCACCGCAACTAAGATCAACATAATGTCACAAAACGATACCAATAGCAATCATCCATCAAATGCACAAAGCTTCAATATTGTGACAACCCCACAAACAAAATACCAAAAGCATAAACAATATCTCCAACCACAACATTCCACAAATGCAGATACAAAACGAAACCCTAAAATCTAAAAAAACTAATGCGAGATTTGATCCAAGTGAAAAACAAAAGGGTGGACCTTGGTGCCCTGGGTCCTGGTGACTAGGGTTTTCCCGACATTTTTGACGGTGAACAGCGACGGCGCCTTGATGTCGTACCAGTCCTTCTTCGAGAACGGATCGACCCTGCAACACATCGTCCCAAATCATAACCACAACAAAAACAACAAAGAATCGAAATAAAAAAAACACCGATATCAAAAGATCTGATATTTTAAGTACGTCTTCTTCTTCCCTCCCTTCTTTCCCTTGGAGATCCTCTTGTTCTTCCTGATAAAAACGTAAAAAATACAAAGAATGATGAGAGAGAGAGAGATCAAAATAATTGAAGAATTGGAAGAGATGATGGAGAAGATACAGACCCGACGGCCATGGCTGGGTTTGCTCCCTCTGTAGAGCTTACTCCGATCCGAAAATGGCCGCTCGAGAGGTAGAAAGAGAGAGGCGGCTAGGGTTTTGTGATATTATTTATGGGGGACACAAATGGGGATGTGCGTCTGGTATATCGTAGGAATACGTTAACTGGATCACTTGTTTGACAAGAGTGGCGTTTTATGCTGTAACTTGTTACGCATCAGATCGGGCGGGGGATCGGGTCAAGGTGGATGAGTCTTGCTTGTGGGCTTGAAAAGTTATTGACCAATCATAACTATTGTCGAATATGTTTGAAAACACACTAGTTTGTTGTACGCGCGCTGCGCGTAATAGTGAGTTTTGTAAAAATTATGCTAATGAAATACATAATCAGAACTGAAGAAGCAGTATTATTTTTATTTTTTAAATATATGGACTGAATTCATAATTTCAGAAGTATTGTTATTTAAGTAGTATTGAGTTTTATAAAAACTATGCTAATGAAAGGAGTTGTGAAAACTATGCTAATGATTATCATTTTACTTAAGAAATAAAAATAATTTTTTTTATAGGGATCTCAGTGGTCTAAAAAATTATTAGTTGAAATTTTATGAAATTGAAGTTTGGAAAGTGATGTTTTTTGTATAGGGATCTAAGTGGCCTAAAAAATTATTAATTGAAAAACATTGTCAAAAAAGAAGAAGCTTGTTTTCACAGAAAAATTGATATATATAGATCCAAAATCAATAAAAAAAAGAACAAATTTCAAATTAAAAAATAAGACATCCATCAATAATTTTATTGGGCTGAAATGGATCCGATTTTATCTGTAATTTTTTATTTATTAATGTGATTAAAATATTTTTATTTTATAATTTTATAGGTATCTTTATGACCTGAAATGTGAGACATATATTTGAATGCTTGCTCGGAAAGCTAAAAAAGGATGAGGTACGAGACTTCATGAAATTTGAAGTCCGAGAAGTCATGTTTTGAGATTAGGGGCTTGATTATAAATCTTGAAACGTGGATCAATGACTTGTTTATAACACAGATAGGGTCTAGCTTGAAACTGATAGAATCTAGAGATGGATATACAGAAAGTCTTGGAAAAGGTAAAATTAGCCGTTTTTTATAAGGGATTTGGTTATAAATATAAGAGACTTTTTCATAACACATATAGGGTTCGTTTTATTAAACTTAGAGAACTTGGCAGGGATCGGGTTATAAATATGAAAGATGTTGGGGCCGATCACCAGAAAGCCCGGGAAAAAGACAAAACTGCCATTTTTATTAAGGACCTGATTATAAATATGGGAGACTTGTTTATAATGCATAGAGGTTATTTTATAAAACTTCATAAACTGGGGGGTTTATCTGCAAAATACCCCATTGTTTCGCAGGAATTTTTGGCCCTAACGTGTACTGCTGGGCGATGACCTGGCTACTTAATGCGCTTTATAATAGAGTATAGATATGAAATATAAAATTTTAAAAAATAGATTTTTTTATAAAGAAATTAATATTTTTTATATTAAAAACTAAAAATAATTTTTTAATTAAACTAAATTTTTAGAAGGTGATAGACAATACCTTTTAGTTTTCTGTTTAATTAAAGATAAATCATTCCTTTTAAATGTTTCTATACGGACACTTAAACTCAATCGTGCAGCCCTTGTTACAGTCCACACTAATTTTTTTTTTCAAAACATCACACTTTCTAAATAAAATGTATGTTGTTATATACAGTATTTTTTTTAAGTTAAAAAAATAATAAAAAATTTGTGTCATATACTATGATAAAACCACATATGATAACGCAATATATATTATGATATTATAGTGTACAGGACTAAAAACGGACTGAGTGTATCAACACTCAATCATTTTATACCTTTTGTTTGATATTACGTGCTTTCACGTGGAATATTTTTTTTCTAGGGTTTTTTAGTTTTAAATCTCTGTAAACATACATATTTAGGGATCGATCCCTCATTCTTCATACTTTGGTTTTAGTCTCCAGATTTAAAGGATATATTCAGTTTTAGTCCCTTTTAGGGATTAAAAAGAAAACCACATAA
The DNA here is from genome assembly GCA_030737845.1 of Acorus calamus. Taxonomy (NCBI): domain Eukaryota; kingdom Viridiplantae; phylum Streptophyta; class Magnoliopsida; order Acorales; family Acoraceae; genus Acorus; species Acorus calamus. The sequence continues at coordinate 29,903,398 of CM060874.1, read as the reverse complement.
TTTAGGGATAGGTTCCTCCCAGGGACTAAAACCAAAATATGAAGAAGTGAATGATCGATCACTAAATCCTATGGTTTATAAGAACTTAAAAATAAAATAAAAAACCATTTTTCTATTTATATAAATTTCTGTAACAAAGTTTACCAAAAAATAAAAAATGTCTATGGATTCTTTTATTTGCTAGATTTATTGTTCACACCACTCTTGAACCTTAGAGAATGATACGCAGTCCTTTTTTACATTTCATTAGTAGCATGCATATGTTATGATTTTATTTAAGGTGATGTTTTCCCTTAACAAGAGTTGTTGGGTCAGCGGCTCCAGGTGAAGGTCCGATCGTCGCGCCTAAGATCCTGCCTATGGGACACTAGTGTAGTGCCGGTCAAATGACTCCAACACTCAAGTCAACAGAGTAAATAAATGGAGAAGATAAAGATGAAGAAGAAGAAGATGACTTTAGAATAAAAAATGTTTATTTGTGAATCCCCCTCCTTTCACGATTAAGGCTGGGTTCAAACCCAAGTTAGAATAGTTAAACTTAGAGATGCTTTAACAATCATGTTATATGTTGATGGTCAGTCCAGTCAATTAACCCTTGTCGTTCTCGATGCAGCATTGGTCTGGTTATCGAGTCATTCTACCTCAGGGAGCAGACGTTCCCGAGTTACACCCCTCAAATAAATCTCCCCAAATAGGGACCCCTGACAAGAGAATACTGCTATTCTCTTTGGAGGTGTTTGGAACGAGAATAACCCCCCGGATAACCCCGGATAACCCCGGATAAGTATTTGGAGGTGTTTGTTTACCCCGGATAACCCCAGATAAATTATGCCATAATAAACCTTGATAAAGTGGTATAGGAATTCCAATCAACCCCTAGAATAAAAGTTATCCTAGGTTATTCCACCTAAAGAATATGTGGGCCCACTATCAAATCAACTGTCATCACCTCTTATAAATCACCTGTCAAATCAATTATCATTACTTTTTTACCTTTTATAAATCATTATCCATACTTTATTCACATTTTACCCAAACAACAAAACATTTATTCTTACGTTTACCAATGAGAATAATTCAAAATACAACCAAACACAAAATCACTTTATCCTTATTTATACTCATTTATACCTGGATAAATCTATACCCTAGAATAAAAACTATCCCCGTTCCAAACGGGGGCTTTGGGTGGTCTGTATCGGGCGCATTATGGGCTGGACTGCACTACCCGTTTACTCAATTGTCCAAGACACATGGCTACCTCAGAAAGAGCAAGAGATTTTCTCTCCACATTTTCTAATCAGTGTATATATTTGGCTAGTCAATTATACTTAAACAATGAGATGTACACTCATATGAGATGTTAAGTATATGCTACATTAGCCCCACAATTTTTATATATTACGTTAGTAACATAATATAGCTAAATGTATGTGAGAGGGATTTATAATATGCATCAGAAGAATGAACGTATGAATCTTGTTAAGTTCCAATATTGTAGATCTATTTTAATTAAATCTAAACTAAGCTCAATCATAAAATAATATTTTGATATGATATAATTATATAATATTTCCAATCATCTATCTAAATTTAAATTTGAATAAAAATTATTTAAAAATCTCCACTCATTTATTCATATTTATATTAAATCAAACTTTTATTATAACATTTACTCTTAACATTTATTTTTTTCTTCAGACTCCACATCTTTTATAATTTTTGAATAAAACACAAAATGATGATTGAAGATAGACCATATCAAATAAAGCTTTTACTTAAATTTTTAGGCTCCGTTTGAAAACACATATTGAAAAGTAGATTTTGGAATAAAACTGTTTTTTAAGATGATTTTTAGACCTTGACTTTTTTGAGATGTTTTTTTTTTTTAATTCAGGAATCAATATTTGAAAGGAGTTTAATGTTTGATAGAAAAAGTTACTTTTTAATTCAAAAAATCGATTCCGATAAAAAATCGTTATTTTTGATATTTTAAAAACACGGATTTCGAAAGAGAAATTAAAAGGAATCTAGTTTTTTATTCCGTCGAAAACTGTCTCGTTTGATTGCGCGTTTGGGGCTTTTCAAAAGGCGGAATCGCCCCAAACGCGCAACCAAACGGAGCCTTAATGAAAGTTGTGTACAAATTTGAGTGAGGACCAGAGATAAACCAATAGTAATTACCTTTTCAACCCCTCCGAGATCTTGCATAGAATTCAAAGAGATCCCTCAACTATTTATCCACAACAACATAGAATCCATTGTAGAATAACTGTCGCTGCATGCATTCACACAAACAATGAAACAAATACGACAAGGACTCTTTTGTACATGGCCATTCTGATTTCCATTTTTTTCCATATTTATTACTCCTATAAACAAACTTGCAACAGTAGCCTGATCTTAGGGGTTATGAACACAGCAGGACAACATACATATTATTCTATCAGAACATACATATTATTTCGTTGAATAAGAACTTATAGACAGCAAGAGATTATTTGTTGAGATGCGTTTTGTTGTGAATTATTTGTGATACGACGATGCTATCCACCCGCGACAAATCCATCAATCTGAACAAAAAAATGGATGAACACAGAATTAGACAACAGAATCAACGCCCTTAAATATTTATAGCATAAACAAAACATGTGAACATTAGAAAAATAAATTGTGCGCCATACCTTTTGAAGAATGAATTTTCACAGTTCAACATCAACAGGAATAAAATATGAAAATGAAAATATGCGAACATATTTATACTCAAATGTTTCAACACTTCCCTTGTATTAACCATGTGGTATATAGAATAGGAAATTTTAATTTAGTGAATGAATTAGATCACCTTGCACTAAATTGTTGTATCACACCCCAACAAGCAGACTACTCTAATATTCAATATCCCTACCCTATATTTCATACCTTGAACTTGTTCACTGAAATTAGAGTAGCACAACACTAAATTTACTTGCATTTATTTCTTCAGTTCCCTATTTTCAAATAAGTTAGCAAAACATGTTCGGTAGCAGCCTGTTAAAATTACTGTATGCATAAGCTTAAGAAACACAATTAATCTGGTGAAGCTAAAAAAGTAGGTCGCACATTTTTTCTTAAAAATAAAAATAAACATTTAGCCATCAATTTTTGTTTTTACTTTCTTCAGAAACTTTTTATTCTGTTGCATTCTCTCTCCTCGCTCACATATGTTTTGCTCATGTGAATCCTTAAATGCACTCACATGTCAGGGTATAATATATTGTGTCCAAGACTCCAAATGAACAGAACCTATTTTCCGAACAGTTGGGGCCTGTTTTATGAATTCAACTGCAATGTAAAAATTCTTATTTGAGGTCATAGTAAGATGTGTCTTATATCATGCGAAAAAAAATAGCACTGAACCCCCCCAAACAGCCCCACAAACATAGAGGTGAATAAAAAAAATTTACGCACTAGAAACACTCATTTCAAAATGCTTTTCAAAACGTTCCATCCAATAGGAGGAAGTGTCATCAAAAGTGCCTTTCTCAATGACAGATAAACCTCCCACAAAGATATGCTTTTTTTTGAAAGTTTCATGGTAAGGGAAAGCAGATATCTCCCTTGTCCAACCCAATCAAACCCCCATCCCATATCAAAAACCCCATCTCAAAAGTACAGCAGAAGAGGGAAGAAAGAAGAAACAAATTTTTTATAAAAGAGCAACTAGACACTATAAACAGTGACGCTATATAGGCTCTATGCATTCTCTTAATCTTACAGCAAGACAGCTTAATTAAAGCCATAAACGAACGAATAATGATGTCTCAAACCCTCCTTTTTTCTTTTTTCTTTTTTTTTGGGGGGGGGGGGGGGGTGTAAATACTTCAAGATTCAACTTAATGATAGTAAAAAAATTAGCACTTATAGTTAGAGTAATTAGCTAAATTACAGAGGAGGAAATTATTTTAAATTCTAGAAGTTATAAATTAAAAACATGGACTATCCTCACTTATAATTATTTCCCTTTCACAAAGGGCAAACATTGAAAAAACGGACTTGCTAATTGAAAATTTCAACCCTGCAGAATCATGCAAACCTCTTGTTTTATGTATTTATTATTATTCATGTGATTAACTCTGTATTTCAATACTTTGTGTGCAACAGATCAAAAGTTCAGGTTAATTGATAAAACACAGATCCTCCTGAATGCATCTGGTGCCGAAGAACATGGTGTTCATTATCTACCATAGAGAGCTATAAGTTCACAATTACTGAAGAAGATGGATTTCAATGAGTTTGAAATGTGAAATGATTAAAAACAAGATATGGAAATTGAAAGCCTTTCCCAATATATAAAAAAACCAAACCGTGCATCAAATAAAATAGAATCATAGAGACACTACGCTCTTGAACAAACAATTATCGAGAGAAGAATTTCCAACAAGAGTGTTGAACAAACTTACAACATCACAATTGGATGATCATAGAATCCAAGGCTCATCCCATCTGCCACTGCATCCATGAACCAACATATATATCATTCCTCATACTGGTTTTGTTCATTATATCACAAACAATCAACAACACAAAACACTAATTAAATAGCAAAGCCACAAATATAAATTAAAAGTAATACCTTGAGGACTGGTTCACCTTTATTAGAGCTAGCGGCCCGCTTTGCATTCGCAGCTATCTGGGCACGGGCGGCTCTTCCTGCAGCGGACTTCTCAAACTGCTCCTGCCTGCAGATTATTTAATTCAATAATTTTTTACACTGATGAGAAAGTATAGAAAACTCCAAATATATAAGCAACTTCAGGAAATATTAATGTCTTTCAATTATCCCCTTTTTCTGTTCAAGCTCAACCATTCATCAAAGAAAAATTATTCATCAAAAAGTTTTAAGTTTTAACAAATCCATCACATTCGCAATTAAATTACTCTTCTAGCTGAATTTTTCATCAAAGCAACAACCTCCAAAATCAAAATGGATAATGTGAGGGACGACCGCAAATGCAGTCCCACGGAGGCATGTGTTTTAATTTTTTTTAAATAGTAAACCTCGTCTAATAAGGTACATGTTTTGATGAAAAGTATACACCGTTCCATTTCGAATTGAATGGACTCATTTTTAACAAATGTAAAAAAAAAGAAGTAAAGAGGTATATACATAGCTGTATATGGGACTGCATTTGGGGCTGTAAAAAGGACTGTGTGTAACAGCGCCCAATGAAAATGGATTGCAGCAGGTTCTACTTTGAAGACCAGAATCTATTGATCAATACCATTTCTTCAAATCCCATATAGGATTCAAAGTGCAAAGTCATGCAATTGCCCCCATATTTAATTGAATTGCCAATCATATTAAATTGGGTTTTTCACACACACACACAGTAATTAATAAGAATTCACTGGGGTCCATGAAATTCTATCAAATGCATCGGTTTTGAAAGTTTTTCACAGAAATATAAACAGCGAGAGACATGGAAGGAGGGGAGGGGGACCTCTTTTGGGCGGCATCGGCAGCTTTGGAGCGGGCATCTTGGGAGGCGAGACGGTCTTCCTCTCTTCGCCTCTCTTTCTTGGAGGGAGATGAGAAGCATGCGAAGCAAGACGGCATCCTCTTCTTGTACTTCTTATTCTTCTTCTTCTTCTTCTATGCTTCTTCTTATTCTTCTCCCTCCAGTGTTTCCGATCATCGAAATGTCTCAGCTCTTCGATTGACCTACCCTTTTTATTTTTAACACTTTTTAGAAGCACAAAACACACGAAACCCGACAGAGTAGTGGGTTTATAAATATGGATACCTCATCAGCACATATATTTTTTAATTGTCTTAAAAAGAATTATAAATATGTATTTAATTATTCAGATACTGTTGTGAATATAGTGGATACCCACCACTCCACCTAGTCATAACCTCCCCCACTCTTCAACTCCATAACCCCTCTCATTCAACTCCATAACCTCCACTATTAATCACCCCACTATGTACCCCTCACCTCTATGAACTTGTAACTTCTCACATTTGGAATTCCTCCATGCACCCTATAAATAGAGGGGTTTCTCATGTATTCTACAACCAACAAGTGAATAATAAATCCTCTCTCTACTTCTCTTCTCTATATTGTTTGTGTATTCTTGTGTTTATATTCTACTTAGTTCACAACACGTTATCAGCACGAATAAGCTCTTATTCGATTCAAGCACTCAAGAGGCTAAAGAAATCTCAAAAGTTTTGTAATTTGGTGAGTTCAATGGATCTCCAAAGGTTTGTATTTGATGGGTTCATAAAATTATATATTTTCTTTTAAAATAAAAAAAGGATTCACAAATATTTATAATTTTGGTGAGTTTATGAGATATTCAAATCATCATGATTTATATTATCTTATATTTTGTATACAACATGGTAAACAATTTTATAATTTTCTTTTTGATAAAGAAAAATTAGTTTTCTTACTCTATGCTACATAATTAAATATATCCATGCGTTATATTCTTTTATAGATTTGTTTTAAGAATGCATTTCTTTATGCATTTTCTATAGCATAGTATTTAAAAAAAAATGTTTTAACCATGTAATCTCATCTTTGTGATTTATATGCATATGAATCCATGATTTATAATCAAACTCAATGCTTATATGAAAAAGTGTGTACTATCTATTGATTAATTCGGTCACATGACTCACATTACCTCTGCATAATAATTGTGTATTAGCTTCATGAAATGATTTGTCCATGGTGGTAGCATATACATTCAGTGTGCATGATTATAATATACACAAGCATGAGATTTATAAATTTATTGGCTTTCATCTGTTAATATGATGGGCTATCATATTAAAAGATCATTTCACTGTATTTGTATATATTTGATATTTACACCATCATAGTCTATATGAATATCCCATTACACCAGTACATTGATTAATAAATAAATTTATGTAGCTCAAGAACATAGGTTTTTTTTTTTATTGATGTCAATTTATTTATCCTTTGAATATATATATTAGATTTTATTTAAAGACTTCATCTTGAAAATATTATTTGAATATATTGTTGTAATTTTTAACCAAGTCGGTTAGCAACACAATCTCCAATTATTATATTTCCGTTGCAAAGTAACATTTTCTCTTCATTCACAGGGAATTTGTAGTGTCCCCGATAATGGGTAATTAATTGACATTTTCTTATAGTTATTTGTTATAATTCTGTTTTAGATATATAGTTTGATGTAAAGTTTGGCTTTGAGATTATACAGAAAATCATGTGTCTCTATAGAACTAAGCAAATATTATGGCTACAGATGTATCCCTGAAGAACTAAGCAAAAGTCATAAGTTCTATAGGACTATGTAAAATTTATAATTTTATGAGTCCCTGAAGGACCATATAAAAGTGTCCATGAAGGACCATACAAAATTTTTATTATCCCTGAAGAATTACAAAAATTATTACATTGATCCTTGGAGGATCATGTGAAAGATATTATTAGAATGTGTCCCTAAAGGACCGTATAATTTTTATCCCTGAAGGATATATATACACAAATCATGATTGCTCGTGTCCCTCTAGGACCAAACAAAAATTATATGATATATTTTTTTGGGTCCTTGAAGGACCAATAAATAATAAAAAATTGTGTTTACATGGATCCCCGAAGGACCACGCAAAAGTTATGAATAATGTGTCCCGGTAGGACCATGCAAAATTTTATTTATTTCATTTTATCCCAGAAGGACTATATAAAAATTATGATTATATAAATCCCTGAAGGATCATATAAAATTTTATTTTATTTTATCCCTTAAGGACTACATACAATTTTATTATCCCTAAGGGATTATATAAAATTAATGGCTACTTGAGTAATGTAGGAGTATACAAAAGTTATGAAATTTTTATGGGTCCCTGAAGGATCATATAAAAAAGGTGGCTACATGTATCCCAGTAGGAACATGTAAAAATTGTGATTAGCTTTCACCATCATAATATAGAGGATTTAAATATTAAATTCTCATTGTGAAAGGTCCACCGACCATTGTGTCTCAAAGATGCTCCAGTAGTAGCAATGTCGAGAGCAAAAATATTATTATCAAATTTTATATTTTCTCATTGCTGAACAATGAGCTTTGATAATAATATAAATAAAAAAATCATGAAACCCGATCTATTAACTCAGCATCGTTGCCTGAAGCAAATGCATTTTATTTTATTTTATTTTGAGCAATGGACATGGTCAAGGGTTATTTCATGGTTTATATAACCACAACAATAGTAGAGATGACAAGTTATTTGAAACCACCAGAAGTGGAATGCCATTGAATGAAAGCAAAGGAAAAGTTTGCATAATAAACTCCTAAAATCCAGAAGAAAATTATTGTCATCTATGTGGTACTTCATAACATAATTTTGGTCACTTACCTGAAGTACGTCCAAATCTTTAAATTAGTTGCATACCTGAAGTATGCTTAAACTCTTTATTGGTCATGTACTTCATATATGATTAGATATTTGTCAATTTTATATTTACGTCTTTATTTTTCTTTATTATATAAAATGCACTTTCATATTTATCTTATTTTTTTTAGTTTAATATTAATTAATGTAAATGATAATATTATTTTTTACAAACTTGATTGAATGCTCCAGAAGGGCAGATATCATGTTATCCAAAGATACAAAATTTTGTATCAATGATGCGTTGTATTCATGTAGATCCAGAAGAAGTCTACTGAAGATACTTATATCAACATATGCCATTTTAAAATTATGGAATATCTATACATTAATAATGTCTCATGCTAGAAGCATACATTAGAAAAGCTTTATGCTCTCTCCTAAGGGTTATAATATAAATATCCATAATTACTCATATGAACCAGAAGTTCTATGATCTTTATGGTTTGGCACGACTATCTCGGATATCCATGGAACACGATAATGCGTTGAACTATTCATTTAGGCATATACTAAAGAACCAGAAGATTCTTTTGCTCGATGATAGTTTTTACCGCATGATTTGCGGATTGTCATTTTAATGAGACAATATTCCCGTCGTTAGGGGGAGGGAAGAATATACCTGAAGTACGATCTGTTCCTAAAGAACGACGAGAATATCATGGAATTCATCCACTGTCTCATCTAGACTCACGTACCACTCAACGTGAAAATCAAATTCCTAATGCACGCCAGAAGCGTAATTAATCAATAGGTTCAAAAGATTCAGCTCCCCAGAAGTGGAGATCAAATGAAAAATCATGCTCTAATAATGATCCAGAAGAAGTTATACATAATGCTCCAGAAGAGATTATGAACAATAGATCCACTTTCTCTAAAACTCCAGAAGAGTATAATATCTCTGAAGAGAAACGAGTTCCAGAAGTGACAAACTCTTGAAGAGGAAAAGGTACCTAATAATATTGAGATCTCTGTATTTTATATGCATATAAGAGAAATGTGGAATCGCAAATAAATGATCATCGATGACATACTATTGAAATTTCAAAGGGCGATGATTACAATGAACCACACAGCATAAATGAATTTCGACAACCAAAGTGGAAAGATGCTATTAAAGCAGAATTAAGTTTTCTTGAAAAGTGTGGTATATATGAACCTATAATATATACCCCAAAGATGTTAACCCTGAAGGTTACAAATGGGTGTTTGTAAGAAAGCGAAATGAGAAAATAAAATTGCTAGATATAAGACATGTCTTGTGGCACAAGGTTTCCTGCAGAAACCTGGGATTTGACTGTGAAGAAACATATTCATCAGTCATGGATACAATAACGTTCCATTAACTAGAAAGTCTCGAAGTTTCTGAAAAACTCGATATGAGACTAATGGATGAAGTAACAGCTTATCTATATGAGAATTTACATGAATCCCTGAAGGATATAAATTGCCTGAAACAAAATGAAAGAGTATGTACTCAATAAAGCTAAGACGTTCATTGTACAGCTTAACGGAGTAGGTACAACCGTCTTAGTAAATACTTGATAAAAGAAGGATATGAAAACAATCTCATTTGCCCGTGTATCATTATATATATTTTATATATTCAGTAAGGGATTTGCTATTTTGACAGTTTATGTTGATAACATAAATTCAATTGGGACTCTTGAAGAGCTCAACAAAACTGCAAAATATCTTATGAATGAATTCGAAGTGAAAGACCTTGGAAAAAACTAAATATTATTTCGGCCTGTAGATCGAGTGAAGCCCAAGTGAAATACTTGTCCATTAAACAACATATATTGAGGAATCCTGAAGCGTTTTAATATGGACAAATGTCATCCATTAAGTATTCCTATGGTGGTAAGGTCACTTGACCCAAAGAAGGACCTTTTTTCGTCCAAAAGAAGATACTAAAAATCTTCTTGGTCCTGAAGTACCATATCTTAGTGCAATTGGTGCTTTATTATATTTGACACAATGTACTAAATCTGACATTGCATTTTCAGTTAAATTATTGGCCAGATTTAGCTCTGCACCAATTTGAAAGCATTGAAATGGTGTAAAACACATTTTTTCGTTATCTTCGTGGAACGTCAGACATGGGCATATTCTATGCAAATGATTCCAATAATGATGCACAATTGAAGGGTTATGCAGATTCAGGATATCTTTCAGATCCTCACAAGGCTCGCTCACAAACATGGTATGTATTCACTTGCGGTGGCACAGCGATCTCTTGGCGATCTACGAAACAGACTTTGGTCGCCACGTCTTCTAACCACTCTGAGATTATTGCACTCCACGAAGCAAGTCGGGAATGCGTGTGGATAAGGTATTTGGTTCATTATATTCATACTGCATGTGGACCATCTCTCATTACAGATGTTCCAACAACTATTTATGAAGACAATGCAGCATGCATTGCTCAAATCAAAGGGTGATAGAAGGAAGCATATTTCTCCAAAATTCTTTTACACTCATGAGCTCCAGCAGAGACATGAAATTGATGTTCAACAAATTCAGTTAAAGGACAATCTTGCAGATTTGTTCACTAAAGCTTTGTCGACGTCAACATTCAAGAAGCTGGTGTATAACATCGGCATGCGACGAGTTAGCGACCAAAATTCTTGAAATCTTGTACTTATGAGGGGGAGTAATTTTTTTGATGACATTTTGCGAACTGTACTCTTTTTCCTTCGCCTAGGTTTTGTCCCAATGGGTTTTCCTGGCAAGGTTTTAACGAGGCAGTGTTAAACGCATACATCATTATACGATTAAGTTACATTGTACTCTTTTTCCTTCGCTTTGGTTTTTTCCCACTGGGTTTTCCAAGCAAGGTTTTAATGAGGCAATTATCTTAGCGTGTTGGTCATCCAAGGGGGAGTGTTGTGAATATAGTGGATACCCACCACTCCACCTAGTCATAACCTCCCCCACTCTTCAACTCCATAACCCCTCTCATTCAACTCCATAACCTCCACTATTAATCACCCCACTATGTACCCCTCACCTCTATGAACTTGTAACTTCTCACCTTTGGAATTCCTCCATGCACCCTATAAATAGAGGGGTTTCTCATGTATTCTACAACCAACAAGTGAATAATAAATCCTCTCTCTACTTCTCTTCTCTATATTGTTTGTGTATTCTTGTGTTTATATTCTACTTAGTTCACAACAGATACATACTTTTTTTTTATTAGAGCATCTCCAATCGGGATGCATTTCTCCAAAATGCATCCCGGGGGAGCTCCAACCGAGCTGTATGTACAGCTCCAAAATGCAATCGGGTGGGATTTGGTTGCAAATATGCAGCTCGGACGGATGAAATGCAGACGGCTGCATTTCACTGTTCATTCTATTTAAAACCCATAAATACCCTCCACAATGCATGCAATTTTTTTAATTCTATTTGTATCCTTCGTCCTAAATTAAATTATTAACTCTTTGAAAGTTAAGTTTTAATCTACCTCTTATTAATTTATTAATATTATATTATTAGAAAAGTCGTCGACACCTTCAAAATGAGTCCAATATTGATTAAGTTATTATGCATTTATTTTAATTAATTAACAATTAATTAATTTTATATGTATTACTTGACATTATAGTAAATTATGCAATTAAAAATTTAAAAAGTTTTCTTATTTTAAAATAATTCAAATAACAATTTTCATACATTAACTGAATAAACATTGAAATTGAGATACATTAAGCTTGGATTAATACATCAAACTAAAATAAAAATATTACATCGGTTCATTGCCACGTCTTTTTCACAAATGTTCAATCAATGCGTTTCGAAGTGTAAAGTGAACATCTTTGTCTTTGATTCTTCTATGTTGAGAAAGAAATCGTCGGAATCATTCAATTTCATTTCCCTCCATCTCTTCATTATTCAAATAACGTGATGGAGTAGTGATGACAACCTCTTCATGTTCATCATGTTTATCTTCGACAATCATATTGTGCATTATAACACAAGCAGACATAATATCATGCAAGACACGTTTATCCCAAAAACGTGTTGGCCCTTTGATGATAGCAAATCGTGACTGAAGAACTTCAAATGCCCGCTCCACATCTTTCCGACATGCTTCCTGTTATAATTATGTAATTAAAAGTTAAAGCTTAAAACAGTTGAAGTCTACAAATTGGGTCTGTGTGTGATTTTTTTTACCCAAAAATCACCTCTCAAAGCAAAGGCGATAAATGAGTCAAACCGAGCCAAACTCACGAATCTAAATGAGATTAATGTTCTTCTTCGTTTTAAGTTTTTTAAGAGTTGAAAATAAAATTTGAACATAAATGAACCAAGCTCACGAAACGAGTACAACTTTGTGTTGATTTAATATTCTGATTTTATAAACGAGTTGAACCAAACTTGAATCAAATCTTTTATAACACAAATGAATTGAGTTTGAACACAAAATGAAGCTCGATTCAGGTTCCGAGTCTAACCGAACTTTAAAAATTATTCAAATTTGACTCATTTGTCTAATTGAACAAGCCCGAACAAACTCCAACCTAGCCGAGCCAAACAACTCGATTCGTTTATCAACCTTACTATCAAGTCCATTTATAGGATTATAAGTGATTCTCTTCTATTTTCAAGGATATTATAAAAAACGTTTCTTAAAATATTTGTAAATATAATTAAATTTGAAAACCATTAGTCATTTTGTTTAATCATTACTTAATTTATAAACATCTCACACAGATATTGACAGATGTGCCATTCTCATAGAAATATGCAATGTTGTAAAAAGCACAAAGCATTAGTCTAGCAGTTGTTGGTCAATTAGAGATTAATCAACCAAACGAGAACGAATCAATAATTAATCAATCACTTTTTTAACAAAAATAAATAATACATATACATAGTTAAAATTTTGAACAACAAAATAATAATAAAATATCATTAAAACAAAATTGATAATACAACTTATCAGGGATATCACACAAAAATTAATTGACAGATATAAATTATAATCAACTAAAATATTAATAAAAAAGATAGGGGATTAAGAAGGGATTTTGATCCACCTATTATGGACCATGGGTTCATAGCAAGTACATCTTCCCCTGCCTGTTTCTTCTTTTTAACTTGCATCTTCTTATGGGTTCTTTGAAACATTCAGTTAGACCGGTAAAGAAGGCTCTTCCATTTGATCAGCAAAACCGGTCCCCTTTTGAGCAGCAAAGCAATAGATTTCCATTGCTTATATTTGAACTGAACCTGACTGATTGTTCACACGTTTATGTTTTGACCAACAGCCAGAGCAAACACATAGTTCATATAAAATTTCCTGGGCACATAAAATACCTGCCATTACATGTCCTGAAAACCATAGGGACAACACAAGCATTATACAAAAGGGGCAATCGATTGGAAAAGAAAAGACTTAAAGCTTCAAACCCCCAACATAAAAATAGTTTCATAGGTGAAGCACGGATTCTAAATAACGATTACAAAGGGACAATTCATCATGTGGGTATTGTTACAATCCTTAAAAAAGTGGATCATGATTATCGTCTACTCAACCGCCTCGGGCTTCCCTTCTGGTAGCATCATGAAGGATGTCAATGTCCACTCCATCAGGTGGGAGCTGTACGTACCTCACTACAGACCCGCGGATGAAACAATTCCTCACCGATAACTGTCAACCACCAGATGCAACAAAACGATCATGACAAGCTACCTCAATATGACATGCCAAGTATATGGACACAATGATATGAAAGGGGAATATGTATAAATGTCGAAGTTAATAACTTATTAATGCTATATTTCTTTAGCATTTGTTTATTTCACAAATAAGCAAAGGATGAGGGATGAAAATGCTTAATTTAAAAAAAAAAATTGTTTAGCATGGATACACTGTAATAGTAAAACCAGCAGCTACAATATTTGCTAAGTTCATTGATGCATGATAACTTGCATATACCTTACCTATTCACAATAAGAAAGACGGTTATGAGAATATTACTTCCTTTCATATATAATAATATGAATGCATGTTTAGCTAGGAGTATATTTTCAAATGCAATTATCATGAGCACAGTTCTTCTGATAAAAGATGCTGCTTCACCTAGAGGCAAAAATTTAGAATTTATATTCTCTGTCTGAAAGAGTGAAGTACAACAAAGATTTTCCCATTAAGGAGTAACATCATGGTGTAAGGGTGTAATGTTCAAATAATAAATGGTTCACCAAGTCAACCCATTCGTGACTCATCTTCTTTTTCTCTGCTTCATCTCTGGTAAGAGCTCCGTCCGATAGCTGGCCACCCCTTTTCACCTTTCTCCAGCTAAATTACTATTTCTCAAGAGTCAGGTACCACTATCTCTGCTGGAAAACACATCATCCAGTAGTTGGATGGACTTTCCATCATGCATGTAAATCCATCCAACAACAACTGTTGTGATTTGTGCGGCCATCCGGCCACAAATGTGCCGCATGTACCACACATTCGTTGCACATGCAGCGTACATACAATTTGATATACACCCTGGAGCACACATCATTACATGCAGTTGTACATACCAATAAGTGCAGCATTTGAAACTATGCTAAGGATAAGAAAAAAACAAGTTTAATCGATCTTTATTAATGTAAGTTGGATGATAAAGCAACAATTTAACATTCATCAAATGATTGAAATTATCTAATCATCACAAATGTGCAGACATGTATGCCATGCTTACTTTAAAAAGTCATATGAGTTTACTTAAAATGTGCAATAAAATTCACAGGCATCATCACATCATATCTCTTGTTGAATTCAAGCAGCAACGTTGTAACAAGTGTTAAGAAGTGGATGATCAATGGCATCTAGGGATTAACCGGCTAGGTGAATATTAATCTAGGAATCAATCTTTAATAATAAAATACAAAATATTCTACAAGTACAATGTATATAGCAGCTAAAAATACAAATAAATAAAATAAATGAAATAAATTAGGAAGAAAAGGAAGACAAATGAATTCATCGAATCCTGCTTAACTACTAACTAGCAGCTTAATCCCCACTTTGTCCCATGGTCATTTAATTCACCGAATAAGGCAGGCCAAGCCTGTTTCCACCCAGGGTTTAAACACGCTCAATCCCACTTTTTGGAACACTGCCGACTAGCTTGAAGAAGATTTAAAGAGAGAAAAAAATAGACTGGTAGAAAATGGGAACATCATGTGTGAACCATGTGACAGAAGTGGAGACCATAGAGCATCCTTTGATTAAATGCAATTTCAGCTGTGAGACAAGAAAATGAAGTTTGTTCATGGAAAAGAACTGAGTTGGAATTTATTCAACAAATGTTGAAATAGTGGAAGCATAAAGTGGGGGAGAATATATGCATTGGATGGAAGTTTGTCCAACTTATACCTTAGGTAGTCTGCCAGACGAGAAAATCATCAAAGAGCTTGCAATGTTGAAAATTTCTTTTTATAAAATAAATAACTAATAACATGCTGAAAACGCTTGGCAGAAAATTAACTAAACCAAGGGAATGATGCAAATGTACTCCAAGAGAAAGTAGGGTAAACAAACCCCCGTTATATATGTCAATATTTGTGCAGCGCACACACCTATCATGTTCTATTTTTAGAGGATTTACTTCTCCCATCATTTTTAATGTAGTTGACCCCTAAAAATTATCCTAGCAAATGGCAAAATGTGTAGCAACAACTTGAAGTAAACTAGAATTGGGAGGACAAGACTAGGTTGTATAGATCAATCAGAAAAGGAAGTAAAAAAGAATAAGAAAATTTTGACTGTGCGTGACTACCTTTTGTGGTGCATTACCTTAAAAAAATTACCCAAGTTTGTAGATATTGCATATTGGAGCACATCCATATTTCAAAGTTGTAAAGGTATAGATTCTATAGATAATTTGCTTAAAAAATCTTAAGCATGGTTAAGATAACATCAGTATCTTGGAAAAAATTATTATTATTAATAATATCCTCCACTAGAAATGTTAAAATGGATCCTGAAACCGCTAGGAACAAGAAAATCAAAGAGCCTGGCCAACCATTAGAGTAGACTGCCCCATTTTTTTTCCTATCAAACAACTAAATCTGATAAAGAAGATCATCAGTTCTCTGCTGGACTAGAAGCTAAAATTCAACTGTCCTTTTCACTTTTTTTCTTTATGAGGAAATGGTGGGGCATCCACCAATCTTATTTAGCGTTGAAGACAGCAAAATTACAGAGAAACAGGATGAGAAGATGCATTCTGTAAAAGAAAAGAAGAAATACCCCCACAAATCGTTTGACCCACAACAAACATCTGACCCCCTTCATCCGTTACATGCTCAGCGCCAATGATATATATCCAATACCAGGCATTATATTTATTATATCCCCTTCCTAAATATTCTCAACATCACACTGCCTATTCTTAAAGATTTTCATTTCTAACAAGCCAAATTCCCCAACAGACTGTGTGAGGGATGAACAGTTTTCCCTTTTGCAGTCGAGCACGCCCTTCTTTTCCTTCAAGTAAAATAATGACCACATATGATTGATGGAGGTAAATAAAAATGTCCTCCCCTAACATCCATTTAATTTACCCACACTTCCTAGCTAACCTTGCAGTTGATCATGAGATGCTCAGTTGTTTCAACCTCCTCCCCGCACGGCTTACAAAGAGCATTTCCCTCTTGAGCCATTTCTATCCTGTTCAGCGAGAATCTGTTAAAATATATCAACCACATGAATGCTTAAACTTAAAAAAGATATTTGGCACTCTAAATCCCTTTCATGTAGCATGGAGTCAGCAATTCATTGCCATCACAATCCCCTAACAGCTGTGAATAAAAGGGCTTCACCGAAAAGCTCAATCACCTCATTTTTCCCACCAAATTCAATCTAAAATTGCTATCCAGCGACACCCTCCGAAGGCGCCTTGGCATACATTTAGACTCTGTTGCTTCACCGAGTGGACACCAAACACCCTCCCCCCACTTCCTTAGAATTCCAAACCATGTCATTTCTATTCAGCACTACACCAAACCGCCTAGGGAATGATTGCACAAAACTCTGCCCTAGCAATAATCCGTTCACCTAAAACCGCATGCTGCATGCATGATCCATCAAGGTTCGAGATGTTAATGGTGGTGTCGAAATTGGAACCCGATTTGAAGACATCAGGATTTTTTTTTTCACCTGTGTCATGATATGTCAGTGCGTCCATCAACGTCAGTGATGTGTTAGTCCATCTACATCGGTGTTGGTGACACTACAATTTCAGGCAACTGGTTGAACATATAGAACAATGATTTTAATTGCTGGTATTTATCCAAGTTTTCTATCGAACACTAATCAAGTATGATAATTATGTTTGATGTAGACCATAAATTATTATAGTTTTATGTGGTAACAAAGTTTCAAACAGGGCATCGAAGTCCAATAGTCCATATAACATCTTCATGGTTATTTGATTACAAATTAATTTGTCATCATAGAAGTCCTCTTACATAACATAATAATACATAACCTATTAAAAAATAACAACTAAAACATTAGAAGTCCCTATGTTGCCATTTTAAAAGTTAAAAACCATTAAATGCAACACAAAAAGTTCAAAGAACTTGCTAATTGAGAAAATTAAAAAGAAGTAAACACATAATTTAAATGGTTATGTTGGTATAGGGCATTGGGTTAAAATTCAAATTGTAGGTGCAAATCCCACCATAACATTTTTTTGGGGAAAACTGAAAAACAAAGAAAGTACAAGATGGGCTAGGTTAATTTAGTGTGTTGGGTTAAAGCTTGGACCACAATAGACTATGGGCATTCCACTAATGATCCAAATGAGTTCAATTTCTTACTCCAGCCAAAACCAGATCAAAATGCAACCCCCGATATATCAAATGTTTCAACAAAGAGGACATGAAAAAGACAATCATAAGACTACATGTTTCAAGAATACATTACCCACAAGCCAAAATGAATAAAAGAATCCTTCAAGAAACCTATGTACATGAGATTGGTTACATTTTTGGAAAATGGTGGGAGATTTGACACACAAAAATTCATTCATTAGAGCCCTGAAAATGGGGAAAAGGGTAGAGGAGAATCAAGAAAACATAGGTTGGTCGGTCAAACAATTGCCCCCGCCACCCTTTTGAATAAAGGTGAGTGCTATTTTACTCATAGGAAACCCCAGAACATTAGGAGACGAGGAATCTCCATACAAAGGTACAAAACCAAAAAAATAAATTAATATTCAGTAATATGAAATTATAGCAAATTTGGATAACCCAAACAAAGAGATGAAGGGCATTCCACTTTGAGGATCAACTTGACCCGTGATTTGAGTAGAGAAGAAATCATCACACGCACCCACTCATACCCCCCCCCCCACCCCCTTCCCCCAACCCAATGTAGATTCAGCACCAATGTAGGTTTAAATTGGATTGACCTAAGGTTTTGGGGGCTGATTTGAGGAATAAATGAAAACTAGGTTAGGTTTGAGGTATCTAGAGGGATTCCATTGTCAAGGTTAATGTTGAGATTAGGATTGGGGAAACGAATATAGGGCTCAAGTGACATGAGAATTCAAGAGGATAAATAATTAAGGTTTAGGAAATTTTCATCTACGCCAGCACGATTCATAATAGGGTAATAGGACGTGCACCTGTGGTTCAGAATTTTCAATTTACTGGTGTGATTTGCTTTAGAGTACAAGTGGGAGCAACTTATTTTTTAAAAAAGAAAATGAGCCCTCTTCAGAAAGATTAAAAAAAATCAAGTACCTTAAGTATATGTTAATGATGTACTAATATATGCCCATGTACAATGTTTCAGAAATTCAGGTCCATCAGATTTTTTGCTTCCCACCACTGAATTTTTGGGTATGTCCAGAATAATAAACCAGCAACTAACATATGTGATCACAAACTTCCCAAATTTCCACCCCTTTGTTCTGCTTGAATTCCATGTGACCTGAATATACTTCTGACCATGATTCCCCACAAAAAAATATTTCTAAACATGACAGTGCCATTAAAACTATTACACACCATATATACCACTGAACTGAAAAAAAAACAGGAACTTATTAAAAGCCCGAAACTTAAAAATTATGTTCCATTCCCTCACAAGTTGTAAACTTTGACACCGCAACTAATATAACAGAACACCTCGATGTGGATAAAATCATAAAAATTCCTCTATTTGGTCACCCAATGCAATTTCTCGTCAGTCCTAAACTGCCAACGTTTCTAATCTACGCACCTTAAACCCTAATTTCCGACTACAATAAAAAAAAAATCAAAAGATAAACCATGCAAGATCAAATCTTTCCAAACAAAACCAGTAAAGACAATAAAATAAAACCCTAAGAACCTAAAACAACACAAATCAAAACATTAAAAGGAGGAATCTTGAAAGAGTGAGAGAAAGAGACCATGTGAGGGTACTTGTCTTGATCAACAACACGGGTGTTCTCGAGTTTTATATTGAGGTACTGATCGACGGAGTGAAGGATACCCCTAATCGCCAGGTCGTTCTTAAGCTCCACCGTCACTTCCTTCCCGACCAACTCCTTGAAGTACGAGAAGAACAACTGCAAGACAAAACAAAGGAGATATCGAATCAATGAAAGAGAATCAACCCAAGGAATTCAAGATTGCAAGCGAATTCGAGAGAGAAATCTAAAATCACCATCTTTGGGGTTTCTAGGTCTCCGTCCCTCTCGTGTTCGGACGAGCGAGAAGAAAAAGGTTTATGAACGAAAGACAAACACGATGAAGGTTCGCTTTTTGTTTGTACGTGACATCTCAACCGTCCAATCGGACGGCTGGATGTCTTTCAAATGGGCTTCATGCGGCCTTAATATTTTAGTAACAATATTTACGACTCGCACACATTTTTTATTTTTAAATTATATTTAACTAATAAAATACATTATTTAATAATAAAAAATAAAATAAATATTTTTAAAAATTGAATCCATTTTTTTTATAATTTATAATAAAGATTTTAAAATAAATGAGTTTATAAGGATTTCATGTACTATGTTGATAATATATGATAATTGCAAACGAAAAATTTAAAATGATCAAGTGCCCAATATTTTATGGACTGGGTCCCTTTGTTTTTGTGAATAGTTTATTGGAGCATGGATACTTATGCAAAGATATATTACGTTATTTTGGGTGGTTTTTAGTATTTTTTATAGTCTTATTTATAATTTTACATGTAATCTCATATATATATATCAACTAATAAAACATATATATATATATATATATATATATATATATATATATATATATATATATATATATATATATATATATATATATATATATCATTTCTATTTGTAAGTGAGGTTTTATTAGAGCATGTAGCTCATTTGATGAAAAAAATATGTTATTATTTGATTTTTTTTGTTATTTTATGTGGAATGAATATTAAATGCATTTTTCTATTGAATAATATTATGAGTGATCCTTTTCTCAGTTCCAAACATAATTTACACATGTTTGATTTTTTAAAAAGAAATAGTATATCACATCTAATAAAATATATATTTTCATACAAAATGAATTTACTCCAAAAAATTATATAAACTCATTTATAAAAATTTAAATTTTTATTTTAAAAATACATATATTGTTATAACGAGTACAAGTGATTAACCAGATGCATGGGAGTGAAAAAAGGGCAGAAAATGGATTGTGTGATACGAGACTTTTTTCTATTTACTTAGGTAACATGAAGATAAGAACATGAAGATAAGATGTAAATAAAAAATAATAATTTATAAATAACTAATCTATCCTTATAGCAATAAAATTTTTTGAAAAGATTGTCTGTATTTATATTGACCAAGACCATCCATTGCTCTTGCTATGTTGTCTTTTATGCAATGTATTGCTGAGTACAAATGTGATGATGCTAAAATAGGTATATTATTTCTTAATAAATCATTGTAAAATTAAAAAGGGAAAGAAGTAGATGAGCTTAAAAAAGACACATATACAAATAGCATCCCAGTGATGTAAATTGCCATGAAGAGTTGCTATGGTTTTTATTATTTTATCCACAATATAATTAATTTTCTACTCTAAATCTTGATTGTCATATTTTTTGTGATGTTACATTGATCAATATTTTGCAGCACCCTTCAACTGTTTTAATGTTTTTAAAACATAAATACTTCATGCAACAAAATATATGTTTCCATAGATATATAAGATATATACATTGAACGGCCTCACTAATAAAAGAAACGAAAAATTATAACTGGATGTACTAACAGAACTGTGTGAACAGGCGCCCATCATACATTCCCAACATTTCCCCTTCCAGACCTCCTAAACTCAGGAGACTCTCCACTCCCACCCCTCTCCACTCTGTTCCTCCACTCTCTCCCTCTACCACCACTCAACCTCTTCCCACCAGACCCCAACCTCCTCCCATCAACAACCACCCCCACCGCCGCACCACCATCAAACAACTGCCCCAACAACTCCTCAATAGACTCCGGCGACACGCAGGACTTAACCTGCAAAACCAACGAGTAATCGCGCAAGAACCCCGCGTAAGCCGGCACCACCACCTTCACCACCGCCTCCGTAATCTGCTTCCGCAGATCCAAATCCGGCACACAATACCCCTCTCTATGCCTCCGCAACCTCTCATCGAAACCCTTCATAAACGCGTCGAGCTTCCCTCTCGCAACCGCTCCAACCGCATCCTTATTGTCCTTCGCCTCTCCCTCCTCCCTCTCCAACAGCCTCACAAGCGGACCCCAAGCCTGCGCCTGATACGAATACGCCGCCTCTTCCGCCACCTTCTTATACTTCCTCTTCAGCCACTCCTCCCCCAAAAGCCTCCCAAGCTCGGACCCGCGCGTCCTCATGTAGACGTACCTGTTAAAGAGTCATTATTATAACGTTATTGTTTCCTATAAAGAATTATTTTCCTTTATTCTAATAATATATACATGATTATATATAATGATTTTTTAACATTACCAATAGGCGTTCATTTTGAACAAGTGCGGCAGGACCTTGTCCGCGTACCACGCTTTCGTGGCCTCCACATTCCTCTCGAGCGCGTCCATCACGTTCGCGACCGCGTCCCGCAACAGGTCCTCGTCCGGACCGGGCTTCGAGAGGAACCCCGCCTTCCAAACCTGCTCCGTCCGCAAAACCTTGGCCATCGCTGCACTGTGCCCCTCCGTCGCCAAGTACTTGAGGTAATTCACCGCGTAGCGCGTGATCTTCGGCACCGACCCGTCCGGCGGGGGCGGCGCCCCGTCCTGGTTGCCTTCGATTCGGAATCCGAACTCCCAAAACACCTTCGACGACGCGTGCACCAAAAGCTTTTGTAATTCGCGGAACCTCTCGCAGATGCCCTCCCCTGCCTCCCCTTCGAAGGTCTCCGCGAAGTGGTCGGAGAGTTTTTCCATGGACGCGAACATGTCGAGGAGCTTGAAGAGCTTCTGGGGTTCGCGGGAGCTCCTGGCGACGCCCTCGCCGAAGCGGAAGAAGACCGCCATGATCTTGTCGGCGACCTTGACGAAACACTCGGACCAGATCGAGCCGTCCATCAGCCCGGATAGGACTTGGTTGCAGAGCTTCTTCTCGGAGACGAAGATGGTGGTGACCGCGAGGTCGAAGTGCTGGATCCAGAGAGTGATCGCGGTCTCTAGAGATTCCCACTCCATGTCGTCGATCTCTTCGGGCGTGTACGTTTTGAGGTACTCCGGGCTCAGCTTCATCAGGGCTTTCGCCGCTCTGCGGTATCTCACCTGTTTTGATGAACAATAAAATTAGAAAAATGTTAAACAGCCCATTTTGTATTTTTTTTTTTTTTTTTTTTGTAATTTCGTTAAAAATGAGCAATTTTATTATAACGAAAAGAATGAATAAAAAATATAAGTTTATATGAATCGAAAGAGGAATATATATATATATATATAGAGAGCCGATTCAGTGTGGGAATGCGGTCGTGTGGGAAGCGATCACGGGCCGTCGATCACGGGTCCATCGCATCGGACGGTCGGGGGCGATTTATCTCGACCGTTGGATGCGATGGACCCGCGATCGAACGATCGACGTCGTTTCCCGCATTCCCGCACTGAATCACTCGACTATATATATATATATAGGTCGGTGATAATATGCGGTCGGTGCGGTCGTGCGAATCCGACGTGCGTCGTCCGATCGCGGGTCCATCGCATCCAACGGTCGATGTGAATCGCCATCGACCGTCTGATGCGATTGACCCGCAATGGACCCGTGATCGACGGTCCGTGGTCGACGCCGCACGACCGCACCGACCGCATAATATCATATATATATATATATATATATATATATATATATATTTTCTTCGGGCGTGTACGTGAATCGCACCCGACCGTTCGATGCGATAGACCCGTGATCGACGGCCCAAAGTCGCTGCCACACCCGTCGTTCGCCACACGCAATAACTCATATATATATATATATATAGGTGATTGCGTGCGACGGAACGGCGGGTGCGGCAGCGACGTGGGCCGTCGATCACGGGTCCATCGCATCGGACGGTCGGGTGCGATTCACGTCGACCGTTGGATGCGATGGACCCGCGATCGAACGGCCCACGTCGCTGCCGCACGGTCGTTCCGTCGCATCTAATCGCTCGACTATATATATATATATACATACATACATACATACATACACGCGAACAATTAGGTGCAGCGATTAGGATATATATATATATATATATATATATATATATATATATATATATATATATCCTTGTAATAATATTAAAATACATATTTAATTGATAATTCATGAATATACTTCGCATCATTGATATGACTACGGTAAAAAAATAAATTTTAAAATAGATGGACTGCGTATTCAATTTATTCAAATGTATATATGTTTCAATTTTTATGTTAATATATATAAAAATTCAAAAATTTTACAAGAAAAATAAACCAAACAACTTTGGTGACCCCAATTGGTGACCCCAATTGAGGGAAAATGTTTACTTACGGTATTTTTTTTCTGGTCCCAATTCTAACATGTACACATTTTGATTTAATTATATTACGCTAACGAGATATATAAAATCTAAATTAGAACCGAGAAGAGTAACGTGTATAACACTCTTATTGGAGAGTATATAATAACATTTACATGGGCAATTAATCACATGTATATTTCAATGAAGACATGTATTTTCAAAAGTTAAAATTGGGGTTAAAAAACAATATTAATGTATCATTTTAAGGCTCTGTTTATGTTCAATATGCATTGATAAAATTAAATTGTACATGATCATCCGATCTTACCACTTTTACATAAACATTATAATTAATATATACTTTCAAATTTTAAAATAAAAATGAATCGATATTGACCGGCACACACACGTTGATTATCCTACGTGTGGTGGACCTAACATAATCTTATCATTTTAATAAACCAAAAACTTGAAACAGAGAATGTACCTAATTTACCTTCACAAAGATGTCGATGCAGATGTCCAAACAATTGCTGGTCGCCAAAGTATCCGATATCCTCCTCAAGACTTCCACCTCCTCAACCGAACCCAAATCAAAACCCCCCATCCCTTCCACCGTCTCCTCTTCTTCACCACCGATGCCGCGGTGCCTCAACCTCATGAGCATCCCCTCGTACTCGTCCTGCAACCCCATCAGCGCCTCATCGAGCAACCCCTCGTACCTCATCGAGTCCACCTCCGTCTCGTACAATGTGCTCAGCGTCACCACCGTCTCCCTCAACCGCCCGATCCGATACCTGTCCGTGGCCTTCGTCCGGCTCAGGAACTCCACCACCTCCTGGAGCTTCTGCAACGCTATCTCGCACTCGCGCGTCAAGAGCTCGATCGCCGCGTTGAGCCTATCAACGCATGCAACGTACTTCATCAGGTGCTTGAGCCTCTTGCGCTCGTCCTGGTGCCCACAGCAACAAAGTTTATGTATAACAAATATTTGGTAAGTGTTAAGTGTCATGTAGTTTGGGTCATAGATTAAAATGTGGTCACACATGACACATGTTGTTTTAGAGGCATTTGATCTAGCACATGCATTTTTTAAAGGGGCCGCTCATATTGTATTCGAATGAAAATACTGTCATTCGAATACCGTTCAAAAGGAATTCGAACGGTAATTTAAACGTCCAAAAAATTGAATGTTTTAGGATTGAAGTCCATTCGAATGACAGTGTGAAAAAAATAAAATAACTATCATATGAACGGATCTATGAGTCCGTTCGAATGATCAATATGTGATTGTAAATACAGCATATGCGATTGCAAATACGATTTAAACTCTGATCGTACAATACGAACCGCATATTACTTTGAAACATTGGTTTGGATATCAAGATTTCACAAGTATGTTATGTACGAGGAATATATAATTAGAGTATCTTTTTGAATATTAGAAAAAGTTTAGAGTACTTTGTGACTATGTTGGAGCCTCGACGAGAGCACGAGGAGCTTGTCCTGGAGGGACTCGATGAGGGAGAAACCCTCAAGGAGATTGAGAGCGGGGGAGACGGCGCGGTTGATGCGGGTGTTGAGAGCCTTGGTGGACATGGATAGGGATTGCAGCGGGACGATGGTTTTGGACGTCGTCGCGAGAGTCTCCGATAGGAGGCCGAAATGGGTGTCCATCTTTGCTAGGTTGGCCTCCATGTCGGAGGAGGCGTGGAGGATGTTTGCTAGGTTCGACCTCGCGAGCCGGAGATCGGAGAGTGTTAAAGTTTTCTCTTCTTCTGTTGTTATTGTAGTTGTTGTTGGTGGTGGTGGTTCCATGGTGGAGGTTTGGAGAAGATGCTCGAGCACCATTGGGTGATGGGTTTGGCTTTTGTTTTGAGAAGGTGATGTTGTTTGGACGGTTAGAACGAGGTGATTGGGAAGAGGAGAGGTGATGGTTACAAAGGAGATGTGTGGACTTGTATGGTTGTGGTTTTGTTTTTGTTGTTGTTCTTGTTCTTGTTGTGTGATGAATTCTGTTTGGGAGGGTTTTTGCTTTTTTAATTGTTTTTTTGGGAGGGGGTTAAGATGTGGTGTTTTATCAAGTACAAATGGCGTTTGTATTCCACTCGAGCAAGAATGGATTGTAAATTTGGCCGGTGTTTCCCTCATAGAGAACGGAGTCCCGGGCCTGATTTTCCTAATGAATCAACTGGGTCCAGAGGTCGGTCCCGCGAGCCGTAGCTCGCCTGATAAAAGGACACCCTCCCCAAGGGGGAGGGGCAGGATCCATTATTGCTTCCGTCAGAAAATGTGGCACAAAAAGCCCAGCTGGGCTTGTTCATGGGCTAGCAGGCTCAGTTTCATTTAGTTGTGCATCTGGTACTTGTAACTAGAGGTGTATAACGGGACGGGCCGGCCCGGCACGGCACGGGCCGTGCCGTGGGCCGGCACGTTTTAGTGCCGACGCGGGCTGGGCCTGCCCCCCGGCCCGCGTGCCGTTTCCGGCACGGCCCGCTAGGCCCGCGGCACGGTTTGTGCCGCGGGCCCCACCTACAACGGCTAGTCCAACTAGCCGTTGGGACGGGCCGTGCCGGCCCGTTGGCACGGCCCGTTGGCCCGTTCGAACAAAAAAAAAATTTAAATTTACAAAACTACCCCACTCACATCCAAAAAAACAACTATATTCAAGGGTATATGGGGTAATTTTCATCCAAACTTTACCTATAAATACCCCACTCCATCCACTCATTTCTTCATCAATTCAATTACAAATCTCTCTACTCCTCCACTACTACACTCTCTTCTTCCTCTAAAATTTTCTAGTTTTGTGTTGGAATTTCAAGTGCTCTAGTGTTCAAGTGCTCTCTTTCTCTCCAAGTAAAAACTTCAATCAAATAGAAGTGGTGGTGGAAGCTCTCTCTCTCTCTCCAATCTCCATTTCTTCAAGGCTCTTTCTAAGGGAAGTTCACTCCAAAAGGTGACAAGGTTGAAGACTCCAACTCTCCAAGCCTAAAGGGACTAGGGGAAGCTCTCTCTCTCTCTTTAGTCTCTAATCTCTACTAGTCTCACACTCTCCATCTCTAGTTTCTACACTCTACACATTTGAAATTTCAAATTTTACAAATTATATTTCAAGTTTTAAATTCAAATTAATTATATATTTCAAAACCAAAGTGTATTTTAATTTTAAATTTCAAATTTTAACTATTCAAATTTTAAATTTTAAATTCAAATTTCAAATTCTAATTTTAAATTCAAATTTCAAATTCTAATTTTAAATTCAAATTTTAAATACAAATTTTAAATGGCCAACCCAAACATAGAATATTCACACACTGATGATGAATTTGACAATATCGATAGCCAACCACATGATTTTCCCCAAGACCAATCCCAAGCCCCCCATGAATCAGTTGGAGGTGATGTTGGTGCATCATCTAGTCACCCCCCAACTGGAAAACAAAAAAAACCCTCAAAAAGAAGTAGGAAGTCTGAAGTCTGGGAGCACTACATAATACAGAATATTAAATACCAAGGTAGAATGGAAGATAGAGCTGTTTGTAAATATTGTAACAAAAATTTTAGTTGTGCAAGTGCGGGGGGTACCGGACATCTCAAGAGACATGCTGAATCATGTCTGAAAAGACATCAACAACAACTGAATCCCGGTACGCAGTCTCAGATTGGGAGTTTCGGTCAAACAGGTAGTACTGAAGGTACAATTTCTACATTCACTTATAATCAATCTGGTATGAGAGAAGGTTTATCTGTATATATAGCTGGTGATGAACAACCATTTACATTTGCTGAAAGTAAAAGATTTGAACGTTTTCAAAGAAGGCATGTTAATCCACAATATAGAGGTGTTTCTAGAAATACTATTAGATTAGATATAATTAGAGTTTACAATGAAATGAAAAATTATTTAATTCAATCATTCATGAACATTCAAAAAATTGCATGCACATCTGATTTATGGACCGGTAAGAATGATTTATCTTATATTTGTGTTACTTCACATTATATTGATTCTCATTGGATGTTAAATAAAAGAATGTTAGCTTTTCGTCCACTTATATATCCACACACCGGCACAGTAATTTATCAAGCAATAATGGATATTTTTAGAGAATATAATATAACTGAAAAAATTTTATCCATAACTTTTGATAATGCTAGTAATAATAATAATGCTATTTTAAAATTTAAATCTTCTTTGGGTTTACCTTATGATTTTGAATTTTATGATTGTAAATGTGTTTGTCATATTATTAATTTAATTGTACAAGATGGATTAACTCATATTGAAGCATCTTTAGTAAATATTAGATTAGCAATAAAATTTATTACTTGTACACCTTCTAGAGTACAAGCATTTGGTGATTTTTGTGCAACACGCAATATTCCCCCTAGAAAATTTCCTCTTGATATGCATGTTCGTTGGAATTCTACATATATAATGTTGCAAAGTTGTGTAGGTTATGAAAACTTGATTATTGAATTTAATGAAATGTTTAACAATCGTGTTGATATTTCTCCTATTGATTGGCAAATTTCAAAAGTTTTTGTACAATTTTTAAGTGTTTTTTATGACGCTTCAATTGCTTGTTCAGGTGTTTATTATCCTACATCAAATCTTATACTTAGACAATTATTTAATATTTCTTGTGCATTTAAAGAATATAGAGATTATAGTATACTTCAACAATCTATTATCTTGATGGAACAAAAATTTAAAAAATATTTTGAAGATATTCCTATGCTTTTTTGTTTAGCTGCTGTAATGGATATTACAATTAAATTAGATACTGTTAAAACTATAATTTCAAGAATAAGCGATAATGTTAGATTTCCAATGGTTATAACTGGTGAAGATGTAGAATTTGCTTTAACTGAAATGTATAAAAAATATGAAAATAAATATGCAAATAGAACTCGAGCATCTTCCTCCACTTCATCTGTTACTTTATTAGGCAAAGGTAAGAAAAAAGATTATTTCTTTGATTTTGTTTCACAAGGTTCACACACTTCACATGAACATTCTAGTAGTGGTAGTTCTCATCTTAATGAATTGTTTAAATATTTAGAAAATGATTGGAAGTCTCTTTTAACTGAAAAAGAGATGGAAAATTTTGATCTCTTGCAATGGTGGAAAGCACATGAAGTGACATTTCCTGTGCTTTCTATAATGGCAAGAGATTTACTAACTCCTCCAGTGTCTACAGTGGCATCAGAATCTTCTTTTAGTACAAGTGGGAGAATTTTATCTGAGAGGAGAACCAGGCTGGCAGCAAGTTCACTGGAAGCTCTTATTTGTCTGAAGGATTGGAGTGATGCTGATGAAAGAGAACAAGAATTTGTAGATAATCTTGAGGTGGATTTTACAAAATTCAACATAGATGATGATGAATGAAGATTTCACATTTAAATCTTCTAATTATTGTATTTTTTTTATTTTTTGGAAGGTGAGTTGCAAGTGATTGATAGTTTTAATAGGTGCCAACCTAGTTGGGATGTATTAAAAACTATAGTGATGCAATTATCACTCACCTTTTATGTTATATTAATTTTTTGTATTTATCAATGTATTTTTTAAGAATTGTATAATTCATTTTTATTCATTAATGTACTATTTGTGAATTTTTTATTCATTTTATCATTTATTTAATTAATGTTCAATTGTTCATGTACTCAAAAATTCAATATTCAATCAAATAAATACTTGTATTCTTAATTCCTTTTAGTTTTCAATTTTTATGAATAATTTATGTGTATTTCTTTTATTTTTCAACTTAAATCAACTAGTAAATTAAACATGAAATTAAATATTGAACTTTAAAATTTTTTTAAAAAAATGAGTATATAAACGGGCCGGCCCGTTGGCCCGTCAATGGGCCCGGCCGTTGGCCCGCCGGGCTGGCACGGCACGGCACGCTGGCCCACCGGGCTGGCACGGAGGGCCGTGCTGGGCCGGCCCCCTGTGGCCCGTGCCGTGCCGGCACGGCACGGTAACATTAACCGGGCCGTGCCGTGCCGGCCCGTTGGCCCGTTGGCCCGGTTGGCTAACGGGCCGGGCCGGCACGGCACGGCCCGTTTTACACCTCTACTTGTAACCCTCAGGGGCTGTTAAGTTTGCAAGAAAGAGATGAAAAATATAAATACAAGCAATAAAAAGATGAAAATAGATGAAAATTAGTTCATATATATTGATGGGTTTTATTAACGAGTGCCCTCAGGGCACTGGTTAATCCATATTAATTGCTTATTTTTAAACAACTTAACAAATTAATTATGATATGGTTAAAAAAATGAAAGATTTTTTAAAATACCAACAACACCCCTAATAAATTTACCACACTTTTTTCTTCTTCCCTCCCACACCCAATTTTTCCCTCTCTTACACAATGTTTAAAAATAAAAAATGTTATAAGCATAAATAAGATACTTTCAAGAAAAATGTTCTATTTATGTAAAAAAAAAGTATGTATACCAAACAATTGAAAAATATTTTTTTTTGTGTATAAATTTAATTTTTTATATATTATTTATTATTTATGAGTAAATTGGGTATGAGAAGGAAGAAGAAAAAAATATTAGAGGAAAAAAATAGAGTATGAGAGGAAAGAAGAAAAAAGATGATGAATTTATTAGGGGTGTTGTTGGTATTTAAAAAAAAATTCATTTCTTTATACTCATATCATAATTAATTTATTATGTTACTTAAAAAGATAGCAATAAATGTGGGTTAACCAGTGTTCTGAAGACACTCGTTAACGAAACCCTATATTAATTAATGCATGAAACAAGAGGCACACAACGTCAATCAGATCCTCTCCTCTTGCCTGTGGCTAACTGACCTGGATAATAAAATCAAACACTTTCATAATTAATCAAATTTTACGTGGAACAAAAATCTATATTTTCATTTTATAATTGAAATAACTGTTAATAATTTATCTGGATTAGTTTTTATAATAAACGAAAAGAGATTCATAATTATCTCTAGAGTTTGTACCCTTCCCAAAACCAGTCCTTGATGGGGTCTGGAGCCAACCCAATTGGTCGGCTATCTCTTCTCCTCACCCCGCACGTGTGAGAACAAATTCTGACAAACTCCGTCACTTTCAACTCACGCTTTCCACCCTTTTTGCCGCCACTGCTTCTTCTCCCTCCCCTTCACTGCACTACCTTTTTAGGGCTTCTCTTCGGCTGCTCCAGCGAATCCTCATCCCATGGCGGCCTCCCTAATCCAACGGCCACTGTCGACTCCACCACTCCGAAATCCCAGACAAATCTCCGCTCTCCGCCTCGGATGCCCTGGCTTCCTCCATATCGATCCGGTTCCGACTCTCAGTCGATCAGCTTGGCTCAGAGCTTGTCAATGTCATCCCTCGATGTGGGGAGGCCCAGATTCCTCCTCGCGCATTCGCGATTCGGTCGGCGAGCACGAACAATTCGTTGGGTGGTTCAGACAGGCGTGGCCTTACATACAGGCCCACAGGGGGAGCACCTTCGTGGTGATCGTCTCGGCGGAGATCATCGCGACCCCCTACTTCGATAAGATTCTCGAAGTATCTTTTCTCCCACTCTCGTGTTTAATCTTTATTTGGAATATGTTACACCCTGTCCGTTTTACAGTCCGAAACGCATACTGTACATATTTTTGTTTTTTTAAAATCATATACCTCATCTATTGGGTATATACTTTTATGAATTGTGTATATGCTCTAATGATTTGAATGATATCATTTATAGAAAATGTGAATTTTTTTCAACTAATATATATCTCGATACAATGGGTAGAGGGGGCTAATGAAGTATACAAAGTATATACTTCACATAGCTCTTTTTATTTTTTACTGCATTTTTTTTATATTAATCGGTAGGCCATCACCTTCGTATTAGATAGGAAGAAGAGAGTCCAATTGGGATTACAAAGCTTAAATATAAACGAGAACCGAGAGGGCCAATGTAGAAGAGAGCTCTACATGGAACCCAAACATAAGCCTATTCGATGATAACTAACCGACTCCCCACTAGTGATATAAAGGTCGCCCCAACGCAATGACACCCCCAGTCCTTTATGGAGCCAATCGCCTCCTCCCACGCATTCTCCGTGTACGGTCTAGCTCCATTGAAAATGACGTTGTTCCTCATGCGCCAAATTGCCCACAATACCGCCGGAATGACAATTTGAGAAACCTTAGCTTTGGTATCATCTGAATTCCTCAACGCCTTACCGTCACCCACAAACCTTCTAAGTTGGAAAAACTTCCATTCAACCCATATGCCGCCTCCAGCCATCCCCATAGAGTCCTCGCCACTGGACACTTGATAAATAAGCGTTCCATAGATTCCGCTTCCAACGAGCAGAGCACGCAAGTGGAGTCCAAATCTGAGTACCAGTGAGCGAGGTGCGCCTTTGTGAGGACCCTGTCAAGATGCACTGTCCACATAAGGGCTTTCACCTTCAATGGCACATGGCAGCCCCACACCTCCTTATACTTACGCGCTTTAGTTTCAGTAAACGGTATGTTTCTCCGCAACCAGGAATATCCACCGTGTACTGAGAAGCCTACTGCCGGATTTGGGCACCACACGATTTCATCCCTCTTCTGTTCATCTATCGAGACCACCTGTAATAGCTCCAACAGCGACAAGTAGCTACCAACTTCATCGTCCTTGAGATTTCGTCTGACCCAAACCTCCCAAAACCCTGTTGATCCTCGCGAAGACCAAAACTGTGAAACTACACCATCCCGTGCAACAGAAATCTGAAAGATCATGGGAAACCGCAGATAGAGGGGCGTCTCACCAATCCACAGGTCCATCCAAAAACTAATCCTCATACCCGAACCCAAAGACCACCTGACAGCCTGCATAAAGAGCCCAAGACCACCCACAATGCCTTTCCAAATACCCGACAGGACCAAATAATCCCTGGGAAATCTGTTCATCAACGTATCATCACATGCATACCTTTCTCTTACGATCCGGCACCATTGGAGATTTGGGTGTAGAATCCATCGCCACAACCATTTCAAAAGCAAGGCAGTGTTCATGTCACCAATATGTAATATGCCAGCACCACCCGACTTCTTGCTGCTGCAGACTATATTCCACTTAACCAAGTGCACTCTGTTTCGGACCTCCTTCGCCCCATTCCATAGGATTCTTCTGCGGATGAGTGTTGTTTGTCGTGATGCATGTTTATTTTTTGCTTAATATGTGATGATTACATGGACAATCATTTTCAGAGAACTTATATGAATGTTTAAACTGGGGTCCTATTTGATTTTAATTAGTCGTCTATATTTTCAGTTCTCTTTCAGTGTAGTTTTTATTTTATTTTTATTTTTTGGAGTTCTAATTTTGAGGTATTTGTCTTCAGGATATATCTTTCATGCATGGTCTTGGAATTAAACTTGTTCTTGTTCCTGCTACCCATGTGCAAATTGATGGGCTTTTGGCAAAGAGGGGTAAGTCAAACTCTTTATGACTGTTCATCTTTAATGATTCACTTTTAGCATGTTTTACTTCACATGGAGGTTGCTGATGGAGGGGTAAGACCACATTTTGCATCACACTCCATATGTTCCATGGATTGTACTGAACCATCTGATAGTTTTTATTTATTTATTTCCTACATAGATCATTTCTCTAATTTTAATTCTACAAATTTGAGACCTTATACTAGTCAAAGGTTTGAAATTTTATGAACCCAACTGACATAGGGGGAAAGGATTCAGATTGACACCCGAAGGCATTAGCAAATTTGACCGAGTTCCAAGTGGTCCAAAATAGGACTTTTGGAGAGGTTATTTTGAGCCTCAACAATAATACAAATCAGCTCTATAAGACAATGTTAGTAGCTATTCTAGTACATTAACCACGTGAATGCCTTGACCTTGAGAGGGAATTTGTATTCCCATATCTCATTCGACTTTGCTGCAAATACTTGCATATTTGCATTGCTTTAATCATTCCCAAGATGCTTATATGTGGATACATTCAAGATTCTTGGTGCAGGATGCAAGGTCAAATATGTTGGTCGTTATCGAATTACAGATTCTGATTCATTAGAGGCAGCAATGGAGGCTGCCGGAAGAATTCAATTTCTTATAAAAGCAAAGCTCTCTCCTGGGCCCCCCACACGGGATCTTCGTCGCCACGGTAATAATAGTCGTTGGCATGATGTTGGTGTCAATGTTGCAAGTGGTAACTTTCTTGCAGCTAAGGTGAGCTAGGATGCATGCTACACCTGCACAATTGTTTCTAGTACTTGTGCTTTGAATTTAATTACATTAGATCTTGGAAAGAAATTAAATGGTTATTGGCAACCCTTTCATAGTTTATGTGGTTTGCATCTTCTCAATCTATAAAGTTTGTTTTTCCTGATAGAAGGTGGGAGTCCTATATTTCATTGCGAAAATAAGGGTATAATTCCAGGTAGAAAGGAGAAATAATTGAAGAACAAAGAAATAGAAAATTAAAAGCGAGTTAGTAGCTGAGAACTTTAACTGAAACCAAAGAACAGACGATAGGAAAACAAGCAACTCTCAGACATTCCTTGGAAAGACCACCAGGCCAAAGGTTCCTTGTCTCATTCAATCACAAGCCTTTTATGATCGACACAATATTTTACCTAGTTTTTTAATGTAGTTAAGAGTGCTTTCCCATACCTTTTATGATATAAAGTGACATCTTCAAAACCACCTCATTACGCGATGTCCAAAGAGCCCAACATCCGGCAGGGTCAAATGGTTGCATAACCTTTGCTGTGATGCTATTCAACTTCTAAATCGACTAAAGTCTTCTAGCCATTAAAGCCTCTGCATATGATGACAATAAAATTTTAACTTCCACCTGAAAGTCATTTCTATGTATTGATGATGAAGAAATTACAAGGAGGCTGAATCAGTCCTGTCATGCATTTTTTTTCATCATAATTTGGCTGTAGGAAAGGCAAATAGGAAATTTATTTATGTATATTCTAAAATCATTACAAGTGGTATATAATCAGTGGTCAGTTGAGTTGTATAATATATTTGTGTAACACATTCTTGAGAGTTCCCTTAATGTGGATAAAATTTCTCTCTTTTTTGTGTATTGGCGAAGAAGAAATCACAAGGAGGTCAAATCAGTCTTATCATTCATATCCCATGTTTTCCATGATAAATTGGCTATTCAGGAAAAGCAAATA
The DNA here is from genome assembly GCA_030737845.1 of Acorus calamus. Lineage (NCBI taxonomy): Eukaryota > Viridiplantae > Streptophyta > Magnoliopsida > Acorales > Acoraceae > Acorus > Acorus calamus. Next base: position 29,867,782 of record CM060874.1, on the reverse strand, counting down.
GGAAATTTATAGAATGTATTTTGTTAACCAGTCAGAACTGGTTACTGTCTCCTTGCATGCATAAAGCTCATCTCATGCCAAATATGGATCATAAACTTTGATGTTATTGGGCTTGTTTTACTAATTTAAATGGTCATATGACAAAAGGAATGATTTTTTAAATTGTGATTGCCCTGTTACTTCATTTGTTTTGCTATTACAGTTTATCAAGGTAGGTTTATGTACCACTATGCATTTCATAGTGGTCGACCCAGACTCTAAACATAGTATTTCTGCTTCATAGTACTCCATTACTCATTCTTGTCTCCACTCATAATCTATACATCTTCTAATGGCTAACTTGAGGTCTTCTGCATTCCTTCCTTCTATTAAGTGAATCAATTTGTTTAATTCTTCGTTTTCCAGAGAAGAGGTGTTGTTGAAGGTGTTGATTATGGAGCAACAGGGGAAGTAAAGAAAATAAATGTTTCCTCTATACGTGAAAGGCTTGACAAAGATTGTATAGTGATACTAAGCAACCTTGGGTATTCCAGCTCTGGAGAAGTTTTGAACTGCAAGTATGTTAAACAACTCTTTGTCAATATATTCATAGATCAGTTTGAAAGTAACCCAATTCTGAATGTCTCTGTGATGCTAGCATATTTGCTCATGACGTGATGCTCTTTTGTGCATCTTTTGGTGGCCTAGAGGTGAACTTGGCTTGTTTCACAACATGTTCACGTGTTCTTGGTGCTTTCCATTCTCATGAAGTTTCGAAAGGGTAGGGATGACAAGGGTTTTATTGAAGCTGGGGAAGTGAAATGCAATTTTTCATTCCCCGCTATCCCCTCAAATTTTCAACATACAATTTTTGAAATGAGACACATCTATTATGGTGCCCCCAGGATTTGATCCTTGGTCATCTTTTAAGGAGACACATCTATTATAGAGACATATCATTATTTCTGGGTTCCGTTGCAGTAGTAATAGAAATTCCTTTCTTTTTTTTTTTTTGTAAAGATCAGTTTTCGTTTACATTCACAGCTTGAAATTGCTCCCCTTCATCATTGAATCAGAAAATAATTCATTGACCAAATTGATTAAGACACTGATGACTTTTTCTAGTTTTTCAGTGTACTTACTTTTGGTCTCAACAATTCATGATGACTTAAATGTTTTTGTCCAATATTTAATTGAGTTCCAGCTTAACAAAATGGGTGCAATTTCCATGATCAAACTTGTATGTTTTTTATATGTTGTCCTCACGATCTTTAATTGCGTATCAGTCTCCACAATTCATGATAACTTCGGACAATCGATAGGATATACATTTCAGTGTACATAATTTTATGTTCTCCTCACTATCCTTAATTGTCATCTTAGAATTATGCATCTATTGAAGTGTATATCCTACAGATTTTTCTGAAGTCACAAAACTATGATGTAGTTTACATGCTGAATGAGTATGGATCCACTGGAAAAGTGTTTCTCTCTTAAGATATTGATTGGAGTTCCCTTAGAATGTCGTCGAACAAACAGATACAAGTGCTGGCATTTTCTTATCTCCGCCGAAAAAATAATTGATTTTTTTTTTCTGATCCCCATATGTTAATGATTTGTGAAACATGATTAATATTTGGTATTAAGTTTAGGATTTATTTTTGTTTAGCATGTGAAGTTATATTTATATTAATGCTTTCTATGTAGCATTATGGTATTGTTCTCTTGGGATCTGATTACACTCCTCAAAAAGTACTAGCGGAATTACTTTCCATGTGCTATATGACTTCCAATTGGGGCAATCATTTGGTACTCATGGTAACATTTAGCAGCATTAATATTTTCTATCCCTTGCTCTTGATTATTAAAGGCATCATCTGACATTGATTTCTTTCTTTTCGTGATTATTAAATATCTTTCTATAAAATTTTCTTCTAGTGAAAGTATTCACTTTTTTTTATTCATATATTTATAGAATTGAGTGACAACTTATTCTTTGTCGTATTGAATATTTCAGCACCTATGAAGTGGCTACTGCCTGTGCCTTAGCTATTGAAGCGGATAAACTTATTTGCATTTTAGATGGTCGGATTCTTGATGAGAGTGGACGACTAATCCGATTCATGACTCTTCAAGATGCTGACATGTTGATTAGGAATCAAGCTAAGCGAAGCGAAACAGCTGCCAACTATGTAAAGGCAGTTGGTGAAGACGAAATTTCTGATGCAGACTTTGTTGATTCAAATGGAAATGGTAATCCTTCTGGGAAGGGAGACATATTTAATGAAAAGTACGACACAACTTTTCAGAATGGTGTTGGGTTTCACAGCGAAAATGGCCTATGGGCTGGGGAACTGGGTTTTGCCATTGGGGGTGAGGAAAGATTAAACAGATTAAATGGTTATCTTTCAGAACTGGCTGCTGTAGCATATGTATGCAGGGTAAGCTCAAAATTTTCATGTTTCCTCTTTCTTGCCAATGGTTATTAATTGACATAATGTTTAGTAACTATATTTACTTCTGTGCTGAGGTTCCTCTTTTACTTGTCGCGTCCCCTCATCAATGCATGAATTGCTTACCTTTTTCTAATGTTTCTGTACATGGTAAATCCTGCATATATTTAATGTTCATGCTTATGCTCACTTTTTTTTTACTATAGCAGATTATACTCACGGGGAATGTTGGATCTGCTTTTTATTAGTACAAAAAAATTTGCATTTATCAGAAATGGTTATTTATTGGCATGCTTTATGTGATATTAAACATGATTTATGTCTTGGTTATACTTTTAGGGTGGTGTTCAAAGAGTACATTTACTTGATGGAACTCTTGGTGGAGCATTGTTGTTGGAGCTTTTTACTAGAGATGGTGTGGGAACAATGATTGCTAGGTATGCAATATATTAGTTTGTCTGGAATTTTCTGTAAGCGTCCTCTTATTTTAACATCAACCAATAGAAAATATGCTGTGATATTAATATGATTGCTCTAAGCTGCTTCTTATTTTAACATTGTCCAACAGAAAATATACTGGGATATTAATATGATTTCTCCAACCTTTTTCTTAACTCTCTCTCTCTCTCGCTCTATCTCCAATTCTTCATATGTGCTCAAACTCTTTATATCTTTTTACTCAAATGCATATGGATGTAGTTTCTAATCTTGGGTTTCTTATTATTTAAGGCAACCTTTAGGCTGAACATAAATGTCGTTTTCCCTTAACTCAATTCGGTTCATTGTGGAGCCTGAAGGTTGCTTCAGATTGATACGTGAAACAATGTTTCCCTTCATTAAATTACAAGATCTGTGTTGCACCATTTGCTAATGGTTTTACCACAATTATTGTCAGTGATATTTATGAAGGAACACGGACAGCGAATGTGGCAGATTTCTCTGGAATCAAGCAACTTATTCAACCATTAGAAGAATCTGGCACCTTGGTCCGCAGGACCAATGGAGAGGCATGCACTTACCTTTACAGTCCTATTCTTCTTAAGTTGGAGGTTAATCTTCACCATTTATACCAGGATCAGGGAATAACATTGAATAATTCTCTATCTATTGTATCAAACATTATGTATATTCTTTAAATTGGGAAGAGCTTCATGCTATCCTGTTCAAGTTCTCACTTGTTTTCCATTCCCAGCTGCTTGAAGCACTGGATTCATTCATTGTTGTGGAAAGAGATGGTTCTATAATTGCATGTGCAGCCCTCTTCCCCTTCTTCAAGGAGAAGTGTGGAGAGGTTGCTGCTATTGCTGTATCCCCTGAATGCCGAGGTCATGGACAAGGAGACAAATTGCTAGGTATGTTATCATGATGCAAAGTTTTGATTTTCCCCCTGGCTGGTGCAATCATCTCATTGCTTGGACACATTTTCTTTCATATTTAGATGGAAATATGCTGTGTGGGTTTTGTATGCTAAAGCTGCATTCTTTTCTCCAACGTGGTTGGGGAAGCTTGGGGATTAATTTTTTTTCATTTTCCAAGTTTTTCCAATTATCCTCTCCCCTCCCCATCTTTCCCAATTAAGAAGAATGCACCCTATATGTGAAACATGAGTGCTTAGAAACCCAATCATTGTTCTATTTCTCACTCTGCCTCTAGTCTTTTGTCTCCCATATAATAATATTGAGAATCACATTCTTTATGCATCGGGGGATAGGTGCTTCACTGTAAGCTTTATGTGATCTTGATTCTTTTCCTGCTCTATGCTATGCGATAGGATTTTTGAAAAGCATGTGCTTCTAGTTTGTATAGTAATTTATATTGAAGCCCTATCTTATTTTGGCTGTATAAGGAAAATCATAGGGCAATGAGTCTTTTTCCAAAACTTCCTTTGGGTTTTCATCATCCGAGATTTCTGAACTTTAAAATTGTGTGCAGTTTCTTACGTTTAAGGTATTTCTTTTGTGAATAGGAAGAATTCAACATGATATGTCCTGCTAATAAATTTGGGATACCTTTACATTAGAGGTTTGACTTGAACACTATATGGAGGTAATCTCACATGTCTGTTAAGTGTATAGACACTATTTTTATGGTGCCATGGAACTTTTAAAAGAAATTATTTTTTAGAGAAGTAGATTATGAAAGTATCATTGAATATTTGCCAGTAAACATGCATCATGAAAAAAATGTCAAGATGATATTGTACCCCACTGTTGCTCATATTATTGAGATTTCTGATTGATTTCCACAAAGAAGTTGATTTGGAATTGTGTTGTGTGATCTTATGTTAGAATCTTATTTGTTATCTTGATTAAAATATTGTTTCATTTGCATTTGAGTGTGGCAGACTACATTGAAAAGAAGGCATGTTCACTTGGTTTGGAGAAACTTTTCCTTCTTACTACTAGAACGGCTGATTGGTATGTTTTTCTGATCCTAAATTTACATGCAATAGATTGAACATCTGATACTATACATGAACTAATGAAACAGGAAACTCATAAATTATCATCGACCTGCCATGGATCTTACATGATCCCATTTTTCATCTAAATTAAATACATAACATTAACTAGATCACATAAAGTTTGATCCAATCCTATGCAACTTATGTACTTTAAGATCTGGTTTGGTATTGGGATAAGGAAATAATTGGGTTAAATCATATGTTATCCCATATGGCATAAGAAAAAAAGGGATAAAACATGAATAATTGTCCGTATTTTGAGAGAAAAAGTGAAGATATTTTGTTCTATGTAAAGGTGGAACAGACTTTATCCTCATTTTTTAACCTCATTTTGTAAAACATGAACAACATTTATGACTGCCCTTTCCAAAAAACAAAAACAAAAAACTTCATTAACACCCCTTTAATAGAAAGGGTAGACTTGGTTTTTTTTTTTAAAGTTATTCTATATTTTACATCATGTGATCCAAATGCAAAATTAAGGATAAAAACATAAAAAAATGGAGATAACAAAATGCATTACTAAATGTAAATATGAATAAAAATAACGGTCTTTTATCCTCATAAATTAGGTCATCTTATTTTAAATATTTATCTCTTTACCAAATTAGGCCTAAATTGTGGAATATATATTTTATTCCCTGTTTTTAACACATTGATCAGGAAAAAAGAACTTCCTTACCTCCCATGTGAATCCCATTCGGATTATGGAATAGTGACAACATTGTACCATTTCAATGTTTCATTGTCATGACTTTGTTTATCTGATACCCCAACATACCTATAGAATGCCCTGCTCTTTATAGGTTATTGACTGTGATGTATTTGTCGAGCATTTGCATCATATTTTATTTGAAATTAACTTCTGAACACCTTTCTGAATTTACTTTAGCTGTAAGATAAATTCCCAAAGCACAAAAAGTGGAAAAATCTTTCTTGAGCACTTGTTGATAAGCTATGAAATCACTTCACCATTTGCTTATTAAGAGTTCTGTTCCAGTGTTAAAAAAAACCAGATAGATGCCTATCTGGAAAAAGCTATAAACTAAAATAAAATAAAATAAAGGGACCCTTAATGAAACTGTGAATGGCATCACTTGAGCCTTAATGCAATGACCTGGGTGTTGTAATGCCGTGTGATAGTCTTATCTCAAATTCAATGTTCAAGTACTAAATTCTTGTTAAGATCACAAATCCAGTGATTTTTCATGCTATAGGCAGCAGGTCCCTCTGTATGATAATGTGAGTAGCAGGTCCGATATGTGTTACTAGCGTATTAATTGGATCATGATTACAGGTTCGTGAGGCGTGGCTTTTCTGAGTGCTCCATCGAATCAATTCCGGAGCAGAGGAGGAGGAAGATCAATCCTTCCCGTGGATCAAAAATCTATGCAAAGGGACTACAACCAAACCTAGGAGGGATCAGGGTATAATCAGCTATAACTTATTTGATATTAATGTTGATATTTATTATATGTTGTAAACTGTCGGATGGAAACTATGAACTTATTCATTGTATTTTAGCAAAAACAATATCATCCGACTGTGAATCTCGTTGTGTTTTGCAGTAATGAGCATGAGCATTAGACTAATTTTGTAGCAATTAAATGTGGATTTTTTTTATTTATTTAGGGAATTCAGCCTAAATTATATCATAGGTAATGCCCAAGGAAATACAAGAGAACATGGTTGAAGGTAGAGGAGAGCTCAACCGGAACCCACGCCAAATAAAGTATCCCTCCATGGAGAGTATCCCCCTTCACCCCTTGGAAAGACACTTTCCTAACCCCAATACAATAAAAACCCCATTCCTTGACCATCATAGCCCTAACATTCTCAATATAGACTGGTATACCTCTGAAAATAAAGTGATTGCGAGCAATCCATAGTGCTCAAGCCACCGCGGGATGAATGATTGTGAGATTTTGTCAGAAAATGAATGGGTTAAAAATCACTGGTTCAACCGTTGGGTTAATTGGATTTAAACTGTGATATAATTATAATATAATAAATATAGTAATTATCATTATTAAATAAAAATAAAAAATATTTTGAAAAATCTTTACAAAAGGCTTTACTTCATCATAACATGTTTTAGTATATGAAAGTTAAAATTTTAATTATATTTTATATTTTAACAAACAATTAATTACAATATCTATGAATAAAAATTATTTGATTTAATCAACTGTAGTCATTTCAAAAAAATCGTCGTTTAACTGGTGGGTTGATTAGGTTTTATAGGGTCGGTCGGGTTTTAAAACACTGTCATTTTGGGCTCGCCAAACATTCCACGTCATTTAGTCTGCCAAGAGGCTGCCATCCAAACCGTGGACAGAGGCCCCGGTCATTCCGCTGCATTAATGTTGGTGCGATCCCAACCTGATGGATTGGAGTACTAATACACTCAGTTTATTTTACAGTTTAGCCTACAGTCTCACACACTATGATATCATAGTATATAGTGTATGGGAGTGGTATAAAAGTTTTTCATTTTTTCAAAGCAAAAAAAAAAAAAAAACACTACTGTATCTTTGTATATATTTCATTTCATATCACATGGCATGTTTTTTTATAAAAAAAAAACCGGTGTGGGCTATAATAGACTGGGGTTGCAACACATCATTTTCCTTACTTATCAAGGCCCAAATTTTAAAAAATATACATTTGATTATGCTGTTATAAAAAGTAAAATATACAGGATATTCTTGTACTTGAATATGCTCTAGACCAATATTGCTACAAATAGTCGTTTTTGTAACCCTTAATTTAAATTCTTTGTAAAAGCCCATCCATACAAGAAAATAAAAAGAAAAATGATACATGTTGCACTTTATGTTTTTTTTTAACTTCTCACTAAATTAAATATACTTATACAAAATGAATTGTATGCTGAAATACAACAATATATTTTTTCTTGTTGAAAAAATAGATTTTTTTATCACACTATGATAGACCCTCATACACAACCATAAAAGTTATAAAATATTATTATATAAAATTATAAAATGTTATTATATGTATATGTTATCATAATATATAAAGTTATAAAATGAATTGCAATATATATACTTTGCGGACCTTTGTGGATCGGGGCCAAGTCTTTTGGCTTGGACCTCATCCAGGGGTGCTTACCCAGGCGGGGTCATCGCTCGTGCTGCCTCGTTGCTAGGTTTGAGTCCCCGCGATATGAGCCTCTCATCCTTGGGTTCTAAGCCGTGTCATGTATCGAATTTTATCACCTCTTTATTCTCTCCGTCTTCAGACCGTTCGACGCACGCAATCATTTATATATATATATATATATATATATATATATATATATATATATATATATATATATACGCCGATGATAATATGCGGGTCGTGCGGTCGTGCGGATTCGACGTGCGTCGTCCGATCGCGGGTCGATCGCATCCAACGGTCGAGATGAATCGCCCCCGACCGTCTGATGCGATGGACCCGCGATGGACCCGTGATCGACGACCCGTGGTCGACGCCGCACGACCGCACGACCCGCACGATATCATTTCCCTCTATATATATATATATATATATATATATATATATATATACTTCGCTAAAAAAAAATAAAAATACAATGCATGGGAACATCAGAGCCCCAAATTGAATGTGTCATCCTCCACCACTCACCAAAGATATTAGATACCACCCACCAACCAACCAATTCTTTACGCGACTCCAAAGCTACTGTTGACAATTGTACCAATATCTGAACCCCTCTGACCGTTTTCAGCAGATCAAGTTCCCATTTTTGGAGACAAATATTTTACTTTTGCAATATTTAAAAAAAATAAGATTCGTATTTTGAACTTCAGTTTCTACTTCTATAAAATTTAATTTTATAACAGAATACTTTTTATGAGAAATGATTGATAATATTTTTTTATTTTTTAGTCTATTTAAATTATATGATTTAGTGATCGATCTTTTACTTCTTTATATTTCAGTTTTAGTCCCTAGATTTAAATGGTATATTTCTTATTAGCTAATGGGAGAGACCTACTACTAAATTATTTGATTTAGTTTTCAGTCCCTCAGAGGATTAAAATGAACATATCCTTTCAATTTAGATTTAAAATATTTAAAATGAAATACGAAAGAGCATGAATAAGATCATTAATGGATGATTTAAAAAATTCAAATTTTTTATATTTGTCAAAATTGAAATAGAAAATGAAGATAAATATTATTCCAGCCACCTTCAGAAACAATTTTTTTTTATTTTCATTAAATTTAGGACAATTGTCTACGCTTTATCTCGATTATTTTTTATAAATAAGTTGTTCCCCCTCCATTTGTCCTCACAATTATCTCATATCTCATCATTTATTCCCTTTAATTGTATTCCCTAAAAAAACCATGTAGAAAACCATTTATTGTTTTTTTTTGTAATATCAATTAAAAATACAAACAATTAATAAAAAGATTTATTTCTAAATTTTATTCTATTCACACAGGAAACAGAGGATCAGGCTCCAAAATACACATTCCCACCCACCATTCCACCAACTCCAAAGAGTGGTGATTCCCATGCCCCAACTCATAGGCCCCATCACAGGCCCCATGAGGTGTCATCACCAAGTTGGCTAGTTGACTTTTGAATTGATAAAAGATAAAATAAAATGCCCTTCATTAAAAAAGATCCAATTAACCCAAATCCCCATTTTTTCTCTTATATCTTTTAATATTATTCTTAATTTAAAATTTGACTATTTTAAAAAGTATCTCCTAAAATTTGCCTATTTCAAAATTTGAATTTTTAAAATTCTTAGATTTTGCATCAAAATTTACCTAACTTACACAAAAAACAATTGTTTTTTCAAAATTTTAAAACTTATTAAATTACACTAAAATTATAAATAACACAAAAAAACGTTCTAGTTTTTTTTAGATTATAACTGTTACAAAATGTAAAGTGTTGCACAAATGTAACAAATCAAATTATTATGTGTATACGATTGAATGTCACATTTACGAATGCAACAATTATCATTTCGATTAACAGAATTAACAGTTTGCATAAATAACAAATCGTTTAAGTTACATTTCAAATGTAAATACAAAAAAAACACACATTTCAAGACTATTACATTTCAAATGTAACAAAATAACAAAAACTGTGTATTGCTTAATGTGTTCTTTTCGAATCAAACCGCAATATTCATTCTGTTGCATTTATAAATGTAAATGTCAATATAAACAATACATAGTTTCCACAATGAAAATACAACAAAACATATGACCTCTTGGAGAGGATAACGGCGGCGACGGCGGAAGAGGCCGTCGATTGGGCGCCGATTCGCCTAATCGGATTCGGAAGGCCGGGGAGGGGGAGTGAGAAGGGGAGCCCAAAAGATAAATACCAGCCAGAGTAAAGGGATTGAGAAGTGCGGTCACTCCCTCTGTTGATGAAAATGGAACCAATAATTGACGCAGCCAGGTGAAGAATATCAAACCAGATCTCAGATTAGCAAACAAGACGACTAGGCCGCAACAAGGGTAGGTGCTTTCTCTTTCTTCCCGAAACCCATCTTGGTTCAGAAACATCCTTTCCACTAGAGGTAGCAACGTGCACATCATTGATTCGGTTAAGGAGAAGCAAGCAATTATAGCGAGCGGTTTCGGGATTGAAACAATTGGGGTGCCCCCTCAATAGGGAGTTTTTATAGCCTGTAGATTTTGCCTAGCAGGGAGTATGATCATTATTTTTAGGAAAACTTTTCATGATATTGGCTTTTTTTAGCCCACATTTGAGCCATACCTTCCGTGTAGAGTCCAAGAGCACAGAAAAATCAGAAGGAAGAGCCAGCAGGGCAGTGTGGAAGGTAGCTGTTAATACAAAAAGGAAGGCTTTTTTTTTTGTTTTGATTGAGGAAACAATGAGAACTTAAAAGGGAATTTATTGATTTGTTTAATCTGAATTTTTTATTATAAAATTTGAGTGAAAGGAATTTTTAAAGATTTAATAAAAAACAAATCACAAAAATCGGTAAATCATAACCGAAAAATCACTTTATAAGGAAATAATAAAAAATGGTATAATGGATAATGTCTTGATGCCACCTCATGGGACCAATTTGGGGCCTGTGAAATTGGGGCCTGAGAATCATTATTGCTCCCCAAAACATTAATAATAAAAAATTTAAGAAAAAACTTAAAATCCACAAAAGCAAAACCCCAAAAAGTTAAAACCACTCAAGCTACGTGCCTATCCCCTTATATACTACTTGTACAAAACTGATTTGTTCTCATCTTCCGCAGCCGAAGGAGCAGGATAAACACAGGATAAACACCACCTCTACAAAAGGAAATTTTTTATTCTTAAAAATACAACTTCATATAGATAGATAGCGGAAGAGTAGGGCAACCCTAAACCAAAAAATCAAAAATCAAAATAAAGTAATATAAATCTCATGCCAACCATATGAACAAATCCAAAACCTCCACGTGTCCCATTCAAGAAAAACCCCCCGCCCACGTATCCCACTCTCTTGACACGTTTCACTCTACCAAACTCCCAAACCCCTCCTCTTGCCCCCCTCTCATTGGCCAAAACACCAACCAAAGCTTTCATTTGCTCTCCCCCTCATCTTTTTCTCCTCCTCCAGTTTTATTATATCATTCACTATTTCCATTCCCTTGGTGGGTCTCCACTCTGAAAGCGAGGGTTGATTTCAAAAACAAGAAAAAAAATGATCTCCTCTTTAGATATCTCCAAAACAAATGAGATCCTGTCAAGGTACAGACCCATAGCACCAAAACCACAGCTCCTACCACCACCATCATCTCAAACAACCCCCCCTCCTCCTCCTCCTCCTCCTCCTGTTTTGGAGACCTCCACAGTTATCCACCTCCAAGTCAGGCCATCCAGGTCCAATAAAAGAACCAGGGCTTCATCAATTCAACCACTCACACCCAACAAGAGATCTAAGAAACACCCACACCTGAGTCTTCTCCCCACACAACCTTTCAGTGGCACAACTGCAACCTATGGATTCTCTCTGTTTTCCTTCCCACCTCTGGACAGCAACCACCACCACCACCCAACAAGGCCAACATGCAGAGGAGACCTCCTCACACTCCCCCTTCTCCCTCCATCACCCCATATGGATTTAAACAGTGACCCACCACCACCACCCCCCTTGAAGAGAAGAACCTCCTGGCAAAGCTGCAGACCCCACCTGCAATCATAGCGCCTCAGCCCGTTCGGCCCGTCGGGTCGAGCATCAGCGTTGGGCGCATCAACGACGAGCCCCTCATCGTCACAGTGGGGGCGGCGGTGAAATCGAAGAAAGTTGAGGAAGTGGAGGAGGAAGTCGAGTCAGAGGCGATGCCGGCCGTGGTATCGGATTCGAACAACCGGATCAGGCTTGTCAATTCTGCTTATAAGAAGATGGTGGGGCAGCCTGAGTGTCCATGGCTGGACGAGATGCTGAGGAGGAGCAGCAGCAGCAGCAACAGGAGGATCAATGGGAAGGTGATGTTGGATCTCAAAGGGTCTCTGGTTCCTGTTTCTTCAAAGGGGTTCTCTTGCAGGGTGAAGATTGAATGGGGGGATGAGACTCAGAAGAGCTTTGTGGATGCCCCCTGTGATGTGATCAGGCTGTGCTGTGAGTCTAAGGATTACCTCTTCACCTGGAGATTCCACACTAGTGAGGCTTATGATACCAACTGTGAAGCTTAAGGACTTCTGCTGCTGCTGCTGCTGTTTTTTTTTTTTGGGTTTTAAATAATGATGTCAGTAGTTGGAGATGCACAGATCAATTCCATCAAATCGTGTCTGTCTGAATGTTTTGTTGCCAATGTAAATGTTAATGTTTTTTTTTGTAGCAATCTGAATGGAAAGAAATATTTGTCATTTCGTTTTTTATTTTTATTGAACACACCAAGATGGAAATCCAAACATTACATTGCATGAAAGTAGAGAGAGATGTCTAATCTTCCTCGGATTTTGGAGGTCCACGCCATTTGAAGTTGTCTGCGTAAGCCTTCACCTGTAGAAAAAAAAAAAAAAACATTGCGTTGCATATTAAGAAGGGAAACTGATGTATCTTTCGCATTGAATAACAAACATGAATTCCAACCATATAATTAAGAGTAAAAAAACCAGTTTAAATAGCTTAAGATTGTCTCGTTTCTTGAGACAATCTTTCTCAGTGAAGGATTCTCACAATACCAAGTGGATGGTCGACACAGGTGACACGCACTATATATTAGTATCCACGGTATATAAAATAACACCATAAGCATTATGCACCATATATATATAATATTATGAAAATAACATCACATAATAACATCACAAGCTTTAGATGTGTCAACGTGTAACAAATTCAGGTTGCCCGGGCTTTTTTCAGTGGAGGACATCATAGTTACATTTATTTAGATATATATATATATAATATTAAATACAGTGTCGTACCATGTTCACATGGTGTCGTACATATATCGAAATTCCCAGCATATTTCAGCATCATTTTGGGTATCATGGACTGAATGAACAATTATAAATCATACCAAACAAGTTGAACAGCCACGGTTTCGGCCAAAGAATACCTAGATGGAAGGCGCATTTGAAGTTTATGCAGTCAACAGAAAGATCTAGTCAGTTCCAGGCTAGATTTTGTTCAGAATATCCCAGGTGATGCAACTTTTGGCTCTTAGGTACTTCCTAGAATATTCTCACAATTTGCATATATGTCAAACATTCTGATTGACAGCATTCATGTTGGGTAAACTCATCATAAGATTGCTTTACATAACACGAGAAACAAAAAAATAAGAGTATTGTAACTACAATTGGACTAAAATCTGAATAACTGAGGACAGCTTAGACACGTCAGTATAATACCTTCAGCTGAAATTCAACTCTGACCAACAACAAAACCCAACTCCCCCCCCCCCCCCCCCCCCCCCTCTCCAATTCACATTCCCAAAGAGCTGTTAACAACTCCAACTGGTATTTTGTATTCTTCATTCTCAAACAGGAAGCTTTTTAACCAAAAATCACAAATATTGTGCAGAGAGTAAATAATCAATATATATGAAATTCCCATAAAATGCACCCTTTAATTTAGTGTAAAACAGCTTATAAACAGGAGGAGGCTGAGAAGAAGAAAAAGGCTCCTCTACATTTGGAAAATGTCTCATCTGAGGCAGGCTATATTACAGTCATGGGTTTTTTTTCCTGCTGAGAAGCGAAAGCGGAAGACGACTTATTTGGATATAAAGCTTCCGCAGTACAAAAAAACACTCTTTACACATGAATATATGAAGAAAAAGTTTCAAAATAGAATTGGGCAAGTTTTGGGCAAAACAACCTAAACTTTTTAGTTCTTACATGCCCTTGTTAGAGATCAAATTCTCAAAGTTGTCACTTAAACGGGAGAATAAAACTCAAGAATTCAATTTCCCCAAATTTTGTCAACACACCGAAATGCAATGGGAGACAAAGATGCTTTGCTAGAAAGTCTTCAATTTAACATCCAAAGCCATCGCAAACCTTTACACATCGATGTCGAGCATATAGCTCTTGGAAAAATTAATGTTAAACCCAAGAAGAGTTCAAAACAAATTGCACACAAATTTAGCCTCACTGATCACCACCTCTGAAGCCCTTGCTTACCACCTACGTATTATTGACATTTTAGACGTGAGATTAAAGGTCCATCCATGCTACACATCCCTTGTACCAATTACTCCCCCAACTTCTGCCAATTTCATACATCGACTAAAAAACATTCATCACTAAAATAAACAATGGAGAAATCGAGTCACCTTGCCTTAACCTTACAAGGATGGGAAAAACCACAAGGCTTGCCATTGACTTAAGCCGAGGCATTGGCTAGCAAGATGCATTTCCAAGCCTCCTTATCCAACTTACAAACACCCCTTGCCTCTGTCTTTGTGCATAGTCGAGATACATTCTTGCACCACGATAAAGCCATCTTGAAGAACCCTTCCAGGAATTAAAGCAGATTGGTTTTCTTCAATAGACAATTCATCACCATTTTAATTGGTTCTTCAACACCTCTACCATCGTTTTGAAAGATAAATAGGTCTCAAGTCATTTATCATTTTTCCTATGTCTTTTTTCGTGATAAAAAAAGAAAAATCAAGGCAACCCAGCTTTGTGAGCCCCTAAAACAACCATCAAGCATCTCCAAAATCAAATATCATCCTTAACAATGGACCATATTCTTGGCAATTGGAAGAGCCTCAACAAATAACCATTGGGCCTGGGGGCCTTATCACCATTCGATTGAAATATGGCAGCTTGAATTTCCTTTTCCATGAAGGGTGTTTCCAACGCGCTGGCAATTTTTGATGTCTTTGTCAAACCAAGTTGGCCTCCAATGCTTTTTAGCCTTGAAAGTCCACTTAAAATGCTCAACAAATAGAAGTTCCATCTGTGTCTATCTCCAACCCAGATATTGTTCTCTTATCCTCATGATTTGATTTTTCCTTCGCCATTGATTTTCTATTTTGTTAAAGAGCTTTGCTTTATTACACCCTTCTTTTAACTACAGTGCTAATGATTTTGTCTCTATTTTGCTTCCTCCAAGTGGAGAAATCCATCATCTCCTCTTTAACTCTCAATACTTCATCTTCTGAGGTAAGCAAGCCCGTCTCTTCTAGCACATCTATTTTTTGAAAATAATCAACCAAAGGAATTTTATTTGATTTCTAAGCCTTCTAGCCCCTCTACACCAAACTTTAAGTACTAATTTTAGCCTTTTAAGTTTATGAGCCACTTTCTTGGCCCACACAAAAGCTCAACCTCTTCACCCTAGGAACAACATCGACTTCTCTAAAACCATCCATCTTCAGCCACCACACTTCAGATTTTAATGTGAACGCTAATTACAGAAGGACCACATAACCAAATGGGCAGGCAGCCCAGGTCCGCATATGCGGTCTGCATAGGCATATTGGCAGCTGCACACACAATTTTTTCTTTTTTTTTGGTGGGAGGGTGCTGCATGAAATTTGAATAAAAAAAATTTCAGGTGCGTTTATTTTATTGAAGAGTAGACTTCATACTTTCTCTTGGATGTTAGGATTGCTTTGGAAGCTTTAGACCTTGTAGGTTTTGGCTGTCCATTATTATTAATATTATCTTCCCTATCATTGTAAGATATCTTTAACTATATATTTTTATTAGCAACAAATGATTGACAAATTTTTCGCTAATTCCATATAATATTCTTAAATTTAAAGAAAGAAGAGTCTTATAAAAGAATCTCGAACCTTCAACAAAGGGGTATGAGGCTTCTTAACCTGCATAAAATAAGAATACAACATCATGAAAACATTACACAGATAAATTGGATAATACATATAAAAAAATATCAAACACATGATCACCACAATTTTTATTTCCTGTAAGTGGATAACCACGAAAGTTCATTTCTCACTAATTAACACAACTGGATTAAATCATTAAACATTTACGGAGTAGAGAACAGGCAAACTGATGATTACCACAAAGTTTTGTAGGAAGACTGCTTGATCAAATTCTTTTCTTTTCTCATCTTTTGTTGTTCTCTAGATAACTCCTTGTCTGATTGTCCTTACAATGTTTTACCCACTAAATTAAAAGTTGGTGGTAATTCTACCATCCTTCATATAAAAAAAGAAGAATTCCATGTTTACATCTAGGTCACTAAACTGAATTTAAATATCCTTAGTTAACTAAATTGAAAACAATGTATAGATCTTTTTTCGTTCTCAAAGATACCATTTTGAATATCTGGCTAGATCTATCGATAAAATGAGGGTAAAATGCATTTGGACCCCCTAAAGTTTTTAAAACCTGCAAAAATACCCCTAAAGTTCAAAAACATGTAGTTACACCCCCTACCATTAGATTTTCTGGTAATATGGAACAAAAGTAATTCAATATTGCTATTTTTTATCTTTTAATTAATTTTCTAAATATCCAAAAAGTCGATGAATTTTTTGAAAGGATATTTTATTACTTTAGATATGCTTTGTGAATATTTTGTAAGAATATTCAACTTTTCAAATACATATGGATGTATTTTTTGTAAGAATTATCCCACATAACAGTCAATTAAAATTAAAAAGTGAAAACATTATAATGAGTGGTGGTCAAAGAAAAGCACTTTGAGTCAACAGCAAAGCGAAGTTGTAGAAAGGAAGGCAAAGGTCATCCATCTCTAAGAAAGAAGCTGAAAACACTGTTGGTTAGGACATCCCCAGTTTGAGAGGGGACGGTAGCCGTAGCTGTAAATGCAACAATCCACATCTATACCCACGTTCAAGTCCATTCCCTACCTACGGGTCGCCTATAGGCGAAATAAGTGCGTCTTTGCCTTTTGCAAGCTAAGCAGTCCCGACGTCTGGTTCTTGTAAATAGAGAGATTAAATATCAATACCCTTTCACTTAATGGAAAATCTAACAGCAGGGGGTGTAAATGCATGTTTTAGAACCTCAGGGTGTTTTGTAGGTTTCAAAAACTTTAGGGGGTCCAAACGCAATTTACCCTAAAAATAATTGATTGCAATCAAAATTTTCAAAAATAGATATGGGGGTCTTGAGGATCCTAGGAAAAGAACAATCAAAATGTTTTGTTTTAGTAAATGGTTAGTGGTGTGCTTCCATTGGGTGAAATTCCTCATGTAGTGTTACGCAAGGCCCAAGAGGACCTTCATTGGAAAACTGTCTGCCTGTTCTTCTAAATGTTAGGTCTTTCATATGAAAAGTTATATATTGGACTCCTGAAATTGAATCAGGCTCCTTAGATGAAGCCAACAACATTGAGTTATACAAGATAACAAGAAACAAAACAAACTTTGAAGTCTAGAAAAATGGGGCACTAAACATCATGCGATTTAGTAGATATAGTAGATGAGTAGGGAGAGTGTGTTTGATTTAGGTTGATCCTATAGTAGATATCTCTTCTACTGTGGATTAGCCTGAAGCTTTTCTTTCTCCTTTCTCGTTTGTATGCTTGTTTGTATGCTTTGGGCATTCTCTTCCTTTTTAATAAAATCAAGGCCGTAGGTCCACCATTCCATAAAAAAAAGGGATTTAACATACCATATAATCCCATCCATGCTTCTCAGCAAATTCTTTTGCAGCCTCTTCACTGTCAAAACCAAGCCCAGCATCACCAACATTAGCATATGGATCACCCGTGGATGTCCAGCCCATCAATGGATTCTCCCACCTATATATACAATTAAGAAAGAAACATTGTAAAGTAGTAATCTCATCAGTAATGCTCTACATTTAGCATTTATTAATCAGTGAATGATTAGAAGTGAAATAGATGAAGGGGACATGCTTTACCAGTTCAATGGTAACTGTACACAAAATA
Organism: Acorus calamus; assembly: GCA_030737845.1. Lineage (NCBI taxonomy): Eukaryota > Viridiplantae > Streptophyta > Magnoliopsida > Acorales > Acoraceae > Acorus > Acorus calamus. The sequence goes on along the minus strand of CM060874.1, from coordinate 29,849,516 downwards.
ACAGGGAAAATGCAAATAGAAAACAAACTACGTTTGAAACAGACTTGTGAATGAACAACGTATCATTTAGGAGGAAATGTAGCTGCAAATGTGAATAATGCAACAAGGGAACCAGTCCAGACAAATGGGAAGTCCCCATTCCAGCAGTTTGAGCGTCTGCTTTCCACCTAAGTGCAAAACAATTGAGGCAGTTGGGTAGTTCAAATCATGGTTACCTAAAGTGGCCAAGGTAAATAACTACGCATGGATGTGATTGATGGACAATGCTGGGTCACCAAAAAATAAAGTACGAAAAGAAATCTAGTTTTCTGATGACATTATTATTGCTTGCCATGCCTACTGTTTTATAATTTTTTTTATTATTGCTGGTAAAACACCAACTCTGAATATAAATATAACAAATTGCTTATAAACACCAAACTTGCATATAGATGATCAAATGTCTAAACCAATGACTTTAAAACAGAATAATCCAGTTGGCGCGAAGATTAAAAAGCACTGACACAATGTTACACTCTAATGGAAAGTTCATCACATCAGTTTATAAAAAATATCTGACTTGTCAGTGTCAGTCAATTATATTTCTTTTTTTCTTTTTTTTAAAGAAAGGTAGGTGCTATTTTATTAATAGGAAACCCCTGTACCTATAGGAGACGAGGGATCTTTGAACATATATTAAAAGGAAAAAATAAAGATACTCAACCAAGTTACTCTTCAACAAAATGCACAACCCAACCAAATCAGGAAAACCTCAAACCTGAACAAACCAAATTATGCGTCACCCAAAATAGTGAAGGAGAATCCAGGCCAAGGATCCACTTGACCCAGGCTTAAGTAATCATGGCCCACATATTCTTCACATAAACCCTCCTTTTTTGAAGAATGACGCTCTCAAGATTTGATCCCTTGACCTCTTTCAAGGTGGGAAGTGTTTACCGACTTAACCAAAGCTAAATTTTGGAAAATGACACTCGTTGCGCATCAACCAATTACTCCAACAAACAGCATGGGGGAGACCCCTTGAAATTTAGCTAGATTACTTCGTCACCTTTTTTGCATCTTTTGTGGAACCATTGCTACCTTCAAGATAAAAAAAGAGAATCTTAAATCCGAAAGCTAAAAGGACACTGAAAAAGAGATGATCCCTTGCTTCCTCCTCCTCCCACAAAGTTCACAAGATCTTTTACCTTATTGAGCCCATTTCATTCGGTTTACTTTGGTGAGAACCTTGTCTAGAGCGAGAATGCACAAGAAGCATCAAGTCTTCAATGGAGCAAGTGATCCCCAAATAAGACCTTCATGTCAGATGGTGGAGAATCTTGCAGAGGTACTTATTGAGCTTTCTAGAAAGAAAAGAAAATTACTGAAAACTCAAATGCAAGGGCAACTTCCAAATAATTGTATCCTCTTCCTCCAAATTCAATTCAACCTCTTGGAGTAATGCTAGAAAAGAAGCCAACTCTGCCAATTCTGTGTCATTGAGGTTACATTGAAGCCTACGTGACCAAATGCGACCTCTTGGAGTCAGTTATATTTAATAACATCACTGTGGTTCAATCACTCTAATACAAAGTTCCAGCCCTCCAGTTTATATAATCTCTGTCTTCAAAAAAAGAGGCTTTTGAAGGCGTCAACATATGACTTTTCAAAAGTTTTTTTTTTTTGAGTGCTTGCGCACAGCGCACCACTAGTTCTTGATTGATTGATTGAGTCTCTCGATCAACAAAAAAGCAAGAAAACTCTAACTCAGGCTCAGGCTTGTCTGTGTCTCTCTGTATGGCTTCGGGTCTGGCTCCCTTTTTGAGTATGCCCCATCCCCTAGCCCAGAGAGCGAGGAGAGTTTAGGGTTTCACAATATCAGTATTATTCAGGCTATATTTCTGAAATTTACTGTAGTTGAAAACTTGCAATTAAGGTTTCAAATAAATTGCACTTCAATATGTAAATTTTTTGGTGTGTTATACTTTTAAATGGAAATCCAAGGTACAGAAATCAGTTTCATTAGTTATTGACAACATGGATACTACAGGTGCTCAAGGAATATTTCCATTCAGTTTCCAAAAAAAAATTAGTGGACATCAACTCTGTCACTGATTTTCTATTTCAATGTTATGGAAATCAGTGCCTAATTAACTTCACTATTACCCAAAAAAAAGAGAAGGCTGTCCACTAATGTGCTAGTGAATTCAAACATGTTCCATATTCTGGACATATCAAATCATTCAGACTTAGTTATGTGCAATTTTTAATATCATCATACCAACTAGTTAGACAATTTCTACATTACTTCATATTTTTTATAAAATCTTGAGGTCTGCATAAATTTTTTCAAAAACTATTTCTACCCATAATGTAATGAACATTGTATTTTCTATAAGGGCCATCTATGAACTTCCATTATAAAAATGAATGAACTATTACATAAAATCCCATCTTCCATGTCCATCAAATACATCACAGAAATTACCAACAGAAAAAAATTTACAGTCCTAACTGGACAACATAGTAGCTAAAAACATGGAACACATACAATGCCATCTCTGTACCATTGATAGAAAAACATAAAGTTCAAAATTGAGTATCCAAACAGACAGAAAACAATTATAAAGTGTAAACAAACAAAATCTTCAATAGGATGCAGATAATGAAGCGTACTTCTGGGTCGACATGAAATTGATTTTCCACCTCCCAACCTTCCCCGAACCTTGCTGCGATGCTGTTCGGGCAGGTGAATATATAACAACCTGGAATCAAAGACCCAATCTAATGTCAAAACAGACATATAAATGATCTATGTTTCATATAGATCAACTCAAAACGCAACATTTCATGACCTTGAACAAATATCAAACATAGCCAACCCTAATTTCATAAAAGATGGCGGACGAGCAACAAATTAAAAAAAAAATTGGTACCTCCGAAGATCTAAAATCAATTCAAACAATAAAATCAACATGGAACCAACCTTTCGTCGTAGGTGCTCTTGGGGGATTCCGGAGACGATCCCGATCTCACCCGGTTTGATTTCTACTAGAGCGGATCCATCGGAGGACATCAGCCTCGGATGGGACGACCGGATAAGCCCAGCCGTCGTTAGGAAGGTCCGTTGTAGGCGAAAGGACGCCATCGCTGCCGTTTGGTGATCCCAACGAACCTCTTCACGTCTCTCTCTCTCCCTCCCTCCCTACAGAAACTGGGCCAGAAAATTGGGTGTCAGTCCCTCGGACTTTCCTTAATGTCACCGGAGCATATTTTTTTAAGGAGTCCCGTGCCCCACCATCACGAATTCAGACGATTATAAGGGCGGTATAAGGGTGATATAGGAATGGATAAGAAAAATAGTTGTTTGTTTGAATGGTATAACTTGGTATTATTAAGTCAGTTTAAATGAGTATAAGAGAGTATAACAATTCTAAGCAACCTCTAGGATAAGCTATACTCACCTTATCTATTCTCATGGGCCCACATGTCAAATCAACTTTTTACACCTCATCACATCAAATCACCTATCAACACCTCTTATACATCAAATGTCAAATCAACTTTTTTACACTTTATTTATATTTTATTATTTATCAAACAAACAACTCAATCTTTATTCTTACGTTTTCCAATGAGAATAAAAAAAATACAACCAAACAGAAATTTTTTTATTCTTGTAGATTTGTTATCTATACTGGCATAGTTATCTATCCAGAATAACTCAATTCCGCTATCCAAACGGGGGTTAAGATAACTCATAATTTTTTTTTTACATTTTCTATCATACAATTAATTATACTTCACCTATACATGTTATCTAAGAAAATACGTACTATTACTATTATTAAAAATAAAATTATATTTTGTTCTTAAAAAAATCCACGTAACCCTTCATATAGCACCCTGACTTTTTAGAAAATCCTTATGGCTACAGACACATTGTAAATCCACATTAGCTCTTAAGTTAGTCAAACTAACCATGGGATTAAATTCTTTTAACCTCATATGCAAAATAACATTTTTAACCCTCATAAAATGTCTTATAACTTATAATTCCATCTCCTCTCCCCATTGTTGATGCCTTGTAAGCTTTTTACCCCTCCCTTGGTTCTCTCAATCTCTCCAACAATTGCAATTAAGATTTGAAGGTCCTCAGTAAGGGGTTTGTGACAAAAAAAGAGAGTGCTGGCGGTGGTGGTGAGAGGAGGGAGGGGCCGGTGGTGGAGGGGGGCGATTGGGAGGAGGGGAGGGGTGGTGGTGGAATATGAAATGACAAATGCAGTATATTCCACGTATGCTACTACAAAAACATAAATATAAGTATTCAATTCATACAAATGTGCGTGCATTTATTTTATTTTATTTTATTAACAAATTATATACTTGGAAAAAAATCAAAACATATGCTGATTGGAAATGGGGCTAGTATAACATTTTCCAAATACTACTTAAAATCTATGATTCATCAAGTGTACCTTAAAATTATTCTATAATATTGACTTAATTATTTTTTAATTTAATTTCTTGAAAATAACATATATATAAATCTATGTATTTTTAAACGAGCCCAGTCAATGACTTCAATAACACTGAAGAACTTCAAATCCTCAACCCAATCAATTGATGTTATGTATCTAACCCTTTCAGATCAGAAACAGAGTGGAATAAATTATGATTTCTCTTGAAGAAATACAAAAAATATGCACCTTATCGGAAAAAAAAAATGCATGTAAATGCGTAATCAAGAATTAATGTGTATGAATAGTTATAAATAACCCAAAGAAAGGTCTCATTTCAATATTTTAAAAATATGAATAAAATGAAACTGTCTGATCTAACAAGAGGACCAGCAGACCAGCACAATTCACATGACATTTGCAACATGACTGTATAATCAAACCAAAAGACTGATTAACCAAACGCAGTACCTGCAAGAGACCAGTGAAATGTCATTTTCAAGTTTATAATAAACCACCTGATGGCACTAGAGGGCAACATGATGTTGGTTTAGTCACAAATTTGAAAGAGAGCGATGCAAAATGCTTTGGTGAGGCGAAGTCTCCATGGCAGACCAGAAATAGAAGGCACCAGGGAACTTTAAGAAAGCAAAGACACCAAGGAGACAAACTCTTGCGTTACCCTCCCCTTCGACCTTGTGTTGATCACAAAGTGCTCAGGATATTTTCTCAGCAAAGCAAGCAGGCCAAACCAAGGTCGTCCTTCCATGCTCGGCCAATCCTCAGATGTAAGGTATTTCCTAACCCTGCTGTGGTGCCATATGTTGCCATACTGCTCAACAAGCTGCATGAATAACCAAAAATATATATAAAAAATACCAAGAACACAGGTCAAATGCTATCAAGCAAAGTATATCATCAAAAAATGAAGCTATCAAATGATTGCAAGTTAATATAAGGTATTAACTATCAGATGATACAGAAACATTTCTGCTATGCCCCACTGTGCCATAATCATGCACATGGTAATGGAGATGCATATATCAATCAGGCCCCTCAAAAACACTTGTGGAGTCAATTTAGGCTCCTGGCAAAATGTAATAAGACCAAAAATTGTTATGATGATCATACAAAACATTTTTTATATGCTAGCAGTTACATTTTATGTATCAGCACTATAAGCTCAACATTGTGAATATGTTATGGAAACATGCTGAAGGTCAACAATGCGCTCAAAGGACTTTTTTTTTAGCACCTCTAAGGTTTGCTTTCGTATATAAATTTTGAAAGATATCAACCAAAAACTCCAACTTATATACAAGTGGAAGCACGAGTTCAGATTCAGGTCTCACATGAAATTATACAAGTGACTAGCTACTTTACAACTATATATATTGATAGCAACTTGTAGAAAATGAAATTTAATATATAACCACATGGAGAGCAAGGGAGAACCAGAACAAAAGAAAGTATGACATCTGAGTTCTCCCACAATAGGCAATACATGATATGCAAACTATAGTACTGAATAAGTGTCTAATTTGATTTCTAGCATCCTGGCATATTTTTCTGAAGATATTTATGGCAAAAAAAGCAAAGGTGTCGCCCCCCCCCCCCCCCCTAACTCAGACCCCTCCCAACCCTGAAGAAACCCACTCAAGCATAAATGACCGATTTCACTGATATGTAGGAAAAAGTATCTGAACACATGCTTTTAATATGTGTGCGTTTTAGTCACAAAACATGTATAATATAATACATTTCTACTTAATCTCAAGAAAAAAACACTTAATATATCATTGATATAATTTGTTATTATATGATGTGTCTCGAATTCAAAGTTTCTCATATTTCTGAATGCATGGATTGTATCTATACTATGTAGTATACATAAATAAAAATACATTAAACCACAATCTACAGGATTAAAAATAATCCACAGTATTCCTACATCTCATGGTCCTCTATAAACTTTAAACACACATAAAATTTACACCAACTTGAATCATGCATATTTTATGTTGATATTCTATCTTGTGGGGTGTAAGGCATGAAAGCAACAAATGGTTCGGGTGTAATGGTTTGATATCCCATGTTGCGGGGGTTATCACACTTGGGAAGCTTTATTTTTCTTTTCTTGTTTCATTGCATGCCTTCCTTTCGTTTGTACAAAGACCCTTCATCTCCTTATTGTTCAGGGGCATCTTTTATTAACAAGATTGGTCCATCCTCAATTTAAAAAAATAATAATAATAATAAATAAAATAAATTTTAAATCCATATCATCTTTGTATCAAGCATTATGAACGGCATGAACAATATGTAGCGCATCTGCAGAAGAATCCAAAAAACAAACTGTTGCTGAGATATAAAAATAGCCCAAATGGATGAGGTGACATACAAAAAAAAATGTTTCTCTGTTTAGATTTATTTGATCAAATTTAATGTATATACAAATCAGAAGGCATACCGCATAAGTAGTAAAATTAGGATGTAACATGGACATGTATGCGACATGGATATAGAGGGCCTGCTAATGATCAAACCCAGACACTAATTTGTTAATTCCTGAATGCATGATCACAAAGGATGCAACTATAAACCTATCACAAATTCGGTCCATATTAAGCAGCACATTGATTAAATATAGACAAATCATCATAAGTAATTTTATCACAATAACCAATGACGAAATTTTAAAGCTTCTATACTCCAGCTAACCTCAGAATGGAGCTTTGCCATAGGCATCCAATCTCCTGGACCACAAAGATCAGAAAGAACTGTCGCAACTGATGAGACAACATCTTTCTCTTCTAACTGCAGAAGTTGATGATTGTCAGCATCTCTATCAGCCCTTGACCTTGTATCTGATCTTCTTTCTGCAGATATGTAAACGAAATGGCTAATTTTATCGTAACAATATAATTTTTCTACTACAAAGATGTATATAAATTTAATTAAATCATGAACAACATGAACAGTTTCTGCATATATTTTTAAAAAATGGCTAATTATATTGTGACAAGATATTCTTTCTACCAAAAAGATATATATTATTTGATTAAATCATGAACAACATGCACAGATAGTAGAAGTATAGTAGTATACATGACTAGCTGAGGCGTCTTAAGAGGGTGACAACAATGCCCATTTTCATCATGGCTAGATGATTGTTTGAATGAAGAGGAAACTGTATATAAAGGTTATTTTCCCACTCACAAAATATGTTACTCATAAATGAAGACCTTCAATGCTACTTAAGAAACTCACTAACATGCAGTAGTAGGATATGAGAGTGAGTTTAATTCCATATGCTTGACTAGTTGTGTTTCAGCAGGATGCAAATCATAAACAAACAGATATGTCAATTATCAAAAAGGCACAGACCATACAATACATCAAATTTAATCATTTATCCTAATTTCCGAACAGGACAAGGTCAAACTCAAGTTGTCAAACAGATGATTAACCATGCTGTCAAACACGAACACAAGTGGTAAAACACCACATCTAAAATGCTCATACAGGAACATATTCACACAACTAGGGGTGTAATTCGGTCAGTTTGGTTCCTTTTCTGCAAACCCAAATTGAACCATATCCATCACGAAAACTGAACCGAACCAAAAATGTACTTACCAAAAATAAAAAATTAATTAAGTGGAGATTCACTGGAACAGAGCTAGATTTTTATTTTTCTCAATAGAGAAATCCTGGGAAAGCGGGTGTCAGAAATTTGAGTTACTCGGAAGGCATTTGAGAAGAGAGCGGGTGGAACCATGGAAGGAGCCAGGACTAGCGACATCTATGAACCATATGCAAAATAGAAAAACCTAATCATTGACCATCATTTTGATAGGAATCCCCACAAAGCAAATGGTGGTACAGTGAGAGTGAGTGCGTGAAAGACAGGAGAGTTTCAGAAGCAAGATTGAACTTAAATGGTGAAAAAAGCAGATCTAAGTTATAATGTATAAGAAGACTGATTGCACTGTCCCTTTAGTTGTAAAATCTGGTGGTATCGAAGTGTAGAGTACAAAATCTTTTCTCTTTCTGGATCGTACAAACAATGCTTTTCTATTCCTTTCATCCTTTTTTTTTTATTTTATTTATTTATTTTGAAGACAATGGTGGATTGTCCACCATTTATATTCAAGAGATAAACATCCAAAAAGTAAGAGATGTGGTCTTCAGGTTCACCAAACATACAAAACTCACTAATTCAATGAAGGTAGTCTTGAACAAAACAAGGGATGTTTCGAATAATCAGAAATGCTCAAAAGAACTCAGTGCCAATAAGTAAGACTCCCCATGCTTGTTGATATCCTGGTCAGTTTCATGATCTGCTGTGCAGCAAAATTTGCCAATAAAGAAACTAAAGTGGGACAAGCTGGGGCACCACTGGGTGAATGAGATGATGAGATGCAAAATATGTACATGCTGTTCAATGTTCATACATTGTCTCTGTATTACATTTCCTCTATTATATCTATCTTAAATATTTTACTTTCAGAGCTTTATTTCACATGGCTCATAGACATTTTTCTAGATGAAATTCGATTGAAATACAGTCCACAGTCATGTATAAAAGAAGATTTCAACTAGTCATGTTCCACTTCTGAAATTTATTATGATGACAAGAAAATCAAGGTAAGAAGACTGAATCAAAATGCATATCACACAAGGTTTTCACTTTTCCTCATTCTTTTGACACCACAGCCCTTTCCTCTCAAAAGATACTTCAAAGAGTAGCTAAATTTTTTTCAATGTCTTTGCCACAACTACAAGCAATCAGCACATGTTGACCAAACAGGAAAAACAAAAATATTTTTATAAAAATTTAAACACTAGATACTTGGAAGAACTTTAATAAGGTCGCATCCTTAACTCATTGAGCTTTATCTCCAAACTCACAAATCTCACAACCACAAGAAACAGATTATAACCATGAACTTAATACCCTACCACTTAATCCAATTAAGCAATTCCTACAGATAATTCATTGAGAACCCCACATTGCCACCCAATAGTGTAATCCTACTTCACACTAAACAATTGATGCATTTCAAACATTTACCACCGTAAAAATCTAACAATGAGAACCAACCAAGTGTTATAATCTAACACCTACACGCTATGCCTACGCAAATTCACCAACTTTACCAACACCTTAATTCAAACCATGATGCAAAATCTAAAGACATGAATAAACAAATCAAAACTCACCGAACTGCCCAGACGAATATCCACCCTTCACGGACGACGTCCCAACTCCACTGCTCCCACCATACCCATACCCATCCTGCCTCAATCTCTTCCTATTCAACTGTCCCTCATCACCCTCCTCCTCTTCCTCCTCCTCCTCCTCCTCTTCATCCTCCTCCTCCTCCTCCTCCCCATCCACATCATCCTCCTCATCCTCCCGTTCCATCCCATACTCCCTCCCCCTCCCATTTTTCCCATACCCCGTCCCGGGAACCCGCGGCGGTACCACCATTGGCTGATGAGGCAACGGCGGAATCGGCAAAGGAGGCGCAACGATGTGATGCCTCCCATGGCCGTGGTGACTGTAGTGGTGGTGACTGATCCGAGGCCCACCGCCGAGGATGGAACGGGTGGGGAGAAGGAAGTAGAACTTCTTGTCGCCGATCTGGAGGAGGTCCTGCGAGTCGAGCTTGACGGGGGGGTTCCCGGGGAGGTGGAGAACGCCCTCGACGAGGCAACCGTTCTTACCGACGACTTCGAGGGCGAACCTCCGCCTCTGGAAGTCGTAGAAGATGCGCGCGTGGAGGCGGGAGATGTTCATGCCTCCGCCCAGGCTGGAGAGGTCGACGTCGACCGTCGATTTCTTGCTGTTGCGACCGAGGACGATGGAGTAGGTCTGCATGTAGTACTCGAAGTCCTCCCCTTGGAGCTTCGCGAACCCGGCTTCTTGTTCCGGGGGACCTAATTCGGATGAGGTCGCTCCGGCGGACACGACGGCCATCGCCGCCATGGATGATGGGTTGTTGATCGGGGTTTTTGGGGAAAACGGGAGGACGAAAGGGGTTCGTATGTGGATGCTTAGGGTTACCTTTCGGTGAGATTAGGGATCTATCAGGGGGGACCGGATCCAGTCAGTGCCGGATCTCGGTCAGTTAGGTCAGTACCAAACTGCACCACGTTCAAATCGAACTGCATCACTTATAAATCGAACTGCACAATCAATTGTTGAGTTATATTTCACTCTCTTATTTGATACTGATGATACTTATGAATTCATATTTTCTCCAATAGCTGATTGAATCCAATAAGAGAGTAAAAAATAACCCCAACAATTTATTGTACAGTTCGATTTATAAGTGGTACAGTTCGATTTACACGTGGTACAGTTCAGTACTTACCGAACTAACCGAGTTCGATCAGTTTGGTGACCGGATCCAGACAAGTTTTCCATACTGGTCTTCGTCCACCCAAGAATAAATAAATAAAATAAGATTTTTTTCATATATAATATAAAAAATATATTATTTATTTTTATACCATCACAAATAATATATATATTTTATATCATTAGAATATTTTATAATTAAAAAACTTTCACTCTGTTACTTTTTCTTCAAATCAATTACTGTTGTTATTCATTTTTTAAATAAAAATGATAAAAATAACTCTAACATAATATATGCTATAATATAAAAATTAATAATAACCTAATTAATCTTATTTTTTTCCCAAATCAATGGTAAGTATTTCTCCCTCTCACCCCTTTCTCAATGTACACTTTCTTTCCAATTAAGATCTTTTTTTAAAAAATTTGTCATTAGAATATATATATGATTAGTTGTTTTCAAACTAATTTTATTTTAATTCTACTAATGTAACTATTAAAATTAATTGTCTTTACATACATGTTTTTTAAATTTAATTTCTATTTTTTAGATTTAGAAGAAATTTAATTTTTAATTAAAGGTCATTGGGAATACCTTTTATTTTTTCATGGTATAATAATAAAAATTGTATATTAAAAAACAAAATAAAAATAAGGGTTATTGGTCATTTCCCTACAACTTTAATTGTTTGAATAGAAATTAATGGCAGTTAATATGATGGTGTCCCCAAATATGCATAATTTTAAATATTTTAATATTAAAAATAAAAAAGTTATCATGAGTGGTATAAAAATAAATGTTTTTTATATTTAAGTCCTCTAAAACATATGATTTAGGACGATCTTTCACCTATTATGTTTGGGTTCCTCTCACAGACCCCATTGAACGGACGTTTTAATTGTCATTTAGAGAGATTATACCTTCCATTTAAATGTCTCTTTTTAGTCCCTGTGAGAGACAACAAAAACATATCCTATAAATCTAGACTAAAACCAAAATATCAAAAGTAGACGCTCTCCACAAACTTATGGTTGACTTAAAAATAAAAAACCTTAAAAATAAATCGTTTTTAAATGATATAGCAAAAATTCACCGCCCGACTCGACGAGATCCATCGCCCACCTATGAGGTCAGCCTGATCAATGAGATCCGCCCCAGTCCACCACCCAATTTTCATAAATATTTTTTTGATGTATATATATATATATAGAGGACGATTAGGTCCATCGGATCAGCGACGGTGCGAAGGATCAGGCCGTCACACAACGGTCGGAGTCAGCGATTCACATTTACCGCCCTGTTGGCCTCATGCGATGGACCTTGCCGTCGGACGACCATGTCGCATCGCACCCGACCGCACACAAAGATATAGATTAAATAAACTTTTGACATGTTAAGTTAAAGTTTATCTTAGATCATATTTATGTGCTGTTTTTCAATGCTGTCAAGCGATTTTGATATTGAAATGCCATTAACGCCTTAGGAAATTTTGGTGGAATTCCTTTTGTTGTTGCACTCACATGCCCTGTTCATTGAATGAGGATAAAGTTCTATTCCTATGGTTTCATATTTTTCTCCTTATCTAATGAGATGTTTAAATTCACACCCCCTGATTTTGATTTTGTGGGGTTTCGTTGAATGAAATGGTTTGTGGAGTTTCATCGAATGAGATGGATTGATTTTTTTTTTTAAATGCGAGTCCATTGATGAATCGTATGAGACATTGATGGCATAGTAGACTTGTTGGCAGATGAAATGTATAAAGGGGATGAATCCATTGAATCATTAGCTATCATACATGATTAGCTAGAAAAAAACACACACCAGAGACAAACAATGATTTTCCCAATACTGTTTGAAATTAGAACTTCTTCTTGAATGTATTTGTTATTACATAGTTAGATAAGATACTCCTAAAAGTTGTTCAAACTAAAATGTAGATAAGATACTCTATCAACAACCCATTGCTTCTTAAATTTTGATTGTGAAATGTGTAATTGTGATTATGAAAGGTGTAATATTAATTAGAATTCTGTGTACACCATTAAATAGTGTGTGTACACCATTAAATTAGTATTTTGTGTACATTATGATTGTGAAAGGAGGAGTTACATTAATTTAATTGAACAGCAAAAGAGTACATGTTAAATTAACGAAGCAAATTAATAACAAAGCAAACCTTTTGAGCATTGTTAAATTGACTAAGTACATTCTTAACTTTTCTGTGTACACTGTTAAAATGCCTTGTACACTGCTAATCGATTTTTGTACAATCATACAACGGGGATTGTGAGACCATTCCTAATATTCAAAAAATATGTCCCAAATCTATGTTGGAATTTTTGCAGTATAAAAAAAGATGCTTCTCAATCTACTACACGAGCGCAATAGATGAGATGACAATTAGAGACTGCCATGAGAGGTTGCTTAAAAAGACTCTATCAAGCCCATCTTCGCGAGCATTTCTGCAGTTTCAAGCAGAGTTGGTGGACGTCATCGTCAACAACTACAATCTTAATGGAGAGTGGGAAGTTGAACACATTGACAGCAGAAGACGTTGCCCTGATCATGGGACGAAAGAGAGTGATGCCCGGATAACGAATTTTCAAAAGGATTGTGAAAGTTATAAACACAATATGTGAATATTACTCTATGGTAATTTTGCAAATCAGTGGTGGTGATTTAAACAAAAGATAATTTAAATTCGTGGTGGTGATTTAAACAGCAGATGTAACTCCAAAATTCAGTGTTATGCTCTTTTTATACATTGTTATGTTCCTCATGTACATTATTATATTTTCTCTATTATGCTCTTTTATGCTCCACTTATACAGATTGGTCAGTATATTTTTTAGGTGGTGATGTTTAAACAGCATATGTAAATGTTTGATATATCAGTTTCAAATGATGTTTGAAATGTTTATTCATGATTACAAGTTAACCAGGTTTATATGGACTATTCGATGTACACTGTTATACACATAAAAAGACGAATGGTCTATTATGTTGGGAGGGGAAGAAAACAGAGAAGAGATGGGGTTGGGGTTAAAATGGGAAGAAAAAATGGTAGGGTTAACTGAGGAAACATTCATGGATGGATCTTTTTTCCTAGAATCTATTTTTTTAACAAAATAGATAAAATCATGGATGGGGGGAAGAAAAATAAAAAAAATCAAGGGACCTATTGTTAATATAGTGGTATTCCCAGGGAATTCTAATTAATTTCCCAAAAAAACGATTATATACCTTCCAAAACCTCGATTAATATTATTGTACGATTTTCGATCTGCTCCTATGTTTTTGTCATAAACAAAATCAATTCTAAAATTCAAACATCGATTAATATTGTTGTCGATTTTCAGAATCGATTAATGGAGAAGAAATACAAGATTTTCATAATTAAATGATACTTACATACATAGGGATACATGATTGAGGTAGTTATCAAATAAATGACATAATAAGTAATGTCATATTACCACCTCATAAAGTCTATGATGGAGCCTGTGAGTTGGGGTCTAAAAAAAATTATTATAAAAAAAACTATCGAAACAGGAAAACAAGTAAAGACGCATAAAGCGTTTTATATCGTTTTAAAGGATCGATTATACCAAGCATTGCATAAGATAAAAATAATTCTTAGTATAAGAAAGCCATTGAGCCAATAGTGCAAAATTGGGCTAGTTTGACAAGAAGATAAGATTTTAAAGATAAGTTGCTTAATTTTAAAGGATAATAAAGTCCATCAATTTTGTTTATATTTACGTTGTCAAAATTATGATAAAAGGTGGGGATAAATGTTATCTTAACCTTTGAATGGAATAAAATACTTTTATTTTCATTTTAAAATTGGAACAACCGTCCACAATATCTAAATTATTTTTTATATCAAATGAGAATAAATTGTCATCTCACTCACTTATATCCATAATTATTTCTTATTTTAACACTTATCTCCTTATCAAACCAGTCCTAACGGATGCCTCAACAATTCCACCTTTCAAAATGGTTTGAAGTTTTTCTATTGTTTAAAAAAACAAAGGGTTTTTTAGTTTTCAGTCACTATAAACATATCTATTTAGGGATCAATCATTTACTTCTTTTCAGAGACTAAAAATGAACATATCATTAATTTGCATATGAAAATTAAAATCAAAATACGAAAAGTGAGAGATCGATCTCTAAATAAATATATTTACAGGAATTGAAACCTAAAAAACCCAAAAACAAAATATGTGTGAACATCACTGACTATTCAAAATGTTATAATTACTTGTTCTCGCAATCATTTTTTATACTTCTTCGAAATATAATACAGAAGCAGTCATTTTTTATACTTCTTCGAAATATAATACACAATCTTACCAAAAAAAAATAAAATATAGTATATACATTCAATATTTTTGTAATATAATGTATTCTGCATCATTGAATATAGAATTGTCCTGAGTTAGACATCACCCATGAATTGTGGCTCAGCTCAAACAATGACAACCAATGACATCCTGACGTAAGCATCTTCTAGAACACTACACCAACATTAATTAAAAGTCACCAATCTCACTCATTCTTTCTTTTCAGATTTAGGCGTTTGACAGTGATACCATCTTATGTACAATTCCACAAGTTTTTTTTATTCTCATTTTTTTAAAGAGCACAATAAGACGAATTTAGGACCGTTCAGATGACAAGTTGTGCGGATGAAATCAAATAATTAGTCAGACATTGCAACGGTGGCGTCTAAGGGCACCAGATGCAATTACTTAACAATAAAACAAGTTGACATCTCTTTTTTCCATGTAAAGACGACAAAATAGATATCACTGTTGATTTCCTTTCGATACCACTATTTTGATTTGTTTTTTAACACACCACATTAATTACTTTCATCACGCAAGATATAAAGAAAATATGGAAAACCCACTCACAAGTTTAAATAGGGTATCGGGGCCTAAGAAAATTTTTTTATTATAGAAAATACATTAAAATTCAGATATCATCAATATTGTTATTAAAACTCTATCAAAACATTACTAAAATAATTTGTAATAAATTTAAAACACACTAACTTGTCCCCGAGAACAATGGAAAATAATTTATAACTATATGTACCTCCCAAACGTTTTCTAAGTGACACGTTGATGCTCTATTGTTGTTTCTTTTTTTGGGTGGGGAACGGGTGCCTATATTTGTATTTTCTTTTTGTCTTTTTACCTCTCCTCACTTTATCGTTTGGATTATTGTAAATATATATATACATAAATATGATTTTCCTGATCATTTGTATTAAATTAATATCAAATTAATTATTTTTTATAAAGATGAGGTTCTCTTTTTGTCTTGATCAACAACTTTCAACTTCCACATCACTAAAGAATAATTATATAACTATAAAACACTTCCAAAATCTCATAAACGCCATTGCAGGTCTTCCAAGTCATCTAACAGACCCCAAAACTCCCCATCACCTCCCTTTCTAGAAGCCTTCAGAGAAAAAACCACTAGATATAGAAACTTCTCCCGGTAATTCTTATCATTTTCTTTGACTCTCCATCATCTCATCAATATACATTATCAAGCAATTCCAAGAGACTCATAAAATACCCATTCTTCAAACACTTCTCATTCATCAATCTAAACCAAATTAAATCTATAGCAATCATATCTCTCTCTCTCTCTTTTGTGTTTCCATTGCATGATCCATATATACAATCATGTTCTGCGGGAGCGCGAGCCTCACACACATCGTCGACGACGACCTTTGGGAGCCGTCGACGCCAACATGTGGCTTGAGGAGGAAGGTTAACAAGAACCCATACTCAGATAGGGGCCTCGACAAGTTCGAGAAGGTCTTGGCCGAGCTGGAGGCGAGGAAGGAAAAGATAGTCTCAGAGACAGGCTCCGAAGGCCCCATCCCGGTCATCCGCTTCTTCTACTCCAACTCCCAAGAGTGGGTGCCCATCATTGTGAGGCCACCACCATCGCAAGAGAAGAAGCAAGAGCCACCCATTAAGGGTGCCATCGAAGCGAACAATAAGAAATCAGAGGTGGTTGAAGCGAAGAAGAACGATTCGGCTGTGACCATGGTCAGTACTAAGAAGATTATGAAGAAGAGCCTCTCGATAAGTGAGAGGGAAATATTATTGATGTGATGTTGATGTGGAGGTTTTCGTATCATTGGCCGGCGTTGATCATACTGATATTGTTGTGTCTGGTGGTGTCCGGGAGGATCTTCGCAATTTTCTTTACTTCGATATGGTGGTACTTTGTGCCCACCATTAGAGGTAGGGGTGTGAGCCATAGTAAGAGGGGTTCCATGAAGGACTATAGGAGGAGGTTGAGTGAGAAGAAGCTTGGTGGGGATGTTAAGAAGGCCAAAATTGCTGGGGATGGATTGGCTTCGCCTCGAAACCATCTGATGGGGAAGAAGGGGTGATCTTGGTGGATGATTCAGGATCTATTCGATGCTCATTTTCGTTCTCATTCTGCCGGAACACTCGAAAAAACTGTGTTTGAAATATTCCATTCCTGCATTATATTGGATATTCTAGACAAAATTTCTCCATCCATGAATCAATGAAATTGGATTTATGGGAATGAAGAATTTTCCTTTTGAATCAGGGTCACCAAAAGGAATATTTCTCAAGTTCTCTCTTTTTCTTTTATTTTATTTTTTTTTTTATTTTTTTTTTTTGGGGGGGGGGGGGGGGGGAGTGGGGGGTTGTACATGTGGTGGTCATCAAAGATGTTCATTAGTGTAGATTGTTTTTGTTTTGTTTATTGTTATTAGCCATGTTTTTGCAGGACTTTCAGCCTTTGTTTTGAGTTGAACTTGTAACTGATCTGTTGAAACAATCAGCATTGTAAATAGACTTTGGTGGGGGTGAATGAAAGTCAAATGATTTACATCCATATATACCACTGTAATTTGAAGTTTTCAATCTATATGTTCATTTTTTTCCATTTGTATAAAAGACAGGAAAGGAAAACCTTTCTATATATCATATATTATATATAAAATTATAAATGCTATCTTCTACTATTCGATAAGGATGAAAAATGCGTGGAAACTTATTCACGAACCTAACACGAAAAGAAATATATTTTTGGACCCTCGTTTACCACTTAAATTCTAAACTTAACCTGCTTATCAAAGACTTCGATGGAATGTTGGATTGTTTTAATGGAAATGGGTCCCCAGAATTGACCACAACCCAATCTCTTGTTTAAAGTTTGAACTGAGATTTGTTGTGATTCCAACCGGGTTGATCTTTCTTTTCAGAAAAAGTGGTCCCTGCAAAGGCATGTAAAGGAACTCCTATGTGTTTGTCAATAAATTTCAGTGGGTTCTCTTCAATCCTCTTCTTTGGTTATTTTAAATTTTCTGCATGACACCAACCAATTCAGTTACGATCAACTGATGTGATACACACAATAATGCAGAATCTCTACTGTGTGTGCATAAAAAACGTGTGTAGTGGGTTAGGTAGTCATGTTTTTTATTGGGAGCCTTTAAACCCACTACCCCATTATTAAACCCCCCACCTAAAAAAATCTGGGGGGTGGGACAAGAAGATATCCAAAGAGAGAAGGGGGGAGGGCGGGGAGAAGGGTGGAGGATGGACGGTGATGAGCGGACAGCAATGGCGAGGAGGCTGACGCCCTTCTCGACCAATCTCTTCCACCATCTCTCTCTTTTTACTTCCCTCCTCTGCCCTTTTGTTCGCCACCGCTCTCAGCCTCCATCTTTCTCTTTCTTTTACCCTCCTTCACTCTCTCTCCACCTCCCTGACAGTGATGGATCCAGATTTTTTTTTTCTAGTGGAGGGCATTACTAATAAATAAACATAGATGATGATGTTATATACTATCTTTTAATTTTTTCAGTCTCAGTTACAATTTATACATGTTTTGATTTTTTTTAAAATAGTATAGTATACGCTCTTATAAAAAAATGTATGTTTAAAGTAAAAACCATCGATTTAAGTACATCAATCACAGAAAAACAAGTAGAGAATCTAAACCCACAATGTGTTTGATGCAAACGTGGACCCACAATGAATATATTTATAAATAATGTTTGATTTAGAGACAAGCTAAATTTGAAATATACAATACTATCGGATTGAAAAATTGACCTCAGCTAAAATTGTAATTGGATATCATATCCCCTCTCATTTCCCCATTAGTCTGAACTCTTTTTGTTGAGTAAAGTCTCTATTCTTTTCTACAATTTTCTTCATTTATCATGACATTAAATGTATATATTTTTTTCTTTGACATAACTACGGCTCCTTCTTGGGTCCGCTGAGTTTGAGCCCTCCTCCATGTTCCATCCTTTCTCCGTAGCCCCGCGCCGCCGCCGCCGCTGCCCCCCTTATGACATAAATTATACAAGCACTATAACAAAATAGGGTTTTGTTGACAAACATTTTAAATGACTGTCACTTAAAACTACGGTAAGGTGATAATCAATAATATATGTCATGATACATATAATTTTTTGTGACAGTTGCTTAAAATGTATGTCAGATATATCAGTTATCGTGACACACATGTTAAAAAAGTCACCAATGTTATTTATTAGATGACTAACATTATTAGAATATTAGCATTTGTAGTTATTAAGTGAAACACTTAAGAAATGTCACAAAAAAAACATATTACACATTTAAATTTGGAAGTTATATTTATTATCACTATAACTATAAAATATATATTACGAATATATTAGAATTGCGACAGCAAAAAAATCAGCCATTTCTTCTCCACATTTACTCACTCGTAATATGTAACATTCTCCATAATTGTTCTCCCATACTAACAAAAAAAGGAGCTGGTCTTCTCCACCGTTTGATTTTGCACCACTCGTAGAAAACCTAAAATTAAAAACCTCCACCACAATCACCATCAACCCTTATCCACCATCTTCTCTATGTCCTCCAATCCCGCGAGGCAAAACTACCACGAGGTCCTCCTCCTCTCTCCCAAATCTTTTTTATTCTTGATTTGTTGAAACCAAATCTTTTTTATTCTTGATTTGTTCCTTTCACCTTATTTGAAACACTTTTAAAGAAGTAAAAATAATATTGTCATTAGCTATCCATAACCCAAATACACTTGATAAAAATTATTTTCTTTATTTATTTTCAACAAACCAACAATATGCATAGATAATTTTTATAGGGGACGGCAGATTCCGTTCCTTTCACCTCGTTGATGATAAAAAAGATACGGGAAAAATTCTTTTAAAGAAGTAAAAATAATGGCAACCCAACACAGCAGGGACACTTTGATACACAAATACATAATTGATATGCTATGTGGTTCCTCTCCATAAACCCAATGGCGTGTCCCCTTTGTGCGGATAAACACTTGCCCGGTGACATGTGGGGGCGCAGACCCAACTATGAAAATTAATTGTGCATAAAAATACCGGCAGGGACAAATGGAGGACGCGAAAAATCTTTCGGGGTGCAATAAGCTAATGACAAGGGTGTTTCAACAAACCGGGAGATTAAAATAAAACCCCTTTCGTCCTCCTCCAAGATTTAGGAGAGGGGAGTTTTATTTTATTAGAGTTTTTTATGCTTTCTAATCACCCTCCTTTCGGAGTTTGTAATTCTCGTGATAGTTTTTTCAAAAAAAAAAAACAAACCAACACTTGTGGTAGTTTTGTCGCGGGATTGGAAGACGTAGAGGAGATAATGGAAAAGGGCTGATGGTGGTTGTGGTGGAGGTTTTTAATTTTAGGTTTTGTGCAAAACAAAGGGTGGAGAAGACCGGCCCTTTTTTGTTTGTATGGAGAGCAATTATCGGAAATGTTACGTATTATGAGATAGTAAATATGGAGAAGACATGGCTGATTTTTTAGATCTCCCAATTATCATATGTTTGCAAGACATATTTTATAATTACAATATAATTACAGGATACTAAATATAGCTTTCAAATTTAATTATGTAATATGTTTTTTGTGACATTCTAATGTCTGTCGCATAATAAATACAAATAATAAAATTCCATAATGTTTATTATCTAATAAATAACATTTGTGATTTTTTTAACATGTGTATCACGATGATTGACATTCTCATATGACAAATATTTTAAGATGACTTTTTTAACGATTATAAAAAATTATGTTTATTATGACAATGCATTATTGACTGTCACCTTAATATAGTTTTAGATGACAACCACTCAAAATGCTTGTCACAAAAACCTTGTTTTGTTATAGATTTTCACAATCCACTATGAAACTCTCCTCCCCCCACCCCCTCTTCCGCCGCCGCCTCTAGATTACACCACCATCAGCCAACGCCTCTCCCTCTGCATCCCAATTGGACAACAGCACCTCCCCCTCCAAAGGCTTACCCTCTCCATCCCAGTCCAAGCCTTGATGTCTGACCTTGTTTAATTTGACAACAAGAGGGCCGGCGAAGGAGGGCATGATCTTAATGAGGGAGAGGATGGTGAGTTTGAGAGGGGGAGGGAGAGGTGGCGGAGGAGGGATTCGGTGGTGGTGGTGAAGGAGGTGGGGTTTGGAAGAGAGGAGAGCGGTGGTGAGATGCAAGTGTACAGTTTGAAGAGGCAGCTTTTGGACCCTTGTTTTTGGTTCTCTATGATATGAGTGCCTTTTGATGCTTTTAACAACTATTAATATCCACATCCTAAGATACTTGGAAACGGATATGAATATCCAATCTATGAGACACAGTGGGTTCAGAGAATCAGAACGGAATGGCTATCCAACCATCCCCAGAATAGCAGGGTTTCTGTGTACAAGCAAATGAAAAGATAATATATTTAAGCATGCAGAAATTCAATTGAACACATAATGCGCAAATAAACCAACAATTAACCACGGTAAAAAAAAAAAAAGTTGATTCCTCTAAATGAAAGACTCTGCATTGGCAAATATATACTCAGAACAAATACCTAGAGGAAGAGCCCTCCACAAACAAAGCAGTTTAAGGCAAGCATAGAAAAAGAATGGACACATTCTGACCGCGCCAACTTGGCCTTTGTATCATCCAGGCAATGTGGGACGACCATCTCAAAAGCAGGCATCAAGGAGGCAGCAGCAACAGAGAGCAGCCAAACTGTCATTCCAAAAGAATACATGTACCAATATTAAAGATAGATAATAGGCCACAACAATGTGTTCAAAGCTTTCTTCAACATAGTTTATAATTTTCTCTTAAAAAAAAACATAGTTTATGATCATCTTTTCATAATATAGTTGTTTTTATCTTGCATTTGCAAGGAAAGAATCTTCGTTAGACAGCTCATACTTCAACCTCAACTTGTAAACTGGGGCACTTATATAGAAATCTAAATCTGCGATAAACAAGATTCCAACATTGAAGAAAGCATCTTTCATGTGCAAAATTAATCCACAAATGCCACGTAATTAATAATATTTTAAGCCTATACCCAATCCAAAATCTTTTAAAAAAATATACTTCAAAATGGGTTTACATCCTTTCCGTGTCTTGGAGAGGAAGAAAGAGATGACAATGGTAACATATGGAAATGAGCCAATATACTTATGTTTTGCAGGTAAGCTCAGAATGAGCACAAGTAACAGTAACTCTCTGAATATTAAGTTATAGTAACATTGCAGTATGCTAAAAAATAAAACTCAAGACTTCATCATCCTATACATGGGAAGAAAAAAAATTATCCTCCCAATCAGAGGATTAGTGATCCCATGTGCTGGTTGCACTTACACCCATTATATGCATTCTCAGTATAAACTTGTAACCCAATATAATCAATCTAACTACCTTTCCTAAGTATGTTGTGAAAAATGTACAAAAACAACAGCATGAAAACCAATCACTGCAACATTATTTTAAAGAATCTAAAGCCCATTCAAAACACTTATTGATCCTATACAAACTAAATCTTTTTTTCTTTTAATAGCTTTTTCATTATGGGTTCTTATACACACTATTGAAAATATATATAAACATGGTTGCTATTTTAACAAAAGGAATAGTGATAGAAATAGCTTGATTCAAAAGTTGAAACAAACCAGATACAAACAAAAACCCACCAGAAAACTCTTAGGTTTATTGACTCTAAACAATTCTATTTTCAAACTGCACTAGTGTGTGCTTAGGTGGAAAAGATGACTTTTAGGAGATGAAAGAGTCCTTCCCACTATCTTCCAGAAGTGGGCTCCATAAAACCAATAATAGCTGATACCAACGCCTAGAAGCATGCACTTACCAACATCAAAATAATGGAAAGGGGAACAACTTGGTCCCCCCCCCTATTCCAACAACTGAAAAAAACCCATCAACAGCTAATGGATGAACACTGAGCCATCCACCAATCAATGCAATTAAATGGCTTAATTGCAAAGAAACAGAGACCCTTCTTTCCCTTTTGCAAATAAACCCATCTCCCCGATCCCCTTGCAACACCCCCGCCCCAACCAAAATAAAAGTGAAATTATTGTACCATATACTGACTACACCTTAACCGCAATAATAATCAATGGATAACATATTCCAATTCCTCTCATCTTTATGTTCTAGGGGTATTTTCTATTAAGTTCAAGTAAGAGTAAAAAATATTTATGCAGAGCTTTTATACCATTCACCTGATACACTCATTCCTTCTTGCAATCATTACTGCAAGTACCCACTAGGTTAGAAAATGAAATATACATCATTTTGGGCAGTTTCCATTTTTGGCCTCCTTTTTTTTTCTTCTAATTTCAAAACTGGCCCTAGGCCGATTTTAATTGCAAAAATGGCTTTGAGCCAATTTGACTAGATCAGCAATATCACCTCAACAATAACCTGGATTTTTTTTTTCCTTTTTACATTGGATATTGTTTGATATTCTTAAACTTCAATCTTAAATTTTAAATTTTGAAATGTTGTTTTATAGGTTTAAATTTTAAATCTTATTATTATAAATAGATTTAATGAAAGTTTTATGGATAACAATGTAGAATAAATTTATGGTGAATTTACATTTGGTTCTACTATAGGACAGTTCGAAAAATAATTATAGCTTAAAAAATGAGATGCGCACGATAGTCAAAAGGCACATTCAAGAGGCGCATATAGGAGTAATTCCACAAAAACGGATTTGGATTTTATGTGGGGGTATTTATACAAAAAGAACCCATCGTCCATTCCACCAGATCCATTCAATCCACACGGTCAAACCGGATCAGACGGTAAATATAGATCGGAATAGAAAATGAGAGAGAGAGAGATCGTACCATCCCTCCATGAACGAGGGTCCACTGCTCTGCTGCTGCTGCGGCGGCGGCTGACCATACTGCGGCGGAGGGTACCCCGCCGGCGGGTAACCCTGCGGCGGCGGGTATCCCTGCGCGTACCCCTGCGGCGGATACCCCTGTGGAGGATACGCGTCCTTCGGATATCCCTCCGGCGGATAACCTAACCCCACCAATCAAGAATAACAAAAAAAAAAAAAAAAACCCAATCAGATCCACCAAAACGTAAACCCTAAATCGATCCCCCCAAAAAAACAAAATCTTAAAAGATCGAGATCCAAACCTTGCGGAGGAGGAACACCGACGGGAGGTTGTTGTTGGTTGTAGTAACTCATATTCAGAGTTTTTTGTTTTTTTGGGAGAGGATGTGAAGTGAAGCAGATTGGACTTTATATGAGGACGACGAAAAGAAGGTGGGGAAGCTTCGAGGATTGGAGTGTCGAACACGGCGAGGAGCGTCACACGCGTCAATATCGCGTGCAATTGTGACGGCCTGATCGAGATCTTGTGTTCTGTGATGCGTACGCTTTTTTGTCGTGGGCTTTTTGGTTGGTAAGTGTGGCTGCGCACGTAACGGGGTGATTCGGTTGAAGGGCTGCACTTTTGGTGCGGTGGACTTGTTTGTTGTTTTGTACTTGGAAATTGGAATGGGGTAAATGGGAAACTCACCCCGAATTTTATAAGGGTCGGTCTGAATATGAGTTTTGGTAGATTCTGTTTTTGAAAAGTTAAAAATTTTAAAATTTATATCCAAACATATTTTTAGCTTTTAATTTTTCAAACTACAATCTTCTTTTTTAGGTCAAAAAATCTTATGGTTGAAAATCTAATAAAATATAGTCTTTCAAAAACTGAGTTTGAAACATAAGATTTTAAGAATACCAGAGTTTCAACCTCACATCCAAACGCACAAGACGGGTTCGATCAGACTCATTTCAACGGACAAGTTTGGGATTCAAGGTCAAACCCCCCACCCTGTTATATCCGTTTTAAATTATTTATCGTCAAAATTAATACGACATGAATGTAAAATCAATTCATTGTGTATTATTATTATTATTATTATTATTATTATTATTATTATTATTATTATTTAATACAATTGATAAAATATTGAAGCATGTATAAAAAAATATTATATATGATAATTGTTTAGTTTATAATCTAAAATTTAACAAAAAATATTAAAAACTTTTGAAAAATCGAGATTCTTAATCTCGTTTTCTTCTAATAAATGAGATAGGATGAGATAGGTTGGGGTTCTTTAAAAACTCAATTGGACATGTTTAGGACGAAATAATTAAACCCGTTAAGGTTTTGGGGATGAGATTTTTATCGGTGGGTTTAGGATTGGGATTAACCAAATCCGTCCCAATCCAGCCTATTGTCATCCCTATCAGAATCTACTTGAACATTTCAATCATTTATATTAGACTTATCCACATCTACGTGTAAATAAAAGAAATATTGAAAAAACTATGCATAACTTACACCTTCAAATTTTTTTCCAATCCATAAATGCGATATAATGTTATATAAAGAAATGGTATAATCAAAATTTTAATAATGATTAAATAAATTATTTGAAAAATTATTTGCCAAAAAAGTATGGTACAACTGAATATAATTTTTTTACATATATCTTTCAATCAACCTTATATTGTAAAAATACTCCATTTGAAACTTTAAAACTAATAATATCTCCACATATACTTAAGATTTCTTGAATATCGCGTCGTTTCGAGATTATGCTTGGAGTCCGCCATATTGATACCGGCACCAGGAATTGGTGAGCTTGGAAGCTTGGAGTCCCTTGTGATAAGAGATAATGTTTTATAACAACTTTGAGTGTGTCAAAAGATAAATAAATGGATTCTGCTAAATGTGGTCGTGTATAGCATCTATTTATCACAACTGATTTTATTTAAAGACATACATTGAACACACCATTAAAATTTCAGTCTCTTATCCCCGCCCACTAGAGAACACCAAGAACTAGGCCTGTCAACGGGTCGATCCGGACCCGACCCGGACCCGACCCGATAGAAGGCATAAATACCCGACCCGAAGGACCCGACAATGAAAACGGGTCGGGTCTAGGTCCACCCCGACCCGATCCTATGGACCCGATGGACCCGATGGACCCAACCCAAATACTTTGTGATTCTTTTTATTTATGATCCAACCCAACATTTATGATCCAACCAAACATTTATAACTAAATATTGAATACTCATTTAAAATTTTAAGCATTTGAAATATTTTTACAATATTTTGACTTCACGTAAATGCGTAATAATCTAAACCGTATTCCAAATCTCATCTTATTAAATATTAAAAAATCAAAATAGTGAAAAACTATTTATAATATATTACACTCTATTAAAAAAAAATGAAGTCATTGTAGGCCTTTAAGAAGTTTATCAATCTCTCTTTGTCTGACCTACTTTTGTTAATGGGTCGACCCGACCCGAGACCCGATGTGGACCCGACCCGAAGGACCCGACAATCAAACGGGTCGGGTCCGGGTCCACCCCGACCCGACCCGACCCGGACCCGACCCGTTGACAGGCCTACCAAGAACCCGAAAGCGTGACCCGTCAAGGCCGCGACGAACACGCCCACGTTGAAAGACACCAGCGCGAGCACCACCACGTACCCTAGCCCTCGGTTTCTAATTTAAAGAATTCTAATTTACACTATTCAATTATGACTTTTAAAAAAAATTTCTTCTTAAATGGGTTTTAAAACCCAAGACCACATATGTTATCATTTGTGTAAAAATCATGTACCTCATCTAATGAGTGTGTATTTCTATAAAAAATGAAATATATATTCTTTATAAATTAAAATGATATCATTTATAGAAAATGTGATTTTTTTAACGAAGCATATATCGATATAGTAAGTGAAGATGACTGACAATGTACATATGATTAGATTTAGAATTGTAAAAAGAATTGAATGTAACAAAAAAAAAAAAATGTCTAACCCTTTGTATAACTCTATTGGCAATCCACATGATTTTTTTTTCAAAAATTATATATTCTTCTATTTAAGTACTTATTGTAAGTTATACTGAAAAGAAATATATACCAATATACAATATTTTTTTTTTACTTTATACACTATGATAAAAATTTATACATTATTATAACGCAATATAGTACACTATTTTAGTGTATAAAGTTATAAAATGAGCTACAAAATGAACTAAGTGTATCAGCGCTCGAAATGAAAATGTTAATTTTAAACAAGGCCTATGAAAGCCTATTCTTAAACAAACGAAGAAAGAAATGGTTGACATAATTAAATATTTGAAGCACACAAAAAATCAATTTTCCATCTCTGATAACCAACAACCCAATCCGTTAGACCGCCACAGTGACGGACATTGCAGCTGATCATGCGGAGGAGGATCTGATGCGATTTGAGGAGGCAGGATCGACCATGGGATAAGGCGATCAAGGCTATTGCTTAAGACTCTATCCAAAGAGAGTCCCAAGAACCACACATTCGTTATAAATAAAAAAATGGAATAATATGTCTAAGTATGTGAGGTATGTGTGTAGTCCCATAAGTAATCATTATTGAATTTTTAAACATATATACTCATCTATTGAAATATGTATTGTTATACGAATTAAAGTATGTATTGAAATATAAATATATTTTTTCTTTAAAAAATTTGTAGTCCCATAAATTGCGATAAAATTTGTATAAAGTTGTGTCATAGTGTATTTGTAAAACATATAGAGTTTATCTACGCTTACACCACTTTACGACACACATGCGCTCCTCCTCTGCATGCAAACTGTCCACATGAAATGCTAGCCAATACCATCACAATGGTTTATTGTAACGTTATAATTTTAGTGCTGATTTGACAATATATTAATAATAGGATACATGATCAAAATAGATTAATAAGATCATTTCTAAATGACTCCACCCAAGAAGAAATCTTAAATCTTAAAAGAAAAAAAAAAGAGTTTCATATATAAATTTTTTTAAAAAAATTAGCATTCAAATCAATTTGATTTGATTTTTTTTTTTTAAAAAAAAAAAAACAATTTTAAAATAAAAATAGTGATTTTGTTTTTTCAAACAACAACTCGCCATTTAAAATTTAAAAAAATTTGAAAATGGAATTTCATGATCCCAAGACCCAATGCAATAAATGCGGTCAATAAATGCGGTCGACCTTGTTCCAGACAGGTCATCAAAACAACCAAACCACAAATAATCATCGACCATCTGATCCGAATCGTCCGGTACAAATTTACGGACCCAAAAGTGGAACCCTCGGGATAAGCTAATTCTATTAAACTCATAAGTTCATCTCAGCCGTTCGTTCATAAATCAAATCCGACCTGGCGAAATTAATGCGACTCCAACGGGCAAATCCACCCTCGGAAACAACAAAAGGACCTCACCGTCTCTCTCTCTCCGCTCCATCTATAAACACACGAGCAGATGATCTCTCTTAATTTCAATATTCATCGCGATCGGCTTCTGATTATCCCTGCGAAAGGGAAATGCATCCCTTCTTTTGACATTCGTTTGGTCTCCTCCAGCCGATCGATTGGCTCAGGAGCTCCGATTTCTATCATCGCCCCTCCCTCCCTCCACTTCATCCTCCTCATCGTCTCCTTCAACCATCGCCGATGGAGGCAGCAGCGGCGCCTCCATCAACGACGGCTCGAGCGCCTACTCGGCCCTCCTCCGCACGGTCCTCTTCGGCCCGGACTGCGGCGTGGTCTCCCCCTCCACCCCCGAGAAGTCCCCCCACGGGAGGGGGTCGTCCCCCCTGACCCCTCCCAGCAGGAACATATTCCGGTTCAAGACGGAGAGCCGGAGACCGTACCGATCGATCTCACCTTATGATTTCGATGGGGCATTGCCCGGCGTGGTTTCTCCCCCTCCCAAGGCCCCCCGGAAGGTCCCTCGGTCGCCTTTTAAGGTAAAAGGTTTTGCGTTTTGGTTTGATTTGGGGTTTTGAAGGAGAGATTTGTAATGGGAAATGTTTGCATAGGTGTTGGACGCCCCGGCGTTGCAGGACGATTTTTATTTGAATCTTATGGATTGATCTTCACACAATGTGCTTGCCGTGGGGCTGGGGAATTGTGTTTATCTATGGAATGCTTGCAGCAGCAAGGTTTGATTTTTTTTCTCCTGGTACTTTTTAATTTGGTTTTGAAATTTAGTTTTTTATTTTTTATTTTATTTATTTTTATTAGGTGGGTGTGGACTTAATTTTGATGGTTATGATATTGTATTAGGTCACCAAGTTGTGTGATCTTGGGGCGGTGATAGTGTTTGTTCGGTGGGCTGGGCGCAGCGTGGGACTCACTTGGCAGTTGGGACCAACAATGGGAAAGTTGAGGTGAGTGATATCTCTCTGAAATTCATAGATTTGCTGGTCTTTGTTTAACTTTTTCTTTGTGGATGCTTGAATTTGTGGCAATTTTGGTATGAAGTTTTGGACTATATCGTATGGATTTTGGACCTTTAGCCTTGCACTCTATGCTGAGCAATCTGGCTAGCAAGAAACAATAAGAGAAATACTGGGACTTGTCAATACATGGTCTTCTAACGGAATCTCGTGTGCAGTATAATTTATATACATGCTCCCTACTTAGCTTTGGCACAGTAAGCATTTGTTAATCCTCTGTTCAGTTAATGCCTTCCTCCTGTAGGAGGGCTTCATTTGTTTGTAATAGATTTCAGATAAGCTGCCATCCGTTCTCGCTAAAACAAAAGAAAAAAAGACACTTATATGCTTGTAGAAAAGAGAATGTGAAGATTAGAAAGGAGTGCATCAGAGGTAGCTTGGAGTGTCTTCTGCAGTTGAGTGGCAAGACTCCACTCCGGGTGTATGATTCTCAATCAACTGAGTCTGTGAGAAAGGTTTATCCCAGTAGGGTCAATGATAGAAAGGGAGGAAGGGAGTCAAAATAGGATTTGAATGAACAAGCAATGAATATGTGATATAATAACCTCATTACAGGCGTGACCTGAGGTTCAAGCAAGAAATATTGATTTTTATGGTGATGTTCAAGCAAGAAATATTGATTTTTATGGTGATGTTCAAGCAAGAAATATTGATTTCTTTATTTAATTTAAATGTAATATTTTTTCTGGGTGATTTAATCAATATAAAATATAATGCTTAGCTATATAGTTTCTTAAAATCATTTATGCCAATATGATGCATCACTAATATACATTATGTCCTGAGGCTAAATGGTATTTTGCATGGTGGCAAAAGTCAAAAATTGAAAGGAGCAGTTTTACTGTTGTCAAGTAGTTGAAACTTTGACATCAATCAAGGGACAAACAATTGTAGCATTGAAGACATTGTACCAAAGTACTATCGGAATTGCATAAGGATTGGTAAATTGATAAAAGATATTGAGGAAACTAATTGTTTCTTTCACGAGTAATTTTTTTTTCTTCGAATCTGATCAAATCAGATAGAAACTATGCATCCGAGAAATCAATTTGGGATGAGTGGAGGAAAGGTTATTCAGGTGGTTTGAAATCTTGAAGCATCTAAATATGTTTAATGATTGAGAACCTATCCCGGTCGTCCAGAAGAATGCAACACATACTGATGACTGATTTAGCGAGTAAGGTTTCTGAAAGAATTGTTAAATGTCATTAGGAGAGAAGGCAAGGACCAAATCATTCTTCAAAGTATCACTTGATATGAAAAATATAGTCTCAGTTTAGAGTTGGGTATCTTACCTCATGGCATTGTACTGTATCTCAACTTCAATTCTCTAAAACATTTCAATGCGAATTTGTATATATATAGTATAGATACTAACCACCATATTGTATTCTATTGGTTCTCGACGCCATATATACTGTAATAATAACCTTGGACCTGATAAATGTAAGGAAGAAGATGAAAGAAAGAAATATCTGGAATTTTACAGTATTGAATGTTGGGCAGAAATACTTTAAGGTTGACCCAAAACTTTTATATGAATTTTATGATGAAATTGATTATGATTGCTATGTTGTGTCATACTTAAGTTTAAATGTAATTATGATTTCTATGTTTATTGTAACCACCAATTGCGGATCTCTGATGCAATACTTTATTGTTCATGTTTTTGTGGATATCTGGATTTGAGATTTCCCATTTGTTTGTTCATGTTGTGCATTGTAAGTCATTAGGCATGCATGATACATAATCACTATACGTTTTTCAGGAGTTCCTAAGCTTTCCCTATGTTCTAATAAAGTGCAATAATTCTTCAGCTAGATAGTGCTATGAAGGCTTCTGAAATGGCTCAATCTTTGCTTAATGCTGAACGTGAGCAGTCTAGAACAATCATGTTCTCTGATGAGGAGTTCAAATCTCTTCAACTTCAGGTGAATTTGCTTATGCTTTCTTGTGTTTGGTTTGCTTGAATGTAGAACCATGTTTTGCTGTTTACTTATATGTATTTGAAGTACCTGCAATTGTACTGCGGGTTGATGCACACACATTTTTTGGGATATTGGGCATTGCCATCACATTCCATTAGATGAAAAGTAGAACAACCATGTGGATATATTAAAATCAAAACATCCAAAACAGCAGCTACACACATGTTTTAAGATAATAGTCAATTCATAAAGATTCATTAATGAGTGACAAGCTAGATGACTCTGGCAGCCATTGCAATATCTCCCATAACCATCTTCAACACCCTTCAGCACTGCAACTCCCCTTCTTTGAAGATCTTTTGTGTAGTTTTTCATACAAAAGATCCCAAGCTGCAAAAGAAGTAACTTGTAAATTGTTTTACACATTCTCAGCCCACTTCAATGTAGCATGTAAAGACTAAGGAGCCCTAGGCAAGCCTCTAAGTGATGGGTAGGTTGGTCTTCAATTACCATGTTATGACTCAGGAGGCTGATCAGTTTAAAACAATTCATTTGATTTGGAGATTGAGGAGCTGGGAAACTAGGAGTAGTGGTCTTAAAATTATCCCATCAGGGGAAGCTTGTCAGTAAATGTATTACAGTTACAAAAAAAGTAAAATGAGTCATGCATGGAAAACAATGACAACACCCTGAAGAAATTCATTAGGGTTTAAAGTCCTTAAAATAACAAAGGAAACATATAAGAGTGGAATTTGTAGAAGAAAGTTGAACAGCAGTGTTGCTCGGGGACTTGAGATAAGAATTCTTGGAGAACGGGATTCATGAGGCTGAAATCCTACTTCATGGGAATATCACTTTTTAAGTACCCTCGTCTCCATTTTTTTGAGGGGCATCAATCTATATATGTTAGATCCAACCCTTTATTCGATAAAATATTCATAGGAATATCATCTCTCTGTCTCTTGGAAGTGCAAACTAAATAAATTGGGAGCATGTTTCCATGTTCGTTCCCTTTTATCTATATTAACATTTTATTTTGTCTTTTTTAGTTTAGTTACCAAAGGGGCTTGAAATGGGCATCGGAACAATGACACGGGGAGAGAAAGCAATTGTATACGTGAGCAGTCAATACTTAACTCAATCTCCTTTCATGCCAGTGGTAATGGTTTCGAAGAAATTCTATTTATGTGGAGTTAGTGCACTTTATCGAGGTAAATTTAATCAATGCAATTTTGTAATCTTTGATATAAGCTTGATCATCTCTCTGAAACTGATTTTCTTTTTATATTAAGATATATGTGCTGGTATCATGGTTCAATGTATGGAATGCATCTTCTGTTGTTTATTTATCCTCAATTCATCATGTGCTATAGAAAGAAGTTTTATTCTAGGTTCTATATTGGTCGTTTTTAACTCTTGAAGTTTATTTCTTAGGTTAGAGTGCTTGTAGTTTTTTTTACAAATGAACAGAGTTCCCGGGGGGGGGGGGGGGATTGGATGTATTCTAATTTTTATTTATTTATTTATTTTGGTACAAACTGGCCGCTCTTGGGACTTGAACCTCCAAGCAATGGGCCCGGCACCTAGATGATGCCTATCAAATGCTTTGGGCAATATCTTTCGCAATGAATGAAATTGAACAAATTCCTAATCATGTCTTTAAACCATTCTCCAGTTCCTTTTTTTGTTTGGATATGTTACACTGGTTCTCATGGATTTACTTGTAATTTCTCTGATATATGCTAACAGGTACGAGACATGGTAGGGGATGAACGTCTGATAAAGCGTCGGATTGTTGATGGAAAAGGTAAGCCTCTTTATTGAATTCTTATTTAGTGTTGATGAACATCATGTCAGTGTTCATATGGCCTTGTTGCTCAAACAAGTATGACATGAACTCGATTTTGTGAAACTGCATCAGAAATAGTCCCATTAGTTGCATGACATCTGGTGATATAGCAATAATTCAAAATGTACTATCTGGAAGAATTCTGTAGGGAGTGTTTAATTTAAACTCGTTATGATTCACTCATATGTTTAATTGATCTATTATTATGACCCCAAGTTGCATGTTGTTGCCTTAGAATGCCAATGAATATTTTATTATTTATATTATGTGGCAACTTGAAAAAAATCCAAGAAGAAGTCCATAGCTTTGTATCAAATTTGATCGTCTCCCATTAGTTGAATGAGTTTGTGATACGCTTTTGTTTTCTTATAATTTGGTTCCTTTTTAACGTCTGGAAATACTGCAGGTGACTTTCCTATGGATTGCCCCTTCATGATAGTCTACTTCGTGTTCATTATAAGGGCACACTTCTGAATGAGGAAAAGACCGTGTTCTATGAGACAAGGGTTGATAATAATGGTGAGCCACTTGAGTTCAGTTCTGGGGAAGGGCTTGTAAGTCTTTTTTAAAAATCTTTGATGTATTATTCTTTCTCTTGATGTGCTTGTTTTTTAATTTTAATCATTTAATCTTTTAAGGAGAAACAAAGTGAGGAAATTACTAGAATATATTATTCATGGTGGAATTAAAATTTATATTGCCTGTAGAAAAATGAGTGAGTTATAATACTAACTTATGGGACATAACATAATGTAAAATCAGTCTGCTTTCCCAAAATCCTAAAATCCTATATGACGAAAGAAAACTTTGTGATGGATTTCTTGTAGCCTTAAATTGTGTTATAATGTAAACCTATTTATTATTCTCTTTTGCAGTTTTGCAGTTTGTTAATAGGATATCTATGAAACCTACCTTTTGCAGTTTTCCTCTGAGTCTATGCTATTTTGATTCACAGGAAAACAAGCTTTTCAAAGATGGGAAGTTTGAACTTGCTAAGGCCAAGTATGAGAAGGTATGCGTTTTTTAAATAATTCTCAGTTTCCATTCTTCTAAATTTTCCTGTCTTAATTATTCTGATCTTGACCCAACCACGGTTATAGAAAAGCTATATTAAAAATTGTGATTCATGAATATGAATTTGTCTGTTTTTATTGTTGATGGCATTGCGTGACAGGTTCTCCGTGAATATAATCACGTAAATCCACAAGATGAAGAGGAAGGAAAATCTTTTTGAATTCAAGAGTAAGTACTTCCCTATCCAATCTCCTGAAAAATAAAATAATTAAATTCACTTCAAGCCTCCTGGGTTTACTTCAAGCCTTCGACGCCTTTATTTTTTAACAGCAGGGGATTGGTTCTGCAAAGTACTTCCACTGGCACATTTCTAGGTAATATAGTATTACACAAGCTCGTCGAAATATCTCTCGCTATTATGATCTGGTTAGCTTTCAAAATACCAATAGACATCGTTTTTGTTATATTTCATTGATTATCTTTTAACAGCATGAAATTATTCATGTTAGTTATATTGTAGATGTATAAGTATCAAGTTTTCTTTCAATGTGGCCTTCATCGAAAGAAAAGAATTCTTTATCTATCTTAGACAGTCATAAATGTTAACTAGAATTTCTTCATCTATGATACAAAGACTGGAGAATAAGTTTCTTTTAATCTCTGGTTTCATTTATGCCTGAATTTCTTAGACAGTCATAAATGTTAACTAGAATTTCATCTAACAAAATCTATGATACAAAGACTGGAGAATAAGTTTCTTTTAATCTCTGGTTTCATTTTCTGAATTTAAATCCCATACAACATAATCAAGGCAAAAACCTTGGGAGCCTTCCTTTCTCTAAACACACCTGAGTGGATATAAGTGTGGGAATCCATCTCTCTGAATTTTAGTTAAACCATCCTGCACCTCTTAGTTTATAGTTCATATAACACTTTTGGGCTAAAGTTCTCAACAAAAGTAGATTAAGGTCATTAGTTGAATATAAATATTGTTATTTTATTATATTTGCTTTTTATACAAGGTACATGATTAACATTATGCGAAAATTACAATTTGCATAGCTTTTGAAATATATTTTCCTCCATAGCAATGATTTGTTTGCCTTGTTCTTCGACAAGACAATGACATATTCCTTGGCAATTTCTAAGGTTTGCAAATCTCTTCTTTGAGATTTATTTAAGTTATGCATTTGTGTGTTATCATTGTACTCTATTACACTATTCTGAATGGGAGACATATTCCTCCCATAATCTGAAACACACTCCCCTACGAATTCTATAATTACTCCCCTATGAATCTGAGACATATCTCTACCTATGAATTGAAGACATACCCATGAATCTATCAGAGACATACCCCTCATGAATCTGATACATACCTATGAATCCATGACATACTTATGAATCCGACACATACTCCCCATGAATTTGAGACATACTCCCCCAACGAATGCGAGATATAACCCCCTTGAATCGGAGATTAACTCCGCTATAAATCCGGGACCATGAATCCGATTCCAAGAATATCTCCCTCCTTAATCTAAGACATACTCCCCCCACAAATTCTAGATATTCCCCCAATGAATCTAAGACACAGAATTCCTTAATTTACATCCATATCCTCTCATGAATCTGAGACATATCCTACCATCAATATACGAGGTACCCTATGATTAACCCAAGACATACTCCCCCATGCATCGGAGGCCATACTCCCACATGAATCTTAGACATACACTCCATGAATCCGACACATACCAACCGACATACTCCCCAATTAATCCCACACCATCCTTGAATCCGAGAAATGCCATGAATCCCACATCATACTCCCTCATTAATGGGAGACATAACCACCAACAAATCTGAGACATAACCCCCCCATGAATTCGAGACCATACCCGTCCTTTGAATCCAAGACATATTTTCCAATAAATCAAGGCCATATCGTGAATCCGAGAAATGCCATAAATCCATGATCATACTCCTTCATGATTGGGAGACATATTCCCTCATGAATGTGAGAAATGCTATGAATCCTAGATATACTCCTATAAGAATCCTAGAAATACTCCTCCCATCAATCTAAGACTTACCCGTCAATGAATCTGTGACATAATCGTGAATTCATCGAGACATACCTCTAATGAATCTATCACATACTAATGAATCCGTGACATACCCATGATGACATACTCCCCAATGAATGTGATACATACTACCCTAACGAATTCGAGACATAACCCCCTTGAATCGGACACGTACTCCTCCATTACTTCAAGACCATGAATCTGATACATGCCCTTCACCCCATAAATCAGAGACGCACTCCCTCATTAACTAGAGACATGCTCCGCCCACGAATTCTAGAAATATCCTCCATGGGTCTATGACAAAGTACTCATTTGATTTTAATCCATACTCCCTTCATGAATCCGAAACATATCCTATGAAGAAACTGCGAGGTACCCTATGATGAATTCGAGACATACTCCCCTTTGAATTCAAGACATACTCCCCCATGAATGTGAGAAATGCCATGAATCCTACTGTATACTCCTACAAGAATCCTAGAAATACTCCTCCCATCAATCTAAGACTTACCCGTCAATGAATCTGTGACATAATCGTGAATCCATCGGAGACATACCTCTGATGAATCTATGATATACTAATGAATCTGTGACATACCTATGATGAAATACTCCCCAATGAATGTGATACATATTACCCTAATGAATCCGAGACTATATCCCCCTGAATCCGAGACATAACCCCAATGAATCGGAGACGATATCCCCCTGAATCTGAGACATACTCCCCTATGAATCCAAGACCATACCATGAATCCTAGACATATCCTACCCTCAATATACGAGGTACCCTATGATTAATCCAAGACATACTCCCTCACGAATCGGAGACATACCCCCACATGAATCTGAGACATGCTCCTTCATGATTCCGATACATACCTTGAATCTCTGACCATACTCCCTCATGAATCCGAGAGATAACCCCAATGAATCGGAGACCATACCCCCCTGAATCTGGGACGTACTCTCATATGAATCCATGACCATACCATGAATCTGAGACATACTCCCTATGAATCCATGACCATACCATGAATCTGAGATCATATTCCTCAATGAATGAGAGACAGACAATACACCACCCATGAATACGAATATGAAAACAAGACATACTCCTCAATGAATCACAGAAATGCGCCCCCCATGAATCCAAGGCATATCCATCTATAAATCCTAGACATACTGCCCCAGGAATCCGTGACATATCCCCCATGAATCCGAGACATACCCCCTCATGAATCCGGATTCATGAGGGGGTATGTCTCGGATTCATGGGGGATATGTCACGGATTCATGTGGGGAGTGGTCTTGGATTCATATGGGATATGTCTCGGATTCATGGATATAAACCCGAGAATCCCCAATGAATCCCCCAATGAATCGAACACATACTCTCACATGTGTTCGAGACATACTCCTCATGAATAAGAGACATACCCCACTTAAATACATTACTGCCTACCATGAATCCGAGACATACCATGAATCCCTCATTATACTCTCCATCAATCCGAGACCATACTCCCGCCTTTAATTAGAGACATGCTCCCCAAGAATCCAAAACCATACCATGAATCTGAGAAATGCCATGAATCTGACATCATACTCCCTCACGAATGGGAGACATACTTCTCCCGAATGTGAAACATACCACCCTACGAATCCTAGAATTACTCCCTTATGAATCTAAGACACACCCACTCATGAATTCAAGACATACCCATGAATCCAAGAGATACATACCCCCAATTAATCTGAGACATACCAACGAATCCATGACATGTGAATCCGAGTCATACTCCCTATGAATTTGAGACATACTCCCCCAACGAATGCGACATATAACCCCCTTGAATCGGGGATTAACTCCGTTATAAATCCGGGACCATGAATCCGATTCCAATAATGACTCCCTCCTTAATCTAAGACATACTCCCCCCACGAATTCTAGATATTCCCCCAATTAATCTAAGACATAGTATTCCTTAATTTATATCCATATTCTCTCACGAATATGAGACATATCCTACCATCAATATACGAGGTACCCTATGATTAACCCAAGACATACACCCCCATGCATCGGAGGCCATACTCCCACATGAATCTTAGACATACCCTTCATCAATCCGATACATACCAACCGACATACTCCCCAATGAATCTCACACCATCATTGAATCCGAGAAATGCCATGAATCCATGATCATACTCCCTCATGATTGGGAGACATACTCCCCCATGGATGTGAGAAATGCCGTGAAACCGAGATATACTCCTACAAGAATCCTAGAAAAACTCCCCCATCAATCTAAGACTTACCCGTCAATGAATCCGTGACATAATCGTGAATCCATTAGACATACCACCGATGAATCTATCACGTGACATACCCATGTTGACATATACCCCCCATTGAATATGAGACACGCTTCCCTTACGAATCCGAGGCATAACCCCCTTGAGTCGGACACGTACTCCTCCATTATTCTAAGACCATGAATCTGATACATACCCCCCCATAAATCCGAGACGCACTCCCTCATTAACCGGAGACATGCTCCACCCACAAATTCTAGAAATATCCCCCATGAATCTAAGACATACTCTACTCATTTGTTTGAATACATACTGCCCTCATGAATCTGAAACATATCCTATCATGAATCAGCGAGGTACCATATGATGAATTCGACACATACTCCCTTATGAATTCAAGACATACTACCCCATGAATCTGACACCGTACCCCCACACGCATGAAACCGAGAACCCTCCCCCGTGAATCCGAGACACACCAAACGATGAATCTGACACATATCCCCCTTGAATCCAAGACATACCCCTCATGAATCGGAGACATAACCCCTCATGAATCCGAAACATGCTCCTCCATGATTCCGATACATACCTTGAATCTCTGATCATACTTCTTTATGAATCCGAGACATAACCCCAATGAATCGGAGACCATACCCCCCTGAATCTGGGACATACTCCCCTATGAATCCATGACCATACCATGAATCTGAGATCATATTCCTCAATGAATGGGAGACAGACAATACACCACCCATGAATACGAATATGAATCCAAGACATACTCCTCAATGAATCAAAGAAATGCTCCCCCGATGAATCCAAGGCATATCCGTCTATAAATCCTAGACATACTGCCCCAGGAATCCGTGACATACCCCCATGAAATCGAGACATACCCCCCATGAATCCGGATTCATGAGGGGGTATGTCTTGGATTCATGGGGGATATGTCACGGATTCATGTGGGGAGTGGTCTTAGATTCATATGGGATATGTCTCGGATTCATGGATAGAACCCGAGAATCCCCAATGAATGCCCCAATGAATCGAACACATACTCTCACATGAGTTCGAGACATACACCTCATGAATAAGAGACATACCCCACTTAAATACATTACAGCCTACCATGAATCGGACACATACCCTTACATGAATCCGAGACATACCATGAATGCCTCATTATACTCCCCATCAATCCGAGACCATACTCCCCCCTTTAATTAGAGACATGCTCCCCAGGAATCCAAAACCATACCATGAATCTGAGAAATGCCATGACATCATACTCCCTCACGAATGGGAGACATACTTCTCCCGAATGTGAAACATACCACCCTACGAATCCTAGAATTACTCCCCTATGAATCTAAGACACACCTACTCATGAATTCAAGACATACCCATGAATCCATGAGATACATACCCCCAATTAATCTGAGACATACCTATGAATCCATGACATATGAATCCGAGTCATACTCCCTATGAATTTGAGACATACTCCTCCAACGAATGCGACATATAACCCCCTTGAATCGGAGATTAACTCCGTTATAAATCCGGGACCATGAATCCGATTCCAAGAATAACTCCCTCCTTAATCTAAGACATACTTCCCCCACGAATTCTAGATATTCCCCCAATTAATCTAAGACATTGTATTCCTTAATTTATATCCATATTCTCTCACGAATCTGAGACATATCCTACCATCAATATACGAGGTACCCTATGATTAACCCAAGACATACACCCCCATGCATCGAAGGCCATACTCCCACATGAATCTTCGACATACCCTTCATCAATACGATACATACCAACCGACATACTCCCCAATGAATCTCACACCGTCATTGAATCCGAGAAATTCCATGAATCCATGATCATACTCTCTCATGATTGGGAGACATACTCACCCATGAATGTGAGAAATGCCGTGAATCCGAGATATACTCCTACAAGAATCCTAGAAAAACTCCCCCATCAATCTAAGACTTACCCGTCAATGATTCCGTGACATAATCGTGAATCCATTAGAGACATACCACCGATGAATCTATCACGTGACATACCCATGATGACATACTCCCCATTGAATTGGAGACATGCTTCCCTTACGAATCCGAGGCATAACCCCCTTGAGTCGGACACGTACTCCTCCATTATTCTAAGACCATGAATGTGATACATACCCCCCCATAAATCCGAGACGCACTCCCTCATTAACCGGAGACATGCTCCACCCACAAATTCTAGAAATATCCCCAATGAATCTAAGACATACTCTACTCATTTGTTTGAATACATACTGCCCTCATGAATCTGAAACATATCCTATCATGAATCAGCGAGGTACCATATGATGAATTCGACACATACTCCCTTATGAATTCAAGACATACTACCCCATGAATCTGACACCGTACCCCCACACGCATGAAACCGAGAACCCTCCCCCGTGAATCCGAGACACACCAAACGATGAATCTGACACATATCCCCTTGAATCCAAGACATACCCCTCATGAATCGGAGACATAACCCCTCATGAATCCGAAACATGCTCCTCCATGATTCCGATACATACCTTGAATCTCTGATCATACTTCTTTACGAATCCGAGACATAACCCCAATGAATCGGAGACCATACCCCCCTGAATCTGGGACATACTCCCCTATGAATCCATGACCATACCATGAATCTGAGATCATATTCCTCAATGAATGGGAGACAGACAATACACCACCCATGAATACGAATATGAATCCAAGACATACTCCTCAATGAATCAAAGAAATGCTCCCCCGATGAATCCAAGGCATATCCGTCTATAAATCCTAGACATACTGCCCCAGGAATCCGTGACATACCCCCATGAAATCGAGACATACCCCCCATGAATCCGGATTCATGAGGGGGTATGTCTTGGATTCATGGGGGATATGTCACGGATTCATGTGGGGAGTGGTCTTGGATTCATATGGGATA
Organism: Acorus calamus; assembly: GCA_030737845.1. Lineage (NCBI taxonomy): Eukaryota > Viridiplantae > Streptophyta > Magnoliopsida > Acorales > Acoraceae > Acorus > Acorus calamus. Next base: position 29,807,778 of record CM060874.1, on the reverse strand, counting down.
TGTCTCGGATTCATGGATAGAACCCGAGAATCCCCAATGAATCCCCCAATGAATCGAACACATACTCTCACATGAGTTCGAGACATACTCCTCATGAATAAGAGACATACCCCACTTAAATACATTACAGCCTACCATGAATCGGAGACATACCCTTACATGAATCCGAGACATACCATGAATGCCTCATTATACTCCCCATCAATCCGAGACCATACTCCCCCCTTTAATTAGAGACATGCTCCCCAGGAATCCAAAACCATACCATGAATCTGAGAAATGCCATGACATCATACTCCCTCACGAATGGGAGACATACTTCTCCCGAATGTGAAACATACCACCCTACGAATCCTAGAATTACCCCCCTAGGAATCTAAGACACACCTACTCATGAATTCAAGACATACCCATGAATCCATGAGATACATACCCCCAATTAATCTGAGACATACCTATGAATCCATGACATATGAATCCGAGTCATACTCCCTATGAATTTGAGACATACTCCTCCAACGAATGCGACATATAACTCCCTTGAATCGGAGATTAACTCCGTTATAAATCCGGGACCATGAATCCGATTCCAAGAATAACTCCCTCCTTAATCTAAGACATACTCCCCCCACGAATTCTAGATATTCCCCCAATTAATCTAAGACATAGTATTCCTTAATTTACATCCATATTCTCTCACGAATCTGAGACATATCCTACCATCAATATACGAGGTACCCTATGATTAACCCAAGACATACACCGCCATGCATCGGAGGCCATACTCCCACATGAATCTTAGACATACCCTTCATCAATCCGATACATACCAACCGACATACTCCCCAATGAATCTCACACCATCATTGAATCCGAGAAATGCCATGAATCCATGATCATACTCTCTCATGATTGGGAGACATACTCCCCCATGCATGTGAGAAATGCCGTGAAACCGAGATATACTCCTACAAGAATACTAGAAAAACTCCCCCCATCAATCTAAGACTTACCCGTCAATGAATCCGTGACATAATCGTGAATCCATTAGAGACATACCACCGATGAATCTATCACGTGACATACCCATGATGACATACTCCCCATTGAATATGAGACATGCTTCCCTTACGAATCCGAGGCATAACCCCCTTGAGTCGGACACGTACTCCTCCATTATTCTAAGACCATGAATCTGATACATACCCCCCCATAAATCCGAGACGCACTCTCTCATTAACCGGAGACATGCTCCACCCACAAATTGTAGAAATATCCCCTATGAATCTAAGACATACTCTACTCATTTGTTTGAATACATACTGCCCTCATGAATCTGAAACGTATCCTATCATGAATCAGCGAGGTACCATATGATGAATTTGACACATACTCCCTTATGAATTCAAGACATACTACCCCATGAATCTGACACCGTACCCCCACACGCATGAAACCGAGAACCCTCCCCCGTGAATCCGAGACACACCAAACGATGAATCTGACACATATCCCCCTTGAATCCAAGACATACCCCTCATGAATCGGAGACATAACCCCTCATGAATCCGAAACATGCTCCTCCATGATTCCGATACATACCTTGAATCTCTGATCATACTTCTTTATGAATCCGAGACATAACCCCAATGAATCGGAGACCAACCCCCCTGAATCTGGGACATACTCCCCTATGAATCCATGACCATACCATGAATCTGAGATCATATTCCTCAATGAATGGGAGACAGACAATACACCACCCATGAATACGAATATGAATCCAAGACATACTCCTCAATGAATCAAAGAAATGCTCCCCCGATGAATCCAAGGCATATCCGTCTATAAATCCTAGACATACTGCCCCAGGAATCCGTGACATACCCCCATGAAATCGAGACATACCCCCCATGAATCCGGATTCATGAGGGGGTATGTCTTGGATTCATGGGGGATATGTCACGGATTCATGTGGGGAGTGGTCTTAGATTCATATGGGATATGTCTCGGATTCATGGATAGAACCCGAGAATCCCCAATGAATCCCCCAATGAATCGAACACATACTCTCACATGAGTTCGAGACATACTCCTCATGAATATGAGACATACCCCACTTAAATACATTACAGCCTACCATGTATCGGAGACATACCCTTACATGAATCCGAGACATACCATGAATGCCTCATTATACTCCCCATCAATCCGAGACCATACTCCCCCCTTTAATTAGAGACATGCTCCCCAGGAATCCAAAACCATACCATGAATCTGAGAAATGCCATGACATCATACTCCCTCACGAATGGGAGACATACTTCTCCAGAATGTGAAACTTACCACCCTACGAATCATAGAATTACCCCCCTAGGAATCTAAGACACACCTACTCATGAATTCAAGACATACCCATGAATCCATGAGATACATACCCCCAATTAATCTAAGACATACCTTTGAATCCATGACATATGAATCCGAGTCATACTCCCTATGAATTTGAGACATACTCCTCCAACGAATGCGACATATAACCCCCTTGAATCGGTGATTAACTCCGTTATAAATCCGGGACCATGAATCCGTTTCCAATAATTACTCCCTCCTTAATCTATGACATACTCCCCCCACGAATTCTAGATAATCCCGCAATTAATCTAAGACCTAGTATTCCTTAATTTATATCCATATTCTCTCACGAATCTGAGACATATCCTACCATCAATATACGAGGTACCCTATGATTAACCCAAGACATACAACCCCATGCATTGGAGGCCATACTCCCACATGAATCTTAGACATACCCTTCATCAATCGGATACGTACCAACCGACATACTCCCCAATGAATCTCACACCATCATTGAATCCGAGAAATGCCATGAATCCATGATCATACTCCCTCATGATTGGGAGACATACTCCCCCATGGAATGTGAGAAATGCCGTGAAACCGAGATATACTCCTACAAGAATCCTAGAAAAACTCCCCCCATCAATCTAAGACTTACCCGTCAATGAATCCGTGACATAATCGTGAATCCATTAGAGACATACCACCGATGAATCTATCACGTGACATACCCATGATGACATACTCCCCATTGAATATGAGACATGCTTCCCTTACGAATCCGAGACATAACCCCCTTGAGTCGGACACGTACTCCTCCATTATTCTAAGACCATGAATCTGATACATACCCCCAATAAATCCGAGACGCACTCCCTCATTAACGAGACATGTACTCCACCCACAAATTCTAGAAATATCCCCCATGAATCTAAGACATACTCTACTCATTTGATTTGAATACATACTGCCCTCATGAATCTGAAACATATCCTATCATGAATCAGCGAGGTACCATATGATGAATTGACACATACTCCCTTATGAATTCAAGACATACTACCCTATGAATCTGACACCGTACCCCCACACACATGAAACTGAGAACCCTCCCCCGTGAATCCGAGACACACCGAACGATGAATCTGACACATATCCCCTTTGAATCGAAGACATACCCCTCATGAATCGGAGACATAACCCCTCATGAATCCGAAACATGCTCCTCCATGATTCCGATACATACCCCTCATGAATCGGAGACATAACCCTAATGAATCGGAGGCCATACCCCCCTGAATCTGGGACATACTCCCCTATGAATCCATGACCATACCATGAATCTGAGATCATATTCCTCAATGAATGGGAGACAGACAATACACCACCCATGAATACGAATATGAATCCAAGACATACTCCTCAATGAATCAAAGAAATGCTCCCCCGATGAATCCAAGGCATATCCGTCTATAAATCCTAGACATACTGCCCCAGGAATCCGTGACATACCCCCATGAAATCGAGACATACCCCCCATGAATCCGGATTCATGAGGGGGTATGTCTTGGATTCATGGGGGATATGTCACGGATTCATGTGGGGAGTGGTCTTAGATTCATATGGGATATGTCTCGGATTCATGGATAGAACCCGAGAATCCCCAATGAATCCCCCAATGAATCGAACACATACTCTCACATGAGTTCGAGACATACTCCTCATGAATATGAGACATACCCCACTTAAATACATTACAGCCTACCATGAATCGGAGACATACCCTTACATAAATCCGAGACATAACATGAATGCCTCATTATACTCCCCATCAATCCGAGACCATAATCCCCCCTTTAATTAGAGACATGCTCCCCAGGAATCCAAAACCATACCATGAATCTGAGAAATGCCATGACATCATACTCCCTCACGAATGGGAGACATACTTCTCCCGAATGTGAAACATACCACCCTACGAATCCTACAATTACCCCCCTAGGAATCTAAGACACCCACTCATGAATTCAAGACATACCAATGAATCCAAGAGATACATACCCCCAATTAATCTGAGACATACCTACGAATCCATGACATATGAATCCGAGTCATACTCCCTATGAATTTGAGACATACTCCCCCAACGAATGCGAGATATAACCCCCTTGAATCGGAGATTAACTCCGTTATAAATCCGGGACCATGAATCCGATTCCAATAATGACTCCCTCCTTAATCTAAGACATACTCCCCACGAACGAATTCATAGTATTCCTTAATTTATATCCATATCCTCTCACGAATTTGAGACATATCCTACCATCAATATACGAGGTACCCTATGATTAACCCAAGACATACACCCCCATGCACCCCTAATTAATCTAAGACATACTAAGATACATCTAAGACAGTATTCCTTAATTTATATACATATTCTCTCACGAATTTGAGACATATCCAACCATCAATATACGAGGTACCCTATGATTAACCCAAGACATACACCCCCATGCATCGGATGCCATACTCCCACATGAATCTTAGACATACCCTTCATCAATCAGATACATACCAACCGACATACTCCCCAATGAATCTCACACCATCATTGAATCCGAGAAATGCCATGAATCCATTATCATACTCCCTCATGATTGGGAGACATACTCCCCCATGGATGTGAGAAATGCCGTGAAACCGAGATATACTCCTACAAGAATCCTAGAAAAACTCCCCCCATCAATCTAAGACTTACCCGTCAATGAATCCGTGACATAATCGTGAATCCATTACAGACATACCACTGATGAATTTGTCACTTGACATACACATGATGACATACTCCCCATTGAATATGAGACATGCTTCCCTTACGAATCCGAGGCATAACCCCCGTGAGTCGGACACGTACTACTCCATTATTCTAAGACCATGAATCTGATACATAACCCCCCCCATAAATCCGAGACGCACTCCCTCATTAACCGGAGACATGCTCCACCCACAAATTCTAGAAATATCCCCCATGAATCTAAGACATACTCTACTCATTTGATTTGAATACATACTGCCCTCATGAATCTGAAACATATCCTATCATGAATCAGCGAGGTACCATATGATGAATTCGATACATACTCCCTTATGAATTCAAGACATACTACCCCACGAATCTGACACCGTACCCCAACACGCATGAAACCGAGAACCCTCCCCCGTGAATCCGAGACACACCAAACGATGAATCTGACACATATCCCCCTTGAATCCAAGACATACCCCTCATGAATCGGAGACATAACCCCTCATGAATCCGAAACATGCTCCTCCATGATTCCGATACATACCTTGAATCTCTGACCATACTTCTTCATGAATCCGAGACATAACCCCAATGAATCGGAGACCATACCCCTCTAAATCTGGGACATACTCCCCTATGAATCCATGACCATACCATGAATCTGAGATCATATTCCTCAATGAATGGGAGACAGATAATACACCACCCATGAATACGAATATGAATCCAAGACATACTCCTCAATGAATCAAAGAAATGCTCCCCCGATGAATCCAAGGCATATCCGTCTATAAATCCTAGACATACTGCCCCAGGAATCCGTGACATACCCCCATGAAATCGAGACATACCCCCATGAATCCGGATTCATGAGGGGGTATGTCTCGGATTCATGGGGGATATGTCACGGATTCATGTGGGGAGTGGTCTTGGATTCATATGGGATATGTCTCGGATTCATGGATATAAACCCGAGAATCCCCAATGAATCCCCCAATGAATCGAACACATACTCTCACATGTGTTCGAGACATACTCCTCATGAATAAGAGACATACCCCACTTAAATACATTACTGCCTACCATGAATCGGAGACATACCCTTACATGAATCCGAGACATACCATGAATCCCTCATTATACTCCCCATCAATCCGAGACCATACTCCCCCCTTTAATTAGAGACATGCTCCCCAGGAATCCAAAACCATACCATGAATCTGAGAAATGCCATGAATCTGACATCATACTCCCTCACGAATGGGAGACATACTTCTCCCGAATTTGAAACATACAACCCTACAAATCCTAGAATTACCCCCCTATGAATCTAAGACACACCTACTCATGAATTCAAGACATACCCATGAATCCAAGAGATACATACCCCCAATTAATCTGAGACATACCTATGAATCCATGACATATGAATCCGAGTCATACTCCCTATGAATTTGAGACATACTCCCCCAACGAATGCGACATCTAACCCCCTTGAATCGGAGATTAACTCCGTTATAAATCCGGGACCATGAATCCGATTCCAAGAATAACTCCCTCCTTAATCTAAGACATACTCCCCCCACGAATTCTAGATATTCCCCCAATTAATCTAAGACCTAGTATTCCTTAATTTATATCCATATTCTCTCACGAATCTGAGACATATCCTACCATCAATATACGAGGTACCCTATGATTAACCCAAGACATACACCCCCGTGCATCGGAGGCCATACTCCCACATGAATCTTAGACATACCCTTCATCAATCCGATACATACCAACCGACATACTCCCCAATGAATCTCACACCATCATTGAATCCGCGAAATGCCATGAATCCATGATCATACTCCCTCATGATTGGGAGACATACTCCCCCATGGATGTGAGAAATGCCGTGAAACCGAGATATACACCTACAAGAATCCTAGAAAAACTCTCCCCATCAATCTAAGACTTACCCGTCAATGAATCCGTGACATAATCGTGAATCCATTAGAGACATACCACCGATGAATCTATCACGTGACATACCCATGATGACATACTCCCCATTGAATATGAGACATGCTTCCCTTACGAATCCGAGACATAACCCCCTTGAGTCGGACACGTACTCCTCCATTATTCTAAGACCATGAATCTGAAACATACCCCCAATAAATCCGAGACGCACTCCCTCATTAACGAGACATATACTCCACCCACAAATTCTTGGAATATCCCCCATGAATCTAAGACGTACTCTACTCATTTGATTTGAATACATACTGCGCTCATGAATCTGAAACATATCCTATCATGAATTCAATACACTCCCTTATGAATTCAAGACATACTACCCCATGAATCTGACACCGTACCCCCACACGCATGAAACCGAGAACCCTCCCCCGTGAATCCGAGACACACCAAACGCTGAATCTGACACATATTCCCTTTAAATCCAAGACATACCCCTCATGAATCGGAGACATAACCCCTCATGAATCCGAAACATGCTCCTCCATGATTCCGATACATACCTTGAATCTCTGACCATACTCCTTCATGAATCCGAATCCTGAAGACATACTCCCCTATGAATCCATGACCATACCATGAATCTGAGATCATATTCCTTAATGAATGGGAGACAGACAGTACACCACCCGTGAATACGAATATGAAAACAAGACAGACTCCTCAATGAATCATAGAAATGCGACCCCCCCTTGAATCGAAGACATATCCGTCTATAAATCCTAGACATACTGCCCCAGGAATCCGTGACATACCCCCATGAAATCGAGACATACCACCCATGAATCCGGATTCATGAGGGGGTGTGTCTCGGATTCATGGGGGATATGTCACGGATTCATGTGGGGAGTGGTCTTGGATTCATATGGATATGTCTCGGATTCATGGATATAAACACGAGAATCCCCAATGAATCCCCCAATGAATCGAACACATACTCTCACATGTGTTTGAGACATACTCCTCATGAATAAGAGACATACCCCACTTAAATACATTACTGCCTACCATGAATCGGAGACATACCCTTACATGAATCCGAGACATACCTTGAATCCCTCATTATACTCCCCATCAATCCGAGACCATACTCCCCCCTTTAATTAGAGACATGCTCCCCAGGAATTCAAAACCATACCATGAATCTGAGAAATGCCATGAATCTGACATCATACTCCCTCACGAATGGGAGACATACTTCTCCCGAATGTGAAACATACCACCCTACGAATCCTAGAATTACCCCCCTATGAATCTAAGACACACCTACTCATGAATTCAAGACATACCATGAATCCATGAGATACATACCCCCAATTAATCTAAGACATACCTATGAATCCATGACATATGAATCCGAGTCATACTCCCTATGAATTTGAGACATACTCCCCCAACGAATGCGACATCTAACCCCCTTGAATCGGAGATTAACTCCGTTATAAATCCGGGACCATGAATCCGATTCCAAGAATAACTCCCTCCTTAATCTAAGACATACTTCCCCCACGAATTCTAGATATTCCCCCAATTAATCTAAGACATAGTATTCCTTAATTTATATCCATATTCTCTCACGAATCTGAGACATATCCTACCATCAATATACGAGGTACCCTATGATTATCCCAAGACATACACCCCCATGCATCGGAGGCCATACTCCCACATGAATCTTAGACATACCCTTCATCAATCCGATACATACCAACCGACATACTCCCCAATGAATCTCACACCATCATTGAATCCGAGAAATGCCATGAATCCATGATCATACTCTCATGATTGGGAGACATACTCTCCCATGAATGTGAGAAATGCCGTGAATCCGAGATATACTCCTACAAGAATCCTAGAAAAACTCCCCCCATCAATCTAAGACTTACCCGTCAATGAATCCGTGACATAATCGTGAATCCATTAGAGACATACCACCGATGAATCTATCATGTGACATACCCATGATGACATACTCCCCATTGAATAGGAGACATGCTTCCCTTACGAATCCGAGGCATAACCCCCTTGAGTCGGACACGTACTCCTCCATTATTCTAAGACCATGAATGTGATACATACCCCCCCATAAATCACAGACGCACTCCCTCATTATCCGGAGACATGCTCCACCCACAAATTCTAGAAATATCCCCAATGAATCTAAGACATACTCTACTCATTTGATTTGAATACATTCCGCCCTCATGAATCTGAAACATATCCTATCATGAATCAGCGAGGTACCATATGATGAAGTCGATACATACTCCCTTATGAATTCAAGACATACTACCCCATGAATCTGACACCGTACCCCCACACGCATGAAACCGAGAACCCTCCCCCGTGAATCCGAGACACACCAACGATGAATCTGACACATATCCACTTTGAATCGAAGACATACCCCTCATGAATCGGAGACATAACTCCTCATGAATCCGAAGCATGCTCCTCTATGATTCCGATACATACCTTGAATCTCTGACCATACTTCTTCATGAATCCGAGACATAACCCCAATGAATTGGAGACCATACCCCCCTGAATCTGGGACATACTCCCCTATGAATCCATGACCATACTATGAATCTAAGATCATATTCCTCAATGAATGGGAGACAGACAATACACCACCCATGAATACGAATATGAATCCAAGACATACTCCTCGATGAATCATAGAAATGCTCCCCCCATGAATCCAAGGCATATCCGTCTATAAATCCTAGACATACTGCCCCAGGAATCCGTGACATACCCCCATGAAATCGAGACATACCCCCCATGAATCCGGATTCATGAGGGGGTATGTCTCGGATTCATGGGGGATATGTCACGGATTCATGTGGGGAGTGGTCTTGGATTTATATGGGATATGTCTCAGATTCATGGATATAAACCCGAGAACCCCCAATGAATCGAACACATACTCTCACATGAGTTCGAGACATACTCCTCATTAATATGAGACATACCCCACTTAAATACATTACAGCCTACCTTGAATCGGAGACATACCCTTACACGAATCCTAGAATTACTCCCCTATGAATCTAAGACACACCCACTCATGAATTCAAGACATACCCATGAATCCAATAGATACATACCCCCAATTAATCTCAGACATTCCTATGAATCCATGACATATGAATCCGAGTCATACTCCCTATGAATTTGAGACATACTCCCCCAACGAATGCGAGATATAACCCCCTTGAATCGGAGATTAACTCCGTTATAAATCCGGGACCATGAATCCGATTCCAAGAATAACTCCCTCCTTAATCTAAGACATACTCCCCCCACGAATTCTAGATATTCCCCCAATTAATCTAAGACATAGTATTCCTTAATTTATATCCATATTCTCTCACGAATTTGAGACATATCCTACCATCAATATACGAGGTACCCTATGATTAACCCAAGACATACACCCCCATGCATCGGAGGCCATACTCCCACATGAATCTTAGACATACCCTTCATCAATCGGATACGTACCAACCGACATACTCCCCAATGAATCTCACACCATCATTGAATCCGAGAAATGCCATGAATCCATGATCATACTCTCTCATGATTGGGAGACATACTCCCCCATGAATGTGAGAAATGCCGTGAATCCGAGATATACTCCTACAAGAATCCTAGAAAAACTGCCCCCATCAATCTAAGACTTACCCGTCTATGAATCCGTGACATAATCGTGAATCCATTAGAGACATACCACCGATGAATCTATCACGTGACATACCCATGATGACATACTCCCCATTGAATATTTGACATGCTTTCCTTACGAATCCGAGACATAACCCCCTTGAGTCGGACACGTACTCCTCCATTATTCTAAGACCATGAATCTGATACATACCCCCCATAAATCCGAGACGCACTCCCTCATTAACCGGAGACATGCTCCACCCACAAATTCTAGAAATATCCCCCATGAATCTAAGACATACTCTACTCATTTGTTTGAATACATACTGCCCTCATGAATCTGAAACATATCCTATCATGAATCAGCGAGGTACCATATGATGAATTCGATACATACTCCCTTATGAATTCAAGACATACTACCCCATGAATCTGACACCGTACCCCCACACGCATGAAACCGAGAACCCTCCCCCGTGAATCCGAGACACACCAAACGATGAATCTGACACATATCCCCCTTGAATCCAAGACATACCCCTCATGAATCGGAGACATAAACCGTCAATGAATCCGAAACATGCTCCTCCATGATTCCGATACATACCTTGAATCTCTGACCATACTCCTTCATGAATCCGAGACATAACCCCAATGAATCGGAGACCATACCCCCCTTAATCTGGGACATACTCCCCTATGAATCCATGACCATACCATGAATCTGAGATCATATTCCTCAATGAATGGGAGACATACAATACACCACCCATGAATACGAATATGAATCCAAGAGACTCCTCAATGAATTATAGAAATGCTCCCCCCTTGAATCCAAGGCATATCCGTCTATAAATCCGAGACATACTGCCCCAGGAATCCGTGACATACCCCCATGAAATCGAGACATACCCCTCATGAATCCGGATTCATGAGGGGGTATGTCTCGGATTCATGGGGGATATGTCACGGATTCATGTGGGGAGTGGTCTTGGATTCATATGGGATATGTCTCGGATTCATGGATATAAACCCGAGAATCCCGAATGAATCCCCCAATGAATCGAACACATACTCTCACATGTGTTCGAGACATACTCCTCATGAATAAGAGACATACCCCACTTAAATACATTACTGCCTACCATGAATCGGAGACATACCCTTACATGAATCCGAGACATACCATGAATCCCTCATTATACTCCCCATCAATCCGAGACCATACTCCCCCCTTTAATTAGAGACATGCTCCTTTGGAATCCAAAACCATACCATGAATCTGAGAAATGCCATGAATCTGACATCATACTCCCTCACGAATGGGAGACATACTTCTCCCGAATGTGAAACATACCACCCTATGAATCCTAGAATTACTCCCCTATGAATCTAAGACACATCCACTCATGAATTCAAGACATACCCATGAATCCATGAGATACATACCCCCAATTAATCTGAGACATACATATGAATCCATGACATATGAATCCGAGTCATACTCCCTATGAATTTGAGACATACTCCCCCAACGAATGCGAGATATAACCCCCTTGAATCGGAGATTAACTCTGTTATAAATCCGGGACCATGAATCCGATTCCAAGAATAACTCCCTCCTTAATCTAAGACACACTCCCCCCACGAATTCTAGATATTCCCACAATTAATCTAAGACATAGTATTCCTTAATTTATATCCATATTCTCTCACGAATTTGAGACATATCCTACCATCAATATACGAGGTACCCTATGATTAACCCAAGACATAAACCCCCATGCATCGGAGGCGATACTCCCACATGAATTTTAGACATACCCTTCATCAATCCGATACATACCAACCGACATACTCCCCAATGAATCTCACACCATCATTGAATCCGAGAAATGCCATGAATCCATGATCATACTCTCTCATGATTGGGAGACATACTCCCCCATGAATGTGAGAAATGCTGTGAATCCGAGATATACTCCTACAAGAATCCTAGAAAAACTCCCCCCATCAATCTAAGACTTACCCGTCAATGAATCCGTGACATAATCGTGAATCCATTAGAGACATACCACCGATGAATCTATCACGTGACATACCCATGATGACATACTCCCCATTGAATATGAGACATGCTTCCCTTACGAATCCGAGGCATAACCCCCTTGAGTCGGACACGTACTCCTCCATTATTCTAAGACCATGAATCTGATACATACCCCCCCATAAATCCGAGACGCACTCCCTCATTAACCGGAGACATGCTCCACCCACAAATTGTAGAAATATCCCCCATGAATCTAAGACATACTCTACTCATTTGTTTGAATACATACTGCTCTCATGAATCTGAAACATATCCTATCATGAATCAGCGAGGTACCATATGATGAATTCGATACACACTCCCTTATGAATTCAAGACATACTACCCCATGAATCTGACACCGTACCCCCACACGTATGAAACTGAGAACCCTCCCCCGTGAATCCGAGACACACCAAACGATGAATCTGACACATATCTCCCTTGAATCCAAGACGTACCCTCATGAATCGGAGACATAACCCCTCATGAATCTGAAACATGTTCCTCCATGATTCCGATACATACCTTGATTCTCTGACCATACTCCTTCATGAATCTGAGACATAACCCAAATGAATCGGAGACCATACCCCCTGAATCTGGGACATACTCCCCTATGAATCCATGACCATACCATGAATCCGAGACATACCATGAACCCCTCATTATACTCCCCATGTTTCTGAGACCATACTCCCCCCCCTTAATTAGAGACATGCTCCTTTGGAATCCAAGACCATACCATGAATCCAAGAAATGTCACGAATCTGACATCATACTCCCACACGAATGGGAGACATACTTCTCCTGAATGTGAAACATACTACCCTATGAATCCTAGAATTACTCCCTTATGAATCTAAGACACCTATGAATCCTAGAATTACTCCCTTATGAATCTAAGACACCTACTCATGAATTCAAGACATACTCATGAATCTGTGAGATACATACCCCCCATTAATATGAGACATACCAATGAATCCATGACATATGAATCCGAGTCATACTCCCCATGAATTTGAGACGTACTCCCCCATGAATGCGAGATATAACCCCCTTGAATCGGAGATGTACTGCGCCATAAATCCGGGACCATGAATCCGATTCTAAGAATAACTCCCTCCTTAATCTAGGATATACTCCCCCTACGAATTCTTGATATTCCCTCAATGAATCTAAGACATAGTATTCCTTAATTTACATCCATATTCTCTCATGAATCTGAGATATATCCTACCATTAATATACGAGGTACCCTATGATTAACCCAAGACATACACCCCCATGCATCGGAGGCCATACTCCCTCATGAATCTTAGACATACCCTTCATCAATCCGATACATACCAACCGAAATACTCCCCAATGAATCCAACACCATCATTGAATCCGAAAAATGCCATGAATCCCACATCATACTCCCTCTATAATGGAAGACAAAGCCACCAACAAATCTGAGACATAACCCCCCTATGAAATCAAGACCATACCTATCCCCCGAATCAGAGACATTTTTTTCCGATGAATAAATATCATATCGTTAATCCGAGAAATGCCATGAATCCATGATCATACTCCCTCATGATTGGGAGACATACTCTCCAATAAATGTGAGAAATGCCGAGAATCCGTTATATACTCGTATAAGAATTCTAGAAATTCTCCCCCCATCAATCTAAGACTTACCTGTCAGTGAATCCATGACATAATCGTGAATTCATTAGAGACATACCTCCGATGAATCTATCATGTCACATACCTATGATGACATACTCCCCATTGAATATGAGACATTCTTCCCATACGAATCTGAGGCAGAACCCCCTTGTGTCGGACACGTACTCCATTATTCTAAGACCATGAATCTGAAACATACCCCCCCTATAAATCCGAGACGCACTCCCTCATTAATCGGAGACATGTTCCGCCCTCAAATTCTAGAAATATCCCCCATGAATATGAGACATAGTACTCATTTGATTTGTATCCATACTCCCCTCATGAATCCGAAACATATCAAATCATGAATAAGCGAGGTACCCTGTGATGAATTCGATACATACTCCCTTATGAATTCAAGACATACTACCCCATGAATCTGACACCGTACCCCCACACCCATGAAACCGAGAACCCTCCCCCGTGAATCCGAGACACACCGAATGATGAATCTGACACATATCTCCCTTGAATCTAAGACATACCCTCATGATTCGGAGACATTCCCCCACATGAATCCGAGACATGCTCCTCCATGATTCCGATACATACCTTGAATCTCTGACCATACCCCCGCACAAATCCGAGACATAACCCCAATGAATCAGAGACCATACCCCCCTGAATCTGAGACATACTCCCCTATGAATCGAAGGCCATACCATGAATCCGAGACATATCCCCCATGCATCGGTGGCCGTACTCCCACATGAATCTTAGGCATACCTTCCATTAATCTGACACATACCAACCGACATACTCCCCAATGAATCCCACACCATCCTTGAATATGAGAAATGCCATGAATCCCACATCATACGACACATGCCAACCGACATACTCCCCAATGAATCCCACACCATCCTTGAATATGAGAAATGCCATGAATCCTACATCATACTCACTCATTAATGGGAGAGATTGCCACCAACAAATCTGAGACATAACCCCCCTATGAATTCGAGACCATACCCGCTTCCTGAATCTGAGACATATTTTCCAAAGTATCAACATCATATCGTGAATCCGAGAAATGCCATGAATCCATAATCATACTCTCTCATGATTAGGAGACATACTCCCCCATTAATGTGAGAAATGTCATGAATCCGAGATATACTCCTTCAAGAATCCTAGAAATACTCCCCCCCATCAATCTAAGACTTACCCGTCAATGAATCCGTGACATAATCGTGAATCCATTAGAAACATACCACCGATGAATCTTATCACGTGACATGCCCATGATGACATACTCCCCATTGAATATGAGACATGCTTCCCTTACGAATCCGAGGTATAACCCCCTTCAGTCGGACACGTACTCCTCCATTATTCTAAGACCATGAATCTGATACATACCCTCCCCCCCTAAATCCGAGATGCACTCCCTCATTAACCGGAGACATGGTCCGCCCACAAATTCTAGAAATATCCCCCATGAATCTAAGGCTCCGTTTGGAAACACAGATTGAAAAGTAGATTTTGGAATAAAGCTGCTTTTTAAGATGATTTTAGACCTTGACTTTTTTGGGATGCTTTTTTTTTATTCAGAAATCAATATTTGGAAGGAGTTTAATGTTTGGTATAAAAAGTTGATTTTCAATTCAAAAAATCGATTCCGACAAAAAAGCGTTCTTTTTGAGCTTTTAAAAACACGGATTTCGAGAGAGAAATTAAAAGGAATTCAGCTTTTGATTACGCCGGAATCCGACCCGTTTGGCTGTACGATTTTGAGATTTTAGCTTTTCAAAAAGCAGAATCCGTCCAAACCTCGTTACCAAACGGAGCCTAAGACATACTACTCATTTGATTTGAATATATACTGCCCTCATGAATCCGAAACATATTTTATCATGAATCAGCGAGGTATCATATGATGAATTCGATACATACTCCCTTGTGAATTCAAGACATACTACTCTATGAATCTGACACTGTACCCCCACACGCATGAATCCGAAACATATCCTGTCATGAATCAGCGAGGTACCATATGATGAATTCGATACATACTCCCTTGTGAATTCAAGACATACTACCCTATGAATCTGACACTGTACCCCCACACGCATGAATCCGAAACATATCCTATCATGAATCAGCGAGGTACCATATGATGAATTCGATACATACTTGCCTGTGAATTCAAGACATACTACCCCATGAATCTGACACCGTACCCCCACACGCATGAAACCGAGAACCCTCCCCCGTGAATCCGAGACACACCAAACGATGAATCTGACACACATCTCCCTTGAATCCAAGACATACCCTCATGAATCGGAGACATAACCCCTCATGAATCTGAAACATGTTCCTCCATGATTCCGATACATACCTTGAATCTCTGACCATACTCCTTCATGAATCTGAGACATAACCCCAATGAATCGGAGACCATACCCCCTGAATCTGGGACATACTCCCCTATGACCATACCATGAATCTGAGATCATATTCCTCAATGAATGGGACACAGACAATACACCACCCATGAATACGAATATGAATCCAAGACATACTCCTCAATGAATCATAGAAATGCTCCCCCCATGAATCCAAGGCATATCCGTCTATAAATCCTAGACATACTGCCCCAGGAATCCGTGACATACCCCCATGAAATCGAGACATACCCCTCATGAATCCGGATTCATGAGGGGGTATGTCTTGGATTCATGGGGGATATGTCACGGATTCATGTGGGGAGTGGTCTTGGATTCATATGGGATATGTCTCGGATTCATGGGTATAAACCCGAGAACCCTCCAATGAATTGACACATACTCTCACATGAATAAATGACATACTCCACTTAAATACAGGACAACCTACCATGAATCGGAGACATACCCTTACAGGAATCTGAGACATACCATGAATCCCTCATTATACTCCCCCCTTTAATTAGAGACATGCTCCCCAGGAATCCAAAACCATACCATGAATCCGAGAAATGCCATTAATCTGACATCATACTCACTTCCGAATGGGAGACATACTTTTCCCTAATGTGAAACATACAACGCTACGAATCTTAGAATTACTCCCCTATGAATTTAAGACACACAATATACGAGGTACCCTATGATTAACCCAAGACATACACCCCCATGCATCGGAGGCCATACTCCCACATGAATCTTAGACATACCCTTCATCAATTGGATACATACCAACCGATACTCCCCAATGAATCTCACACCATCATTGAATCCGAGAAATGCCATGAATCCCACATCATACTCCCTCAATAATGGAAGACAGCCATCAACAAATCTGAGACATAACCCCTCTTTGAATTCGAGACCATACCCGTCCCCTAAATCCGAGACATTTTTTCCGATGAATAAATATCATATCGTGAATCCGAGAAACACCGTGAATCCATTATCGTACTCCCTCATGATTGGGAGTCATACTCCCGAATAAATGTGAGAAATGCCATGAATCCGAGATATACTCCTACAGGAATCCTAGAAATACTCCCCCCATCAGTCTATGACTTACCCGTCAATGAATCCATGACATAATCGTGAATTCATTAGAGACATACCTTCGGTGAATCTATCACGTCACATACCTATGATGACATACTACCAATTGAATATGAGACATTCTTCCCATACGAATCTGAGGCAGAACCCCCTTGAGTCGGACACGTATTCCTCAATTATTCTAAGACCATGAATCTGATACATACCCCCCCTAAATCCGAGACACACTCCCTCATTAATCGGAGGCATGCTCCGCTAACGAATTCTAGAAATATCCCACATGAATCTGAGACATAGTACTCATTTGATTTGAATCCATACTCCCCTAATGAATCTGAAAGATATCTAATCATGAATCAGCGAGGTACCCTATGATGAATTCGAGACATACTCCCCTATGAATTCAAGACATACTACCCTATGAATCTGACACCGTACCCCCACACCCATGAAACCGAAAACCCTCCCCCGTGAATTCGACACACCGAACGAAGAATCTGAAACATATCTCCCTTGAATCCAAGACATACCCTCATGAATCGGAGACATACCCCCAAATGAATCTGAGACATGCTCCTCCATGATTCCGATACATACCTTGAATCTCTAACCATACTCCCTCATGAATCTGAGACCTAACCCCAATGAATCGGAGTCCATACCCCCCTGAATTTGAGACATACTTCCATTTGAATCCATGACCATACCATGAATCTGAGATCGGAGATGTACTCCACTATAAATCCGGGGCCATGTATCTGATTACAGGAATAACTCCCTCCTTAATCCAAGACATACTCCCCCACGAATTCAAGATATTCCCCCAATGAATCTAAGACATAGTATTCCTTAATTTACATCCATATTCTCTCATGAATCCGAGTTATATCCTACCATCAATCTACGAGTACTCTATCATTAATCCAAGACATACTCCCCGTGCATTGGAGGTCATACTCCCACATGAATGTTAGACATACCCTCCATGAATCCGACACATACCAAGTGACATACTCCCCAATGAATCCCTCACCATCCTTGAATCCAAGAAATGCCATGAATCCCACATCATACTCATTAATGGGAGACATAGCCACCAATAAATCTGAGACATAACCCCCCCATGAATTCAAGATCGTACCGGTCCCTTGAATCTGAAACATATTTCCCAATGAATCAAGACCATATCGTGAATCCGAGAAATGCTATGAATCCATGATCATACTCTCTCCTAATTGGGAGACATACTCCTTCATGAATGTGAGAAATGTCATGAATCCGAGATATACTCCTACAAGAATCCTAGAAACACTCCCCCCATCAATCTAAGACTTACCCGTCAATGAATCCGTGACATAATCGTGAATCTATCACGTGACATACCCATGATGACATACTCCGCTGAATCCCTGACCACACTCCATTATGAATCCTAGAAATACTCCCCCATTAATCTGTGACATACCTCACCATGAATCTGAGACATAGCCACCCCTGAATCCGGGGCATAACCCCCATGAATCTAAGACCATACTCCCACGTGAATTTGAAGACCATACCATGAATCCGAGAAATTCCATGAATCCGAGATCATACTCTCTCATGAATGAGAGCTCATATTTCTAAGGAAAGTAAATTTCTATATGATCAGGCTAGAGTTGTTGACAACATGACATGAACCATCTGTTGGGACATCAAACTTCGAACCATATATTCACCAATGACCACCAACTTACAAGTGCATTTAAATCTCAATTAGCTCAGTCATCATTGGTAATATCAGATGGTTCATACTGTATGTTTTGAGTTCTATATCTTTGTGCAAAGTACCCTAGCATTTATCTTGTGCAGGATCCAAATGCCTACCATCCATACAATTTCCATCCACATGATGGACGTTTGGAGCTGAAATTTGATGTGCCGAGATTTGTACAGGGTCATGAAGGAATAAATTCAATGGATGTAATATTGAACTAAGTGTAGAGATGCTTCGTTCATGTGTCAGTGACCATCCTACAGAGCAGACATTTGATACTTATAAATTTGTTTATTTTTGCTTTCTAGTTCTTGATCAATTTATTTTCATGAACTGGCTCACATTAAATTCTATACTCAATATATTTGATTTCTGTTTGATTGATGCGTGTTGCTTTTGAGAAAATCTCGTGAAACTGAATTTCGAGTTATTCATAATCATGTATATTGTTTAATATTAGTTGGTGTGTTTTAAGGGTCATTGCTTGGAGCAATGGTGAAGTATATAGCTAACGGCATAGAAGTTTATGAATGTCTAGCTTCTTCCTTTTCCAGTAGCTATATGGGCTGGGTGATGGTCATTATTTGGTTTGTTTTCTAATTTTGATTTCTAAAATTATTTTTTTTTTATATTTTTGTGTTCATTTTATTCAGAATATTAGTTCTTCTTGGTTGGTGAATGTGAGTTTATAAGCTTGACTGAATTGCTAAATACCGATTGCAGAAGAACTCTGGCTACAGTATCCTTTGTCAACCATCTTTAAAAAAGTTGACATTGACGACATCTGATAATTGAATTATGTTTCATTATTATTTGGAAAAAAAATTGTCATTCTGTTGTCAATGGAGTGGTGATGTGCAATTAAACATGTGTTTGTACACAAAAAATATTGCTCTAGTTTTCATGCAGGTGATTTGGTGCCAGTGCCTTGATGAAAATGCTGATTGTATCCAGGATAACTGCAATCATGGGATGCTTTGGTGTTTAACTTGATTAATGGCAAGTTCAGCCTTCATAAACAAAAGTAATTTGATAAGTGACTATTAAAATGTGTGGTAACTCCACAACGTCAGGCTACAAAAAGCTCGATGATAAGATGAAACTTTCTCTAAAGCAGACGGCCAGATTATTCCCTGTCAGATGACAAAACAAGGATTGATTTATCAAATTTAACAGTGTGATTGTCATTCACAAGAACACGAGTTGGGACTTAATAGGTTACATAATTCCCTGTCCTTATTTGTTGACAGACAGAAAAACAAATATGTGTAAGCATATTACAATTTAATAAGCAGTTGAAGATTTTTTATTCATGTCATACAAATTCCATATTTATAGGTTATATTGCAATTATGCTTAACTACAATTGGTTAATTGTTGACTTTGTTATATACATGTAGGACATTGTTCTTAAATCTCTAGGGTTGGAGAAATTGAGATCCAGGGTTGTTCTAAAATAATGCAAGTTGATTATCTATAACAGAGTATTCAAAGGTGAATCTTGATACATCACTGCAGTGTAGATACTTGTGTTGTCCCATTTCTATTGATTGTTGATCTTGTGATGCTCATGTTCTCACGTGATATGACATTCATACAAATATCATTTACTGAGAGCAGTTATCATCCATACAGATGCATGTACATAGATATAAAATGTGAGATTTACTATATTGTAGAGGCATGTTTCATTCTTTTTCTACCTTGATAGATGAGAACTTTGAATTTCTATTTTAAAATTGTGTTATTGTCATTTGCTTTTGCTTACTGTGTGCCTGAGTGTAATTAAATATAATGCAATGTTGAGCCTCTTCTATATTTACCATTTGCCAGCTAGATCATTCCAGGAAGTTGACAACCCCACTACTTTCGGTCCTTTTAAACATGGTACTGGCAAGGCCATATAATGAGAAGACTTCTGATGTGCAGTTTACTGTACACCCTATGTGTGATGATCGTACATCCTTCAGATATGAGGGTAAGATTTGTCTCTACCATGTGATGGATATTAATCAGTGATAAATTTACTAGAACACGTTCTTCTTCCTGGTATGTAGGGTTTTCAAATTTTTGGTGAAGCTATACCAGGAAGCACACTGCGAGTTTGTGGCTATCCCACATATGGGACTTCACTTTGTATATTCCAGGTAAAATCTAAATCTTGTATTTCTCCTTCCCAGTAATGAAATTTTAAGTCTTTTTATTTTCTAAACACTAAAACACGTCTTTATATATTGAAATGCATGTGTATTGGGTTCGTCATCATTATAATGGCACATCGCAATTCGTTGAAGGTTAGCACATAATGCTATATATCACTAAGTGTAGTTCTACTTATGTTAGGTTTCATGACATTTGCGATATTTTATTTTATGGTATTTCATATTACTATGCATTTAGAGTGTCTTAGACTTATGTATGCTTACGGTATATAATAAGTTGCACATTATGCGTAATTGGATTTAATTTTATTAGTATGCAAGATGAAGAGGTTTAAAGTTGGTTTTAGCATGAGATATTCAATTTTGAATCATCTTTCATAGAAAAGTGGAATTAGATCATTTGGATTCATATAGCAAAAGTTATGGTTGTTTTACTATTGCTGTCCCTAGAAGGAGAAAGTGTGAGGTCTCCTATTCGTTGCCATTTTTATCATCGTTAAAAGCTTCTATTGATCTTGGCATTAAAAGAGAAGTTGTAGATTTTTTCATTAGCTTTCCAACTGAAGTTGTATCATCTGAAGTGGACTGAATAAATAGGGTTTAGAGGGTTGTTTTAGCTATATCATAAATTTAGGGCTTGTAGGGGGGATATGTGGTTGTCTTGAGGTATTTGAGAATTGTCTGAATAGTGGGGGTCTAGTTTGGTAGATGATTGTGATTATATGTTTTGTCAGTGGGTTCCTCTCTACGTGATTTAGGAGCTGGAGTAGGGTGAGTCCAGCTTGGATTGTAAGTTGTGAAGTGAGTGAATCCATCCCTTCTTGTGTTTCCTTGTTTGTTGTTCTTGTGATTCTGCTATGTGTGTGTGTTTTCATTATTAATTCATGTGGTAGAAATTCATGTTTAAAAGAAGTGATGGTTATATTTGTTACATTGGTTAAAGGAAAAGTTGTGCAACTTAGTAGGTGAGCAGGTAAAGGAGGCCAACTTGTCAAGTGAAAGAGTGAATCCATGCCTCTCTTTAATTATCATTTATTCTCTATGTTTCAAGTGTTGCCGTTCTTTTTCATGGGTATATATAATTGGTGATACCTTTGTGATTCTAGAAAATGGTGTGTGAATTTAAATGACATTTCCAATTCTATTCATGCTATGATGTTTATAAACGTGTGAATTTCTACCATATATTGGCAAGTATATATTTTATCATGAGATTACAGTTTAGGTCATAAACTAGTATTAGAAGGGAAGGGTTCAACATGAGTTGATCCATATCTTCCTTACCCGACTAATGTGTTCAGTCAACTGCTTACGGTTCTACTTAATGTGTGTGAAGATGAAATGTGGATGTGGATATGATTACTGTGGACTTTGTGTGTAGCTTTCGTTAACTCTTAGGCCGCTGAGTGCCTGCTAATATGGATTCCAAAGAGGTATGACGTGACATAATACACTATGTGCAGTTTTTGTTGACTCTTAAGCTTGTTGAGTGCCGCCTAATATGGTTCCTGGAGAGTTATGAAGCGAGTTTATGAATACAAAAGAATTAGTGCATTAATATATATGTGTGTGTAATTGTTAAGAAGTAATTCATAGGGATTTCTCTCACTGGGCTTTGTGCTCACCCTTTTCTTTGGACTGGATTTTTGAATTCAGGTACCACCCCGGCTGATGTTCCTGAGTCCAGTACAGCACGAGGAGCTTAGGGTCGTGCATCGTCGTCCCACCCGTCGGTGTTCCCATATTTTGTTCAGGTCCATGTTGTATATTTCATTTTTGGCAAATGGATCTTGTGTACATAAGTCCTAGGGCTCTCACAGGATAGACAGTTGTTGTATGCATCTTTTGACATCTGTACAGTTGTCATTGGCCAGTTTGGCCTTATATATATATTTTGCTTCCGCTGCATGTTTTGAGTTCTTTGTCTTCTAATTGCATATTTTTAGTTATGATTTTCTGTATATCAATTTTTTTGTGAGGATTCAGAAGATGGCCGCTTCTGAGTCGTGACAACTTATTTCAAAATAATCATTGTTTTCTTTAATCTGATCCAGGAGCTACAAACCCAGAGTATGTTGTAACTGCTGATGATGTTGGTGCTACTATTTCAGTAGAGCGCATTCCGATGGATGACAGAGGCAATCAGGTTACTTACAATCTTCTTATGAAAATATATTGAAATGTCTTGGTGGGATACCTGTCATGATACATGAATACATATTATGCATATTGATCTAGAATGTATGGTTGGAAACCAAAATGTGCACATTTGATTCATTCATCCACGTTTGTGGCTATGATAATTTAATTTTTATTATACTAATGTTCCTGCTCAAGATTGAAAGGAACGCCCAATGTACTTAAGGTTAGTGACCCCATAAATGAATTACATAAATATCCAAATTATGGCATCATTATTAGGAAATAACAAGAGCCCTTTCCAATCAGGTAATTTGGTCTAAATTGATTGGTAAAATATTAGCTAAAACATCAATTGAATACTTCCAATACTGAGATCTTTGAAGTTTATTTACTACTTCCAATTGCTGTGAATTTGAATTTTATTTACTACCTTCAATTGCGGATAACACTGGTTTCCGCTCTATCATTGGGGTTTATTTCATATGGACATAAATGGTCTCTCTCTCTCTCTCTCACTCTCTCTCTAAATAGATGGGTGAATGAATGGATGAGTGGAAAACATGTTTAATCTCATTTTCATGAAAATTAAAATTCTGACAAGTACAAGTATCTATTGAATGTTGATTGATCATATGAAATATATCGGTGGTCACATTTCATTTCTGGAGGCACCTTACTATAGATTCTTAGAGATCACATTTGTAAGGACCATTTTGTTTTTCTCGAGTCTAGGCAAACTGATGACTCTTCTTTTTGTCTTTGCATTCTACATAATGCCTTTACTCGTCAAAACATATTCTTGGTTGACGTTAACAATGTTTTTTTTATGAGAAAACATTATTTTTTAGCTCAACTTATGTAGGTTACTTCATTCAGATTTTAATATCCATGATATGAATGCTAAAGAAAAGCATTTGGGTTACAATTTAATGTGTCGATTTTGCTATGTTGATGATTGTGTTAGATTTTGAAATTCCATCCAGTTTGCTCGTACATAGATTCTTTGATTTTTTTTTATTTGTATGTTATGTGGTAAAATCTAAATTACTTGTTTTTAAAGGGAATTGGTCAGGCTTTTCGGAAATGACCAAAATAGAATTGTTTGTGGTGAGTGTATTCTAATTTGATTCTAAATTTGAAGGATGTCTGAATAGAAAAAGTTGGATGTATCGATGTTGAATGTGTGTTACAAATGATTATAGCTGCTCTGGTAAATAACTATATTATCTTGTAATTGAATTATTTATGGCTCCCTTTTGATTTATCTGGTAAATAACTTGTTTTGACTCTTCCAATTTCAATAACAACTACTAAACAATTATTTTCTATTATGAAGATTGTTAAAACAAGATTTCAAAATAAGATGGGAGTATGATTTATTACAAACTGTTTGATTTCATATATTGAAAAGGATAGTTGAAAAGTTTGATAATGATATGATAATTGATGAATTTTATTTCGATAGAGGATTGTCGGTGATTATCGGAGTGTTTCGGAGACTGATGATTTGACTGATACAAAATTATTTTTTATGGTGCCCAAGTGTGTTTAGATAAATTACATTTTGGTTTGAAATTATGTGAGATACCCATGAAATTATGGTAAGAAATTATGTGAGAGATACCCTAATAATTTACCCTCCAAAAAAAATTTTATTTATTTATTTTTGGTTTTCTCTTTGGGGAAGTGGAAGGGATTCGTATAGGAAGATATGGTGTTTTGGGTTTGGTATGTGGAGGGCAAGAATGGTGGTGTAATTTAATAAAAGATATTATTTTTTTATGCCAATCTAGCATAAAAGTAGATTAGCTTGTAATTGTCAATTAGCTTGTTATACTGAATATTATAATCACCCAAAGCTGAAAGCTATGAACTTATAGTAATTGACAAACATAAACCCATGGAAAATGAAAGACAAGGACATGGTGTTCCAGATGTCAACAGCTGTGATTATTACAAGTGCATATCTGATTGATAATTTTCTGGAAGTGTTGAATGTTTCAACAATTCACAACAATGTATATGATGATTGATGATATCTGCATTTGCTCAACATATTGGTTTTGTAGATTACTTATACCACGACTGATTTTAGATATAATATTTCACCTTTTTGTCTGAATTTTGAAATTGAATGTGCTTATGTACAGGCAACACCATTTCTAACAGGACTTGCAGTTGCAACAGCTGCACTTGCTGGCAAATACACCATCCAAGCCTGGCAGGCATTCAAGGCAAGACCAGTTGAACCTCGAATGCGGAAGTTTTATGAAGGTGGCTTTCAACCTACAATGACTAGAAGGGAAGCTTCTCTTATTCTTGGGAGTAGGTAACTATTACTTCTTTTAAAAACATAGTTAACATATCATTCATGTAGTGCGCTTGCAGAGACAATCCCATAATCCACAATACACATCATTATGATCTATTTTTGGTCTTCTTTATGCATTCATGTGTGCGCACCAACCCAAAATTGAAATTTTAAATAATGTTATTCTCAAAATTAGACTATAGTACTATACAAAGATTAGAAGCGATTATGATAGCAGTTGGTTTTCATTTCCTCATTGTTGTTTAAAATAACAAGAAGTGCAGCTATTAGTATGAATAGATGTTGGTGTGTAGCCAACTTTTATGGCCTGTGAAGTGTGAAGTATGCATGCAACATACGTATTTCCTATGTCTCTAAGAAGGTTTTTGTTTCTTGTACCTGGATTAGAGTCGTGCTAGCATTGTCAATAAACTTCATAGAACAAAATAATTGTATTTGTTGAAAGGAGAGGCGGTTGACATCTCCCCTAAGGACGGCATCGGCCTTTGGCCTTACCTGTTGCCTCACATGGTTAAGACCACTCACCTCCGGTGGATCTTACCAAATATTATAATAACAGATGTACTGAAAAAAATATAACAAAAAGATTTTATTGCTGAAATAATTTTCTTTTAAAAGTACTCAAACCTCTTTCTATTAGATGCCTCTTCTTTTTTTTGGTGGGTAAATTTTTTTTTTTTCTTGGTCAAATCTTCCCCTATAAGATAGATGCCTTATTTTAGGTTAATAAGCTTTCATGATATTTGCTCGACTTTAGCTATATGTACCAAATGTGCATAAAGCCTCTGCTAGCTGGTTGTTAGATAGTCTAGGTAACTGAGCAATATCAGTATGTGGATTGGATAGATATGTTACAGATGTGATAATACATGGAAAACAAGATACGCAAGCCTTCACATTGACATAGGTTTATAGATGCATTTTCATGTGGTGTCAATTAATCAGAAAAACTGGACCTTCTCTCTTTAGAAATTCATGAAGAAACTTTTCGATTACATAAATAGTTTGTATGATATGCTTGTTACAATTATAAAATGCCCCCCCTTTTTATATACGTTGATTGGTTCTCATATAGGTGGCAATAGGGAGGCTGTTACTACAGAGAAGGTTAAAGAAGCACACAGAAGAGTGATGGTTGCGAACCATCCAGACGCAGGGGGCAGTGGTTATCTTGCATCCAAGATCAATGAAGCGAAAGATGTGTTGCTTGGCAAAGCGAAAAACAGCGGTTCTGCCTTCTGATATAATCTTGTAAGTGGCTCTGCAAATCTGATGTTTTCCTTAATTATTTTATGTTTGGACAAAAGAAAGTGTTTTGAGTTAGGTGAACTCGTTCTTGAGCTTGTTATTGTTATAAGGTTGATTTTGGATCTTGGATATCTACATTTCATTATGTGGGTTTTACTATCAATAGGTTAAGCATTGAAATATGCACTTCTTTTTACAAGATGGAAGGAAAATTTTCATTTAAACAAATCTGCACGGAAAGTGGTCATTGTTGGCAGTCTATCTAAAGATATTATCAGGGTATAAGTAACCTTAATAGAAAATTATAATTATACGGCAGTTCTATTGTTTTCACTCTTGCATTTGTTATTGCAATTTGCTTATGACCTTTGTATTTTTTTTAGGGAAAAAAATCCATATAACCCCCTGTAATGTAATCTGGCCTAAATCCATATAACCCCCTTGCAATCTTCATATATCCATATAACCCCCTGTAATTTTGAGAAAAATCCATATAACCCCATATAATCTGGAAAAAATATTTCTAAAAATTCAAAAATAAAAAATAATTTTTTTATTAATAATAGAGTAAAATTTTTTTTATTTCTATTTTTTTTATTCATAATTTTTATAAATGACGTGTGATTTCATAACCAGTACTCCAACACATTAATAATAGAGTAAATTATCATTTACATGCATTAACATCTAAAGGATTGTAAATCTTTATTTTGTTGTATTTTCTATTATTCTCCTTGAGAAACGTAAAATTGATATTTTTGTTGTTTGATTCACCTTGTATAAAATAAGAATAAATGATAGATAAGAGATGGATAAGAGTTTATGACTTTTTAAATGATAACTATACCCCTATATAAATTATTTATGTTTAGGAATAAGTATGATAGATGTGATAGTTTTTGAAAAAAAATATTTCTAAAAATCCAAAAATAAAAATATTTTTTCCAGATTACAGGGGGTTATATGAATTTTCCCCAAAATTACAGGGGGTTATATGGATATATGAAGATTACAGAGGTTATATAGATATATGAAGATTGTAGGGGGTTATATAGATTTAGGCCAGATTACAGGGAGTTATATGGATTTTTCCCAATTTCACTAATGGAAGGCGGAGATTTTGGGTATGATTACAAAGGGTTATATGGATATATGAAGATTGCAGGGGGTTATATGGATTTAGGCAAGATTTCAGGGGGTTATATGAAGTTTTCCCTTTTTTTTAAGAGCTGGTCTATTAGCACCAACCCAAACTCTCTCCCCCCCAACCAACTTTCCCCACAAACCTCACTTAATAATAAACCCAAACCCACCACCATATAAAAACTAATCCACAACCCTTCTCATCCCACGCCCTCCTCCCCCATTTCACTCAAAAAAACATAAATCCATCTTCTCTCCCTCCCTCTCCTCTCCTCTCCCAGCCCATTCTCTCCCTCCCTCTCCTCTCCTCTCCCAGATCCGAGAGGTTGGTGAAAGAGGCTCCGTCAACTGCAGTGGTTCCATATGTCGAGGATGACGTTGTGGACGATCCATCAAGCCAGTCCGAGGAAGAGATTGAGAAGGTGGCAGACCGACAGTTGTAGACTCAGACATAGAAGATGACAGTGTGCATTGCCGTGTATTTGTCTGTTAACAACATTCACATATTTTGATTTTTGAACAACGTGTAGTTGTCAATGATGTATTATATTTTATTTTTTGAACAATGTGTAGTTGTCAAAAAGCTATTAATGTGGATGTGTTGAATATGTAATTAGGACATGTGAATGTTGAATATCGAAGACTGTTATGTTACTTTTAAAAGATTGCATTTGGAAAAGTGTTGAATGACACACCTTAGGTCACACTAGACTCCCCAGTATGACATAGTTTGTGTCAAACCGAACACATTTCCATTATTCAAAGTGTGTCACGCCGGTTTTAAAATAGTGTAGTTGAAAAGTGTTGTGTGATACACCTTGGGTCACACTACACCCCCTAGTATGACTATGTTTGTGTCAAACTGAACAATTTTCCGTGACTGAAGGTGTGTCGCGTCAGTTTTAAAATAGTGTAGTTGAAAAGTACTGTGTGACACACCTTGGGTCACAGTGGACACCTCAATATGACTAGGTTTGTGTCAAACCGAACAACTTTCAGTGACCCAAGGTGTGTCGCGTCAGTTTTAAAATAGTACTGTAGGTGAAAAGTGTTATGTGACACACCTTGGGTCACAGTGGACACCCCAGTATAACTAGGT
This sequence comes from Acorus calamus, assembly GCA_030737845.1. NCBI lineage: Eukaryota > Viridiplantae > Streptophyta > Magnoliopsida > Acorales > Acoraceae > Acorus > Acorus calamus. The sequence goes on along the minus strand of CM060874.1, from coordinate 29,777,703 downwards.
TTGTGTCAAACCGAACAACTTTTAGTGACCTAAGGTGTATCGCGTCAGTTTTAAAATAGTGTATGTGGAAAGGGTTATGTGACACACCTTGGGTCACAGTGGACACTCCAGTATGATTGGATTTGTGTCAAATAGAACAACTTCATGTGACCCAAGGTGTGTCGCGCTAGTTTTAAAATATTGTAGTTGGAAAGTACTGTGTGACACACCTTGGGTCACAGTTGACACCCCAGTATGACTGGGTTTATGTCAAACCGAACAATTTCCCATGACCCAAGGTGTGTCGCGCCCGTTATAAAATGAAATACAAGTTAACTACTTCTAGATATACAAGAAGTTCACATTGCAATACACACAACAGGATAATATATTCAACACTTTGCATCATTAGAACTTTACATTTAGCACATTGATATGATAGTATTATATTTTACACTATACTAGCATGTACATTGCTCTACACATATTCATCGTTTTGGCTTTACAAAATGAATTGGTACCTATGCGGTCTTGTGAGATTTACAAAAAATTATTAACCTCACACATTGCTTCTGTTATGTGCAAAATATGCAAAAAATGCCAACATAACACTAGAAGAAATCTAATTGAGATCAATGGTGTCAACCAAGGCTATGTCGGTGCCTGCCAGACTTCGAAATCGATCCATTCGACTCATATAAAATAAAACCCAGCTGCTTGTATGAAACTGAACAAAATGAATCGGTACCTATACAATATCACCGATACAGTTGGACGCAGAAGGTGTGTGATCATCCGACGAACCTCTCGAGCGGACCCGTCACGGTCGACTCCCTTTGAAATAGAGGGAAGATGAGAATAATTTATGGAGGGAAAGATATTTTATATATTTTGATGTGGTAGAGGTGGGGAGAGAACTTTTGTTATAATAGGTTGGTGGGATAGGCTGGTTGGGGGGGTCAATGCCTTAAATAAAAACCAATTTTAGTTGTTCTAAATTTTTATTAGGTTGGGGGGGAAAGATTATTGGTGAGTGGTAATAGACGGGCTCTTTTTTTAAACCTCTATTACACGCAATCTTTTGCTTTTTTTTCCTCGATAGCCGTATTCTTAGCATTTTTTATCCAATGAATCCATCCAATACATATATATTTTCTATAAAAAGATAAGGTTTAATATTATTAAAAAAATTAGGGATATTTGATATTTCAACATATCCTTAGCATTTTTTATCCAAATGAATCCATCCAATACACATATATATTCTATAAAAAGATAAGGTTTAATATTATTAAAAAAATAGGGATATTTGATATTTCAATTTTGTTAAAATACCTCTACTAAAACCTCTTGTACAATAATACCCATATTATTCTTTAATGTCCTGTTTGGAAAGAAAGGGAAAGACGAAGAACGAAGAGGGCTCTCGAAAGGTGGTTTTTGGTAAAAAAAAAACACGCGATGAACGGTTGTTTGTATATGGTTTCTTATAAAATGCGTCCTCCATGTGTTATTTATATATTTTAGACTCAAAAACTCGATATTTCCGAGTTTCACGTCACAATTTCTCGCGTCCATTAAGTTACGGCGTTAGGTTATGTTTATCCTTCCTATTCTTAAAATGGACTTTCCGTTAATTATGTGATTCGAATCTTTTTGGGCAATTAATTGAATTCCTTTTTTGTTTTTTTGTAATTCAACTCTGTGTGGCAAAAAAAAATTTTCAAACTTATCAGAAATAAAATGTTATCTCGCCGATAATGTTTTATTTTTTGTTTGGTTAATTGTTAATTCAAATTATTTAAATTAAGATTAATCTTTTGTTTTCCAAAAATTATAATCAGAGTTTTATAAAAGGAAAAATATCAAAAAAAATCTCTTTAAGATAACAAGCACCCAAATCAGTTAACATTGTTGCCAAATGTTCATATATTAAATATATTTAATATGAAATCTATTCCTATTATATAACTGTTTAATTAGGAATCTAAGATTCAACTTTGTTTGTCACACATTTTTTTAATTTTATCCTTAAATATTTATCAATAATGATTTTTAGTCCCCAATTTCACAGACCCCACAAATAGGCCCAAATATACATTATCTATTATACCCTTAATTCTGTTTTGGGAAACCCGGCGGTTATGATTTCTTCCGTTTTGTTTGGGACGTCAACAATTAATGGGATTTCACAACGTGGAGAATCATCAATTGCCGATCCTTTTTTTTATATAGTTCAAACGATCGTGACATGTCAGATTTGCTTAGGCGGACTTCCAGCCTTTTTGAGCTTCTGCTGTAGTCGATCCACGTGTGCAATCTCTCTCCACCGTTCACCTCTAAATTGACGGTTGTGAATCTGTTTGGTTTTGACGATCCCGTTGATGTCGATTCCAACCTTTGAAGCATTGAGACTGACAGAGAGGACGGTCAAAAGCTTCCAATCTTTAAATGAAGGACTGTCCATGATAACCACAAAAGCGAGGTCGACATTGGAGATGGAGAATGTGAAGTAAATCGAAAGCGAGTTCAGATATTGTTTTGTTGTATTTACATTGTGAAAAATGTGTATTGATTAATACTGTTATATTTATAAATGTAACAGTTAATGAATATTGTGGTTTGATGCGAAAGAGACACATTTAAGCAATACACATTTTTTGTTATTTTGTTACATTTGAAATGTAACAGTCTTATAAATGTGTATATTGTTTTTTGTATTTACATTTGAAATGTAACAGTCTTATAATGACATAATGTTATTTAGCATGCGGATTCATAGATATTTCAAGGATCAGTCATATTATTATTCATGACTATTTGGTTTGCAGGGGAGTCTACTACCTTTCTTTTCCTCTTTTTTGTTTCTACAACATTTTTTAACATGAATGTCATAAACTGTTATATTCACATATTTATGTTATATTTATGCAACACCGTTACATTCTGTTACAATTAAAATCACTATTACATTTAAAATCACAAAAATGTAACAGTTATGTGTAATTTCAAAACCATAAATATAACAATTCTAATATTGTTACATTTTATCAAGAATATACTATGCTAGGAAAATAACAAAGATATTGCAAATTGTACCCAAAAAAAGATTGAGTGCATCAGCATCACTGTTCATTGTTATGATTATTTATTATTTTTACCGCCTGTTTATATTATTTAATTAGGTTATGCATGCCGATTTAGAATCGATAAGTAATGTCAAGAGGTATTTATGGTAAAACAAGGATAAAGGGTATTTGAGAAAGCTCATTGGCTCGGAACAGGCAATGTTTGTGGGATTTTTTTTGTTCCATTTAAAGTTACTTTCTATTCCTGCTATGTTATAGTAAACAGTGACATTTCTTATTAATTTTGTATTTGAAGAATGGCTGAAGCTCTATGTATGTACATCAAAGAGGATCGTCCATTTCTAGGCATTTGTCTTGTGCTTCGATTGCTTTTCGAGCAGAGTGAGGAAAATGGGCTTGGTGAGAGTTTGTTTCTTGTTTTTGAGAAGTTTTGACCTGATCATTTCATATAAGCTTGATATTGATAGATTATGGTGGAGTACCATGCGTGTGCCACCAATCTTTTAATGTACATTTCTTCATTGAATTGAAATAGATATTTTTGTCTTGCCTGTCCAACCCGTGCACCATACACAATCTCTGCTCATGTAGCACAGGGAGTAAAATTGTTGGGGGCACAGTCCTGGAGTCCAGTTTAGTGGCTGATTCCCAGCTGAGTTGTGCGTCATGCTAACAATGATGAAGCACTCAATAGGATAATGCAGATTGTTTCTCAGTATTCAAACAATGTAATATAATTAATAGGTTTTTTTCCCTTTGCACTTTGTCATGTTGTTTCTATTCAGAATGCTTCACTTCATCAATACATTTCAGTTTATGTTTTTTTTAGTATTTCAATAGTATCTTAAGCGTTTTTTACCATCTGGCCTTTTTTTTTAAAATCAACTTCTTCAAAAAATATGCTATTAATATTTTTCAATCTTACCAAACCTATTTGTTTGCCATCGATGAAGTAACATGAACAAAGTCTGACTCTCTAGACATCCATTTCAATGCTCATTCTTAAGATGAGCAAATGGAATGAATTTTTTCCTGGAACAAATGTGGAGCCTAGTATGCAGGAGTTATTAGTAATTCTGTTTACGAAATATGGGCATGAACACACAAACATCTATACTGAATCCAATTGTTTGTTCTATTTATTCCTAATTTATGTTGAATCTCTGATATACTTACAAAATTAAATGCGGGAAATTTAAGTTGTTAGAAATCCTTCCCAGTCGCTGACCACTTCCAGTTTCCATTTTCCAACATTCTGCTTCCCATATCTAGTTATTACAGTCCATTCTCTGTAATGAAATACAAGTATCAAATTGATTGTATCCTCCTTTGGTTGTACTTTTACTTTTTATGAACTTGTATTGTAATATTTTATATATGTTGACTGCATTAAGCATGTTTTGCAGTAAAAGGTCTGGGCTTAATACCTGGCGTGGTTGGACGTTTTGACTCATACAGTGGTATCAAAGTGCCTCATATTGGCTGGAATGCTCTGAAAGTAACTAAAGAGTCCAATCTTTTGGAGGCCATTAGAAATCGCCATGTTTACTTTGTCCACTCATATCGAGCAATGCCTGTATACTTCTTTCTTTGATATTATTGTTTACCTGGATATTTCACTCTATCTTTTATCAGCTTGCTCAAATAAAGAATTTCAAAAATGTGTAGTCGGATGCAAATAGGGATTGGATTTCCTCAACTTGCAATTATGGTGACAACTTTATTGCCTCTGTTCAAAGGGGAAATGTTCATGCAGTCCAGTTCCACCCAGAGAAGAGTGGAGGTGTAGAATTACTTCTGCTTGATCAATCTTCAAGAACTCTTGATGTATGCTTTATTAAATTACGTGGTTGGGTTTTTAGTTATTATGCAGTACTTCCAAAATTTTGAGGCAATGCTATTAGTTCCACTTTTATACGTGGAGGAGTTTGTCTGTACTATATTTCATCTTTAAAAATTATGGCTTATAATACATTGATGGACAGTATTTTCCTTTTCCTTTTTCTGTTCAAGTTCACATTTTATGATTGAAATATGTTGCAGAAAGCCATATTTTATTTTTATTACGTTGTATAATTACCAATACCAATTTAGGTCAGTTTTTTTTTTTTTTTTGAGAAAATCATATTCTTTCTTGATCTTTCAGAATATTAATTTCAATGTAATAGATATTTTTTTTACATATTATAATCAAACCATTCTTAATTGTTCATCAGATGTTGGACTTTCCATATTGCGACGCTACCTTGATTCATCAGCACCTTCAACCATAAAGGTAAGTCTAATGCATGATAAGTATTTCTTGTATCATCACAATTCACACTTTTTTTTTAAATCATACACTCATCTATTGAAATAGATGTTATATGAAATAAAATATAGAGATATACTAGTGTATTTTTTTATTTTGAAATAAATAAATAAATAAATAATTGTGTTATACGCTATGATAGAACTCATATACTATGATAAATCAATAATTCAATATACATTGCGTTATCACAGTGTATAGTGCTGCATACTAGGCTGCAAAGTAGACTGGGTGTCAACGCTCTTGTTGGATACAATATGTGAAAAAGGAAAGGATGCTAATACACTTGATTCATTTTGCAACCCCATTCATAGTCACTAATACAATGTATGAAATCTCCTAACATAATATATATTATACTGTCTTAGTATGTACTCTATTATATATACATTCAATTCATATGTACATCTTTTATAGAAGAATATACTTCATTAATTAAGTATATATTTAAAAAAAATATCAAGAACAAGTGTGGCTGCAGACATGTCATTTTCCAAAGGAAAATGTACTTGTATTCTTTCATAAATAAAAAAAACAGTACATAATCGTGGTCAGTGGCATGGCCGCTACAGATCGAGATTATAAAATACACAGTGAGTTTTGGTACAAAACCTGTTTTTATTTTCCACCGTATAATTGGAATTAGGATCCCTCTGACTCAGTTTAGTGTTATGGGTACCATATTACTCTTTATTACCCCCTGTTTGAGTAGGGGAATATGGAGGAATTGGAATGCATAAGCCCAGATACCTAATTGTTTCCAAAGAAGAGGTGGGTAAATCTATACTAGAATATTCAGATAATTTCAGATCGGATAAACTTACATCCATATCCACCTTTCAAGTTTTCAAATATCAAATAATTTTTTATTTTTCAAATAAACATTCAAGCATATGGACATTATTTTTTTTAATAATGACAGGCTTATTCGGCTCACAGTAGAATGCATATCCAACCATCCCCTGAATACGAGGGATCGAGTGTAGATCAAAAGATGCTAAAAGAAAAGTGATGAAAAATAAAAATTTTCTTTTTGACCATCCAAAATTTCAGTATTTGTGCCAAACAAAAAGAAGAAAATAATTTTTATCACTTTCCTTATCTCATTTTGTCTTATTAAAAAGTAAAAAAAAAAAATTCCATAGATGAGAATTTAAAAGAAAGTAATGAAAATTCTTTCCACCACATGCACAAATACCATAAAAGTTAGTTAAAGAAAAAATCTTTTACATTCATCATTTTTCCTTTGACCAAGTTCCCTCGCTTTCTTTCATTTTCCCTTCCAATTTATGCACAACACACCCTAATACGTTTAAGCATATATATCACATTCAAAAATTCCCACTGAACAAATAATGCTCAAATAAACCAACAAACATAGTAAACAAACAAGTTGAATTTTCTCTAGATGAAAAGATACTTCATTGGCAAATATATACTCATAACAAATACCTAGAGGAAGAGCCCTCCATAAACAAAGAGTTCAAGACAGCATAGAAAAAGAATGTAGACACATTCTCTGACCCCACCACCTTGGCTGTGGTATCATATAGGCAACACGTGGGGGCAACCATCTCAAAAGCAGGCGTCAAGGAGACAGCAACAACATAGAGCAGCCAAACTGTCAATTAGAAAGAATGCACGTGTCAATATTAGAGAGTTAATATAATCCACAATAAGCTGAAGAGTATGGCTACACTACTACATCCCAAGTACAGCACATTTAATAGATAAAGTCTGCCACAAGGACAAAGGTCCCTGCCTTTTTTCTTTGACTTCATTGGATGATAATTAATCACCTCTTAAAGCTTCATATCTGCTTGTAATTTGTAAAGGGTTGGGGTGCTTGTAATTTGTAAAGGGTTGGGGTGTTAAAAAGCTATTCATCATACGGGTTGGTTAACGAAATATGATTCCTTTTAATTTCTCTTATCTTTAAAAAGCTCAAAATATATTTTTTGTTGCAACTTTCTCTACCAAACATTAAACCCCTTTCTTGCATTCTAAATTTAAAAAAGCAAGAAGTCTAAAATCATCTTAAAAAACAGCTTTATTCCAAAATCTACTTTTCAAATCCAAACGGAGCCTTAGTTAAATTTAACCCAAGTTGGAAACAGGGGCACTAAAAAAAAAATTTAGGTATACCATGAACAAGATTCCAACAAATTTGAAAAGGATCATTCAATGTGCAAAGTTGACCCATAAATGTCGCATACTTGAAAATATCTTAAGCCTATACCCAGTCAAAAATCTTTATAAAATAATTCTCCAAATGGATCGAGGTCCTCTCCATTTCCGAAGTGGAGGAGAGAGGATTCTAATGGTAACAGAAGGAACTTAGCAAGCTCATACTTTGCAGGCAAGCTCAGAAAGAGCACTCATAACTGAACTCTCTGAACATTGAAGTGGTTATGGTCCCCAAGGAAAAATATACTATTCGGTATTCATAAACATTGCAGTATGCTAAAATGTAAAATTCAAGACTTCATTAACTTAAATAAGAAAAAAATTCATGGCTTTCACCTAAGTAATCATATACAATTACACCCATTTAGATACAATCTCAGCATAATATCATCACACATCAAAATCCACTTTTCTCAAATTATGTTGTGAAAAAAGGTACAGAAACAACATTATGCAACACAATCCTCAACATTTTTTAACGAAGCAAAAGCCCTTCAAAACTCTTTTTCTTTATTCCAGATAAGCTAACGTGAATTGACTCGCATAAAAAATTGATTTTTTTTTATTTATAGATTTTCCACCATGGGTTATCTTTTTTTTTTAGGGAAGGGTAGGAAAGCTACCAGGGAACTTGTATTCGTTAGTTGGGGTACATTCCGGAAACAAAGTTCAGAAAAATGAAAATAAAGCAAAATAAAAAAGGGATTCCTTGACATTTTTTTTTTTGAAAAGATATAGAAACTTTTATTGAATAAAAAGCCCCCTAACAAGGAGACAAGGGATCTCCAAACAAGAAGAATGAATAATAAGATTCGAAATGGAACAACTTGCAATCAAATAAATACAAAAGTTAATTCCTCAACATATTAAAAAAACCATACATGATTGCAATTTTTAACAAAGGAATAGGGATAGAAATAGCTTGAAATTCAAAATTTGAAAAACAAACTCCCATCAACAAATTCTTCACGCTTTTTAGCCTTTGATATCTGAACAATTCTATTTTATAACTGCACTAGTGGGTTCTTTGGAGGAAAATATGACTTTTAGTTTTAGGAGATGGAAGAGCCCTTCCCCACTAACTTCCAAAAGTGGGCTCCATAAAACCAATAACAGCTAATACAAACGCCTAAATTAATGCAATTATCAAAATCAAAATAATTGAAAGGCTAACAACCTGGTTTTCAACCTTCTTACCAACAACTGAAAAACCCATTAACAGCTAATACAAATACAACTACGCTTCACCTATCAATGCAAAGAAACAGACACCATACCTTTTCCATTGCAGGTGAACCCATCCCACAACACACCCCCCCCCCCCCCAAATTAAAAAAAAAGGAACATAAAAAAGAGAAACATTGATAACCTACACTAGCTACACCTCAACCACAATAATAATCAATGGATGACATTTTCAAACTCCTCTAGTTTTAATGTCGTCTGGGGCATTTTCTATGAAGTTGAAAGGAGCCAAGAATGTTTATAGATACCTTCTCTATGGTTCACCTGATCTATGATTTTCTTAGGGCGCTGATGCACTCAAACATTCATTCATTTGCTACAGTCCCATCATCCCCCTTATACTAGTTTAGAAAAATTTTAAAAAAAATTCATTCATTTGCTACAGTCCCCTCACCTCCCTTATAATAGTTTAGATAAATAATATAAAAAAAACCCATTCAATTCTTTCGAGTATAATTTTTTTTTTAGGGCGCTGATGCACTCAGTCGTTCATTCATTCATTTGCTACACTTCCCTCATCCCCCTTATACAAGTTTAGAAAAATGAAAAAAAAAATCCATTCAATTCTTTATAGTATAATTTTTTTAAAAAAAAATTTAGTTTTTGAAACTACGATTGGAGCAATTATATCATGATTCCCTCAAACACAAAGGAAACGAGTGATTTTCAAAATTAAATTAGCTAAAAAGAGAATAAAATGCAGATGCCATTTCTTTTATAAAGTTATGTAATTAATTAAACAGTTATATACCTTTTATCTTCAAAAAAACAAGTATATACCATTGAAAAATCTAAAACATGTTGGGGACTCGAAAGGCAACGCAAAACAACGGCCCCCAAAATTTTAATTATCTACGAAAATTGATTACAATCAGGGGCGTCTATGCAATAAAAAATCAACCATCATGTGCAAATCCACCAGATCCAGACGATCAATACGGACAAAACCAGATCGGACGGTAGATCAGAATTTACAATCAGAGACAGACAGAGACAGAGACAGAGACAGAAACAGAGACAGAGACAGAGACAGAGACAGAGAGAGATCGGATCGTACCATCCCTCCATGAACGAGGGTCCGCTGCTCTGCTGCTGCGGCTGACCGTACTGCGGCGGATACCCCGCCGGCGGGTATCCCTGCTGCGGCGGGTAGCCCTGCGCGTACCCCTGTGGCGGATAACCCTGTGGAGGATACCCCTGTGGAGGATACGCGTCCTTCGGATATCCCTCCGGCGGATAACCTAACCCCACCAATCAAGAAACACAGAATCAGATCCACCAAAATCGAAAACCCTTGATCGATCCCCCCAAAAAAAACAAAATCTTAACAGATCGAGATCCAAACCTTGCGGAGGAGGAACTCCGACTGGTGGCTGTTGTTGGTTGTAGTAACTCATCTTTTGATATTTTTGAGAGGTTTGAGAACGATGTGAAGGGGAAAGAAGGGGTTTTTATATGAGGACGGAAGTTTCGTGGATTGGGTGACGGAACTCTCGGCGAGGAACGGTAGAGACGCGTCTTTGACGCGTTCAATTGTGGCGGCCTGATCGAGATCCTGCGTTTAAAAATTGCGGTGGCTTTTGTTATGGGCTTTTTTTTAAGTGGCTCCGCACATTCAATGTATCCAAAAATTTTAAAAATTATTCAAAATATTTCAAAGTGAATATTATATGACTTCTTCGCCCAAACCAAAAAAAAATATTATATGACTTTATTCAAAATTGTATTATTGTTTATTATATTCATTTGTTTAAGTTTTTTAGTATTTAGTATGAGTAGGGGTGAAGTTAAGAATTAGAATAAGAGGGGGTAAGAGACTTATATGAGGAAATAATAATAATTATAGATTAATATAAATGCATAAATATATAATAATTTCAAGACTATTAGGTAATGACTGAGTCATTAAAGTAGCTAAGCCGAAAATTCATTTAGTATGAGTAGGGGTGAAGTAAAGAACTAAAATAAGAGGGGTAAGGGGCTAAGAGACTTATATGAGGAAATAATAATAATAATTATAGATTAAAATAAATGTATAAATATATATTAATTTCAAGACTAATCGATAATGATTGAGTATTTAAAGTAGCTAAGCTGAAAATTCATTTTATACTTTTTTCTGGTATTTAGAGATCTCATTATTTTCCTTTAAAAAATTGGAAAATTTGAAGTTTGAAAATTAGAAATTAAATACAAAGGAAACAATTGATCACAAAAAAATATACAAGTTCAGATTTTCAGATTTTAAAATATAACTTAAAAAAAAAACCTGTGAGACTCTTAATAGAAATCATGAAGAATCAAAATAAAAATTGCAAAAAAATTCAAGATCTGTAATTTTTTAACCCCTCAAAATCAGATATCAAGCACCTTAAAAAAAGTTTTTTAAAAATTAGAAAAAAAAAACATAGACCCACGACTCTAAATGTCAAAAATTTCAATGAATACTCACATAATTAGTCCGTTTTATAACCCATCTATAATTGCTACGTCACTAACACAATATATATTTCATTGTTTCAATATACACTTCATTGTAAAAAAATATAACAACATATGCATTCAATTTATTTTAATATATTTTTTATTTTTTATGTAAAAAATATACTTAATTATTTGGATATATAATTAAAAAAAATTCATAACATGTGTAAACTGAAAATAAAATTGTATATCATATTAAACATAATATTTTTAAAGCAAAACAAAAAGAAGCATTTTCTGATTCAATACCCACCTTATTTCAATACCCATTGAATTCTTACTCATTTTATCCACAAACAAAAATAAATAAAAGTTAATAAATTCGACCCAGCTTGGCACGAGCCCCAACCCTTACCCCCGCCCACCCCAGTATGAGCCTTTCATTATTTTTTTCTGTTGAATCATATAATTTTTATTGATATGTTAAAAATTTATGTCCTACGATAGTTAATTATTGGATTTTTTTATATATTTCTTATGCCAAATATGATTTTATTTTTGTATCAGATATTTGAATTATATTCATATGTATTTAAATTTATTCAGATTATTTGGATATTAGTATGATATATTTATTTTTGAATCTGTCATGTATCATAGAGGTATTTTTTTGGATATTTCATTCGAATACATATATATGTTGACAAAGCGTGGCTGCCCTTCAATGTAGAGTGTTCTGTTTTTGTCTTTTTCCTTTTTTTCTTATTCTTTATTCTTCTTCTTCTTCTTGTATTTTTTGGTTTCGGTCAGTGGCGGTTATCCTCGTCTATCTTCGTTTTGATAGTCAACTATCTTCGTTTTGATAGTCAAACAACTTGGTAATGTTAAGTGATGAATGCAAACGGCGATAACGACCCCTCCCTTTGGGTTCTTACCTTGGTTCAAATCTTGTTGCACTGGTTCTGATTATGTCCAATGCGCATTGGAATCGTGTTTATGATTGTCCAGTCTTTTCATTTTGTTATAATTGGATATATTTAATGTTTCAAAATGATAAGATACAATCAAATTATCAAACACACATTACACCTGACCCAATCCCTAGTTCTATACAGACGTTCTATACAGACAAAAACATGTGTACAACCATCTAGATTGTTCATCAAGAATTGGGTTCCTGTGCGGAGGTGAGGAGATGTAATAGGAATTCATGTGCATTCTTTACTAACTAATATACAATATAGTTCAAGAATCTAACACAATATGAAATTTTTGCCTCGGTAACAACTTATTTTAATTGTACAAAATTTGACTAATATGTTTCATATGCAAAATAACATACAGGTAATTAGTATGCGTGACTCTACACAAGCAATTAGTATGCACAGCACTCAATATTACACCAACTTATAGACTGATATTCAGTACAATGGATATTGTAATCCCTTAAGAAGAGTGAAACGCCCAAACAGCCTTCTTGAGCCATTCTTCATGAGATTATGTTTTAAATTCTTAAAACCAATGGAACCACCTCCTCTTTTGTTGATTTGTGGCACTATTACTGTCTGCAGAGGGAGTTAGTGTGATCCTATCAGCATGGGCGATGGCCCACTCACTGAAGTCAGGAGTTGATACCAAACCCTGCAACGCCTTTTTCGTGGAGTCCTGTGTGAATTCTTCCCACTCTTTCTTTGAGAATCTCTTCCTGTCTGGTGTTTTATGGAACGATGAATAGTACATATCTTGATCAGATGAATATTGTGATGGTGTCCTATCAATACCTGCAGCACGACAAGCACAAGTGTCAAGGGAGGATGAATCAAGGTGAGTTAACTTTATGTGAATTGGTCTATAGATAACATACCTTGCATGGGAGAACTGCGGGAATTTGGTGTGTAAGACCTGATTTTAGATTGGAAAGAATCTGGATTCCATGTTTCATACACATGCCCAGAAAGATCATTCTTCTGGGGAGAGTCTCGGATGTGAGATCTCAGGCGGGTGCTCTTGTTCTTCGGTGTGCTGAAGTTGCGAGTTTCATGCATATGACGTCCAGTATGATCAATGTTATAGGTTGAATCTTGGTCATCAGATCTTTGCCAGATTCTTTCAGGGGTGCTGAACGAGGGCCTGCAATCAATCATAAATCACAATTATCATTCAGCAAAACAAGCTTAACAAGGCAACAGAAACATGTATTAGATGACTGGAAAAAATATGCATGCATATAAGACATCTAGACATGCCTTAAGCCCCAGGAGAATTGCTTTATTAATGTGAAATGAACATGAGTTCTTGTGATGTAATTTACTGGAGAGCCAAAAATAAAATAAAAATATATATATACCAAAGTTGTCAGAGCGGAAAAGGGGGTAAACGCTTCAACTTCAACCAAATATATATAACCGGCCAGGTTTTACTAAACAATCCAATCTTACTTATACACCCATCCTAGGAGGTATTTTTTAAGACAAGGGATACAGTGGGGGAATCAAAATTAACAATGACATAATTCTTACATACAATAAGTCCCCGTTTGGATAGCGGAATTGAGTTATTCTGGATAGATAACTATGCCAGTATAGATAACAAATCTACAAGAATAAAAGATTTTCTGTTTGGTTGTATTTTTTTTATTCTCATTGGAAAACGTAAGAATAAAGGTTGAGTTGTTTGTTTGATAAATAATAAAATATAAATAAAGTGTAAAAAAATTGATTTGACATTTGATGTATAAGAGGTGTTGATAGGTGATTTGATGTAATGATGTGTAAAAAGTTGATTTGACATGTGGGCCCATGGAAATAGATAAGGTGAATATAGCTTATCCTAGGGGTTGCTTAGAATTGTTATACTCTCTTATACTCGTTTAAACTGGCTTAGTAATACCAAGTTATACTCTGCAAACAAACAACTATTTTCCTTATCCATTCTTATATCACCCTTATACTACCATTATTCCCGCCTATTCCGCTTCCCAAACGGTGCCTAAGAGAATAACATGGAATGCGAGTTTTTTTATGTGGTATATAAAGAATGTATCAATGCTCAATGACAATGCTATGTACTATATTTGAGAACAGTACAGTACATAAATCAGAAGATGGAGAATCATAATTTTATAATTTTTGTTAAACTTTAAACCTATCCATCCATATACCATGAAGACTTGTGTTTAAACTTTCAATTGTAAAAATTTATTATTTTATCAGTTTTGCTTCAACCAGATTCTTAATCAAGTATGTTTTTAGAACGTCCTAGCAAGTGGGGAAATCAGGGATATTTTAACAAATGAGAAAACTATCCATAATAGGTTTCCTGCAGCTGGAAAGGTAGTAACAAATTTACCAGGATAAAATGAGAGGCTAAGCCCGACCAACAACCAGATTAGACTTTAAATGAGGTGGGATGGGTAACATAACTTTATTTCAGTTTCCCAATGTTCCTGAGATAGGATTCAGTCACTGTTGGATCCCATCAATTTTGGTTGATCCCCAATGAGAGACTGACACGTTCCAAAACCATTTTTCACATGAGATGATACTTGTCAGTCCCACATTGGGTACTGAACAAAACTGACTGGATCCCTCCCATTCTGTCTGCCCAATGCCTGACCAAATCTACCATCTATTCAATGACATTTCTCTATCAATTCCAGCAAGTTGGTTGTGAAAAGACTTGAAAAGTTTACATAAATACAAAAGAAGTGACCCATGATCACTGTCTATCCTGGCTCTTCTATCTTAATGAAATGCCTTTGCATACATTACTATTGTAAATTTCATCATTCTGGCATCTAATCAGAACTAAAGAATTAAGTTAATTTTAAATCTCCTCATTCAGATAATTGTAATGTTTTAAGGAGGCTGATGAAGGGATAATAAGTTAGCATGTTAAGCAGCAACCCTTCCCCATTGCAAGATTTTCTGATAATAATAGAAGATGTAATTATTGACACATGAGATTTGGACCCATTGCCCAATGATTGACAACATAATTTGCAACCACAAGGTCATGGGTTCCAAGTCCTATTATTTACCTAACAAAAAAAAAATTGTTATGAGGTAAACATAAATCCATGATCAGAGTCAGAAACAACAAAGGGACTTCACAGGAAAGACTTCCATACATTGCACATTGCTTCTGCAAAAAAAATGCTCACTGAAGGCATAGCACCTCAACATTAACAAATAGCAATCTAGGGGAAAAAAAACCCTGAAAATGCAAGATGCACACATCCACAACCAAGAGAGGTTATAAACAACCGAACCTGATGGAAAATAAGAGAGATGAAGTTTGAAGAAAAAAAAAATTACGTTGGAAAAAATATTCTAATCTAAAATGCAACAAAGATCATTATAGAAATGTGCAAGGAAAACAAGAAGAGGAGCTTACATGTTCAGGGGATGTAAAACTTGAGGCCAGCTAATCCTTTTTGTTACTGCTGAAATAACTATCCAAAATGCCAGTGCTTCTGCCGCAAATAGTCTGTCAAGAGAGCTCTGAAAAGACAAAAGGCAATTAAAGTTGGTAAAATAAAATTTCGAAATGAATGCATGACCTTTTACAAGGAGGACGTGGCTAAATAGATATGATAAATATGTGCTATTTGTGAAAAAATATGATATACAATTAATAAAGAAGTTACCTGAAATATCATGACGGATGCAAAAATGTAAATAGACCACTCAACAAAAGAAGCTACATTTTCATCAACTGAACCATCTTCTGTCAGCACAAATTTCCGGACTCCCCAAAAGCCAAACCAGGCTCCAGCCAAGACAAGGAAAAGTAGTAGAAAAATTGCCAGCTGCGAGAAACATATTTTTGTCATGATCTGGTAATAACGACTACCAGGAAGCAGGAGAGAAGAAAAACAAAATATTAACCTCCACAAAACAACCTCGCTCCAGCAAATTTCATAGCATGAACACTTAAGGATTATTAAGTTCCTGATGTTGAATTAACCGGAATGCATATCTGAATTTAGATGCTTTTGACAGCATTAGGATCTATATTTGAAATAGAAATTGCATGATGAAACATAAAACAGCAATTGTCCTCTTTGTATAAAGAGTGATGCTATGATGCATGTAACAACAGTAAAAACAAATTTATAACCACATGCAAAATAACATCAACATGACTAATCTACCAAAGAAAAAATTCACATAGCATTGACACAAAATGTCATTGCATAGATGACAAAAATTCTGAAATACTTCTAATGATTTCAGTTCACTCACCATCCCCAACTTTCCACCCCCCCCCCCCCCCCAACCAAAAAAAAAAAGGGCACTGACCACCTCATCTTCGCAGTAGCTAAAAAGGATGAAATAAAGCAAATCCAAACAATAAAATAAAGGGATTTTTAGTTTTAAATCTTCATAAACATGCATATTTAGGGATTAATCCCCCCCTTCTTCATATTTTTTTTTAAGTCCCCATCTTCAACCACCTATTTTGTTTTTAGTCCCTCCCTTCTTTATATTTCATTTTTAAACCCCAACTTGAAATGCATTTTTCTTATTAGTCACTAGATAAAATGTCTGTATGATTTTGTAAGTATTTTGATATTTGAAACATGTATGTAAAATGTTTGTATGACATTTATTTTGCATGGTTCTAATTTTTTATGCAAAATAAATTTTCATTGACTGTATACAAATTTTTTAATGGCATTTAAATTTTTAATTTTAAAATTAAACACACTCAAAATATCTAATTTAATATTCACATTTCAACCAAGAAAAGATCATTTAAATAAAACTTGAATAATGAAAAAATCCTTTAAATTTGCTTATCTAATCATTTTTCTTCTGCTTATATAATTAATCCCACCTAATAATACAAATGCAATTTTTATTTAGATATTTCACCAAACATTTTATATAAAAGTTTCAAAAATCAAATTACTTAGAAAATCGTATAGACATTTTATTCATGAACTAATAAGAAAAAGATATTTGAAGTTGAGGACTTAAAATGAAATATGAAGAAAGGAGGGACTGAACACAAAATAACATAGTTTACATAAACTTAAAAATAAAAATCACTATTCACAAATTAACGATATATGGACGGATGTTTGACAAAGGGACTAAAAACGAAATAAGCAGTTGAAGTTGGAAACTTAAAAGAAATATGAAGAAATGAGGTATTGATCCTTAAATAGACATATTTACAGGGGCTTAAAAATTAAAAACCCTAAAATAAAATAAAAGAAATACAAATGAGGAAGAAGGTAACATGAAGACAATAACTATTATGTATTGTAGAGAAAATCACATTGAGATAGATGCACAACAGTTTTAGTGAGCAACCTCATAATGTAAATAAATGCACTAATACATCAGTCCAGAGATGATTAATGAAATCAATGATGAATCCACATACTAGCACTCAAGTTTGTACCTAAAAGCAGAACTTCCTATTATCTTTTATTTGAGTTTCTATGAGGGGATATCAAGATCATTATTGGCCACCGAAACCAAAGTGGACATTATAGATAGAGATTTGACTTAAATAACCAATACATATTGACGAATATTTGACAAATACACACAGAATAACTTAATGTTCTTCCAACACAAGGGGTCTTTCTGTTATGTATTTCCATTTTGGGTTTTCACAATTCTATTTAATATACAAGTGCGAAAACCACCATTTAGTTCCAAAAAAAAAATGTTCTTCCAACACAGCCAATACATAGTGACAAATGCTTGACACATTCATACAGAATATTTTATGGTTCTTCCAAATTAATGTGATCGTGGTTTGGAGATATCTAATGTTGCAATACAAGTATACAAGTAAAGATAATATCATCAGACAAGATACACAGATCTGTCTCATGTCAGAGAGCAGCTAAATATCAGGTATAAAGCAAAGAAAGACTTACATACAGGATAGAACAAATCTTCACCAATTCCCATCTCAACAAGTAATGATCGCAAAAATCCAGACAAATAGCTTAGTAGAAAGGAAGCCATGCCAACCTGATAGTATGAATAAGAGTATGTTAAAAAAAGATTCAATCAAAGAAAAGGCAATTCCATGATTAACAGCTATGAACTGGTACCCACAAGTGAAGAATAAGAAAATTGAAGACCCTTATACAGTTGGAAGCTTCATTCCCTGCATATGACACACTAAGGATGTTAAAAAAAAAAACGCCACAATAAAAACCCATCAAACAAAGATGTCCCACAAATAGCAAGGTATTGGAAAGGGAGCATAGTTTAAAAAGCATGTGCGGACCCCATGTGCGGTGGGGTCCGCATACAGTACATGCGGCCGCACATTGTATATTTATTTTTTTTTTTAAAAAAATTAGTATATGGGCGTTTGAACCTCGTTCGAACGGAATTCGAACGCCAAAGGCGTTTGAATCCCGTTCGAACTGGGTTCGAACGCGAGGTCCGTTTGAATCCCGTTCACTGGGTTAAGTTTGATCCCGTTCGAACTGGATTCGAACCGTTTGAATCCCGTTCGAACTGGGTTCGAACGCCTGAAGGCCGTTTGATTCCCGTTCACTGGATAAGCTGACCGCAACCCATCCGCACACCGCAACAAAGATGCACTTCCCTTGGGTGTTACAGGGGGGCAATAGCAAGGTATTGGAAAGGGAGTGACTGGATATTATCCTAACTTTGGCAGTTTTTTGCATAATGTAACAACTTTAAAGACGCAGACAAAAGACGTTGTCATGTTAACTCAACCACTTTACCATTGATCCAAGCAATTATCCCTTAGAGAAGGCAAAATAATAATTTAAATATTTTGAACGGTAAAAGAACCAGAATACTAAGAGGTAAAAACGCAGTACATATTATGTATTGTAATATTAAAAAACTAAGAGATTCCACAAAATAGAATGAATACATTATTCTACAGTGTCCTTGTTACCAGATCAAAATTTCAAGAATAATACAGCAAGAGCAAAAATTTGTAATTTGGTTTAAATTGGAGAATTTATGGAATAACAAAAATAAAGGAAAACTAACTCTGACATCAAAAATAAAAACATTACATCAAATCTATGATCTCCCAATGATGTCACAACAACAAAGCATTACAAAAACTTGTTAATTCAAGTCAAAATATTTGAGTTCAAGCAAAATCATAAATATTTGACATAAAATCTAGTAACGAAAACCTACTCAAAGCCATTTTTTTTCATTTTTTATTTTAGTTTTTTTTGCACAAGTAAAATAGTATTATGCATTGAAAATGTGTTTAATTTGTATAATATGGAATTATTGAATAAGGCGTGTATCACTTCATCAGACATGAATTAAATTTTCAATGAAAAGAATGTTTGATACATGAATTCATCAATAATTTGGAGCATTGGGTCAAAAGTGGCAAAAAGGAAAGCCAAAAACTAATAGCAGCCTTGAAAGCTCAAACCTGAGGATACCACCTATTTCTGCTCAATTATGAGGATATCTAGGCAGTTGTTAAATAGTAAAGACAACCATAACAAATCTGACCAAAAGATCATCCACATGTATTCCAAAATCAAACTAATTAAGATAAACATTCATAAGCATTTGTTTTCTATTGCATTCATCTCAGTTCTAGGCACCATAAAATATAACATCAGGGAACATAGGACTGTCTAAATCAGTCACTCATGGAGAAAAAGATATGTCGAAGATTTCAATGCTCATACAAATTATCAGTCTACCAATTCAAATAGTTTGTTAAAAACATTGATGAATGAGTATGAAGTTATTTCATGGAGTTTCTTGTTTTATGTTCATTATGAAACCAGAAAACCACTGGAAATCTATTTGAGATGATAATACATGTAAAAAATAATTTAACAGAACCACTAAAGGGGTGAAAGCATAGCTTTACTACCCCCACCCCCATCCTTCATGCTGTTTTTCTTCTGATCTATCTTCCATGAAGATGCCCCATCTTCCGCTTGTTCTACTCTTTAGGATATTTATCAAATATAATTGATGGAAAACCCAGATTTATCTTTTAAAATCTTACATCTACCAGACCATTTGCAAGTGATCACAATACATGCATACTTTAAATTCAAAGACGGAATAAAAATCATTCAACTCAAATGAAACAACCAAAAGCACCAGAAATCATCAAGAAGCATTAATCAAACAACTCTAGGCAACCACACTACCTGAAAAAGAACGATCAACACGACCAGAATGACACCAGCAAACATCGCGCTGCTATAATAGAAACCCACAAACACGCTCAAGGGGCGGGCTAGCATCATCATCATCATCCCCAACACCAAGAAAACCAAACGGTGAAATGCAAACTCTGTAGACAACACAATGTTCACATAACATCAGAATCCTGTTTACCTAAAAAAATAAAAATAAAAACATTAGAATCCAAATGCACAACTATATAACCTTCTTCGACGGATACTTCAACGGTCTTAGAAGACAGTCCAGGCATCCGAATGTCCAAAAACCTATCACTGAAAGGTGACACGGGTCTAGTCCACAAGCCCTTAACAAGCTTCACCCAGTCGCTTGAAGCACACATCCCCATCTCAATAGATGCATTCCTATAATTCATCAAAAACACCCCAAGAACCCAACTTTCATATAAACTGAGAACATGAGACGATAATATACAAAAAAAAAAGAATGAATTCAAGGTTTTTTTTCTTTTTTTTACCTGTGGAGACAGACCTCCACGTTCATCAATGGAGGACGACGATCGTCCCGCGATTCGGGTTGGAGAGGAGCGACCTTCACCTTAAGCAAATGTGAGTACTTGTTCAGGTTTCGGAGCCTCGAAAGGCCTCTTATTCGTACTCTGTTTCCATACATGACTTGCCCAGGCTTTGAACCCGGCGAGTTCTGTAAAAGATGAACCAGAGGCACTTCCAACTTCCCTGGACGAGCTGCTTCAACTTCTGAAACCAAATCCTCCCCAATAAAGACAAATAACGTACAGAGCCATTGAAAACCTATTTTTTCTCGGAAGGGGTGAGAGAGAGAAGGCGAACCTGGGAGATTGTCGCCATTGACGATGTGCGAAGAACCCGCGATGAAGAAGACGAGGAAGACGAGAGACAATAACGGAAGAACAGAAGAGGAGGCGAAGAGGGTTTTCTCTGCCATCGTTTCTTCTTCTTGCAGAGAGGGCTTTTGGGGATGGTTTGGTTTGGTTTGGTATGACAATATGACAGGTTAGGAGGGGTAGTTTTGTCAGAACCGATGGAGTCGGCGGGATGTTGAGGCGGTCTCCATATTGTCTGGGGGATTGGGTGAGAATCACGCGATGGACGATTTGATTGTCGTGTTATTGATTATCGAATCTTTTTATTTTGTTGTGATTGAAATATTTTGTAAAATTTTAAAATTAAACTTAAAATACAATTAAATCATAAATCTTTTTTGGATTCAATTAATTAATTTGTTGAGATACTTTGTAAGATTTTAAAATTAAACTTAGAATGCAATTAAATTTTAAATCTTATTTTTTATGATTCAATAAATTTGTATATCTTAAAATAAGAAGATCGGACAGTCAAGAATGCATTGGACAATTAAATTGTCTCATGCCTGTTGGAACTAAGTGTGGAGTAGTCTACCTGATGGAGGGCTGCATACGAAGGGCTCATGAGGAGAACGGTCAGATGGATGTATTGGAAAGACCGCATGTCGGATCCTTACACTTGGTCCATTTAGAGGGTTTTCCGACAAAATATCATTAATATAATATATAAAATGTCTATTGTATATAATTATTTTTTGAAAAATATAAATAAATATATATATATATATATATATACACACACATATTATAAGTGATTAGTATTATATATTATAGATCATGATGATGTGTACAAAGTATTGTTTGCACTACGTAGAGTCAGATGAGAGTCAAGCTTTTTTTGCCCTTAATAAATGTTAATATAAAATAATATCTCATATTTTTATTAGATTCTAAGGTTTTTATTTTCTATGTGACAATTGTAAAAACTTCTTGTTGATAATAGACTGATATTTAGTGTGCTCCGTGGACGTAAACAGGGTTTATCAAAGCACTTAAAGTTTTTATGTCTTTTTTTTCAATTTGTTTGTTTATTATCTTAATTGATCACATTCCAAGATCCAAGATTTCGTAACAGTAAATTATGTATTGAATGTAACAATTATTACTTAAAAAAAATAAAAAAAAATGAGCGAACACAAAGGACTGAATGTAGCGGTTATTATGTAAAAAATACTTAAATCCATTATGACAAAAGTGAAACACTCAATCAATATTCCATTAAAAATGCAAAAATAGATCTCTCTGTATGTTTAAAATTTATATGGGCTTTTCAAATGACACAATTATCTCTCATAATAACAATAATAATAATAAGAATAATTTGCGAGACAATCCCCACACGTTTTGATTTTTTTAACCTCTAATGAGAAATATGCTATTTTGAATAATATAAAGCATTAGCATTTGATCATAAGCCCATGAACCCAACACATCCACCCCTTCCATAATTGTCAATGTATAGTAATGAGGAGAACCTACCTGTATTCCGTGTGGAAAATGTTACACTCAGGTCCAATTTACACCACCAACTCCATAGTCAAAGCATAGTAATTAGAAGAACTTGTGTATTCCTTGTGAAAAATATTACGCTCAGTTCAATTTACAGTATAAAATATAAATCGCACATGTTTTTTATTATTTTTAAAATCATATACGTCATCTAATAAAATATGTATTTTTATAAAAATTGAAGTAGATATTCAAATGAATTGAATGATATCATTTATTAAACATGTGAAAAAAATTTGAATGATATAAATACCCTATTACTATGTGAGTGGAGAAAACCAATAAAGTATATATGATTGTATTTTGGAATGTAAAAAAATATGTGTAATAGAGTTCATTCCTCATATGGAATATTAGCCCATGTAGCAAGGTAAAAAAACTTTCACCTTGATGGCCTAAGCCTTCCACCATGGATGAAATTCACCTGGTACCAAATGCCTGTTATGCAGAAAATGAGTACTCTAAAAATTGGCTCCATATCCAATCAGGCATGGGTGTCATTAGTATCATTACTATTGAACTGCGAAACATATGAATCGAACTATACAACATATGAATCGAATTGCACAGTTAATTTTTGAATAAAGTATCATTTTTTGTGCACTTCGATATTGATGATACCAAGCTTAACAGGATCCGGACAACTAAAAATTAGTAATACTGTCTTTCCACTCAATTAACCCGTTCACATTATGTTTTGCCCCTCTCTACTCTCTAGTGATTGAACGGTACACTTTTGAAATCTAGAAATAACATTGTAATCAAACGATCATCTAATCGATAAGAGAACGATTTTATTACTAATATTCGGTTTGAAAAAGGATTTGAAAAGTAGCTTTTACATTAAAGCTGTTTTTCAAACAACTTTTCATTTTTTATTTTTCTTTTAAACATCAGATTCTTTTTCTTTAGTCCTTTTTAATTGATAAGAGAACATTTATTTCTTTTCTTTATTCTTTTTTAAAGATGTGGTTTTGAAGCATTTATAACTATAAGCTGTTTCCAGCTTTTGATCGTTTATTATCCGTTTGAAAAAACTTCCCCTTCCAAATCAGTCCCAGCTAATCCCTGGGTGAAGGGGTTCTTACAAAAATAAAAATAAAAAAAAATTTACAGCGGGGAATATTATTATTTCTGCTGATGGTTGTAATATTTGTTACATATCTAAAGCTCCGAAATGCTGTGCAAAGCTGGCCTCCATTGCGCAAGCTTCCTCGACTTCCTATTCTCCACCTCCTCTCTCTCCTCCTCCTCCACCTGGCCACATCACAAACCCTCCACGTCACCACTCCATCCATAACAACCGTTCAAATATATAACAAAAAAATGGGTTTTGACATAAATACTCCTTGACAAATTCTATAGTATTAAAATACCCTTCTTACAAACTCTTTTACCATCCATTTCTATCAGATAATAAAAAATGTATAACTGTCCTTTTAAAGGTATTTATATTTATACACATCATAAAGATTGAAAGTTTTGCAAAAATGTTTCTCAAAAGGGCAATGATGCACTATTTATATCATTTGATGGCAATAATAATTCACTGGAGATATTTTCATTAAATAAAAATATTAAAGATATTTAAGTCATCGGAAACATGAGTAATCCTATATAAGTCTTTATCAAAATTGGGGGGCAGACATACAAATTTTAAAAACTCACAAAAATCCATATACATCCATAATTTCAACAAAAATTAATCATAATCTAACGTACCCTACGTAATTTTAACTTATAACCATGAAATGATTAAATTATTCTCAAATTTTTAATCGTTTTCAAACAATTTCTTATTGAAAATAAAGAAACATAAAAAGTCTTACAAGAATAATTTGATCTTTGTATGGATCAATTTGTTTTTATGATTGTTGATAAATACTATAATGTTTATACAATTACATGGTAATAAAACATTATGTTAAATTTAAATGAAAATTTAATCCGATGATGATAATTAGATTTTTGTGAGTTTTTAGAACTTATGTGTTTCCTCTAACTTTTACATAGACTTGTATAAAATTATCCATATTTGTAGGAATGTAGATGTTTTTAATTCTAAATAAAAATTTTCAAGGGCATATGCAAAATACCTAATAAAAAACCGACTTCCGTCAATAGACGGACGAAATTACCAAACTACCCCTAAAATGTAAAACTATACCTTATCAATCCCTTCTTTGGACGCCAATGGACGGCCCATCTTCACGTGCTTCTTCGCCTCGAATTCCTTCAACACATCTGTTTCCAAAATGGACTGATCCATAAATAAACCAAAACCTCGGTACAAATCCGTAAAAAAGAAAACAAACATTAGGACCTTCGAAGGTGATGAGGCGGTAGACGTGGCCGATGAGGAGGGTGTCTTGGGGCCGGAGGAGGTTGAGTGACCTGACGAGCTCACCCGACGAGGCGGCGGACCTGGAGACGGTGACGGCGGCTACGTAGTGGCCTGGATTGGCGGCCATGACGGCCCCGGCGCTCACCGACCGAACAGCCTCTCCACCCTCCCGCACCTGTGTTGTATCACCACCGTCGCCGCCTCCGCCGCCTGACAATTGCCCATCTCTCCGACGTCCGATCAGTGTGTTCTCTGCCACAGATGTGCGTTCTTTTATGATGGGATGATTGGTTATTTTGGGAATTTTTTTACAATGAAGGGAAATTAAAAAGGTTGCCTTATTGGATTGAGAGAGAGAGTGAGGATTTGGGATTTTTTTTGGGGGGGGGGGGGGGGGGGGCGGAATGGAAAGTTTAAATTTGGAGACTTTTTATGAGATTTGTTTATAAAAAGAGAAATTAGCATAAATAACTTTTGAATATGGAAAATGTTAGACTCGCCCCGTTTGGTTCCGCGTTGGGCGGATTCCGCTTTTTCAAAAAGCGGATTCCGTCCAAACGCGCAACCAAACGGGTCGGATTCCGGCGGAATCAAAAGCTGGATTCCTTTTAATTTCTCTCTCGAAATCCGTGTTTTTAAAATCTCAAAAAGAACGATTTTTGGTCGGAATCGATTTTTTGAATTGAAAAGCAACTTTTTCTACCAAACATTAAATTCCTTCCAAATATTGATTCCTGAATTAAAAAAAAGCATCCAAAAAAGTCAAAGGTCTAAAATCATCTTAAAAAGCAGCTTTATTCCAAAATCTACTTTTCAATCTGTGTTTCCAAACGGAGCCGGCACATTCATCCATCAAAACTTTGATCTAACGTGTTTTCAATTTTTAAAAAATAATAAACAAGATAAAAAAAAATGCAAACCTCTCCATTTTTTAGTTGAATGAACTTACTTTTAGTAAATGTAATAAAATATTTAATATGGTATATATGACATCTAATAAAGTATATGTTTAGCTAAATTTTTAACGTGGTATATAAGACTGTGTTTAGGACTGAAAAAAAAAAAAACTAACTGTAACAACAATCTTTGAATATTCACAAAAGCTCTCTCTCTCTTTTTTAAGATCCATATCTGCATCTATGTTATTGCTAGGTTAGATTTAAAAGCAAGATAATCTCAACATAAATATGGAAATTTTAAAATTTAATTATATGAGATTTTAAAATCAAATAAAACTTTACCCTTTAAATTAATAAAGTTAGTTATGCTGATTGTTTTTTTTAAATCAAAAAAATCAAAAAAATAAAATAAGAGAATGTTACACACGGTCCATTTACATCACCATATAAAGTTTGCATATGATATTTAGTATAATTCATCTAATGATGTTCATAAGTATATATGATTCACATTCTGCTATGCTATCTATGTGATGTCAATGCTAATTTTGTGAGCTATCTGTGGCAGTTCCCCTAAAAATTATGAAGCCTGGATGTCCTCAAGTGAGTATCATGATATAGGTCAGTTTGTTAACTCTGGTCTAGAAAGAGAACTCATTTTCAAGAATCGAGTCTTACTAGATTATGTGGAAGAAGAAATTTTGTTTGGATTACCAAACACAAAAATAAATTATTCCAACCAGAATTTTTATGGTTGTTCCAATAGAGGGATAATGAGAATGAATGTCAAATTGGCCTAAAGTCAGAGATACAATGAGATGAGTAAAAAATCGCTTTTGAATATATTACTAGATAGTTTCACTCACTCAGCAAAATAAACAGATCAATCAAACATCCACGAAAATGATATATGGCATTCCAATTTGATTTCTTACTGAAAACCCATAATTAATCACTAATGAGTTCATGTGGTAACATGCCTGTTAGCATGTACAGAGAGAAAAAAAATTTACACTGATCCATTAAAAGCATTCCTACAATCCATGATATCAAATACAAAATAAACTCTTAGCCGATTGTGTTCTATATCCTTTGTAGAATATTAACTTTTCTTTGTATAATCTATCATTTACTGCTTCATTATATCTCTTGTGAAGCACAATGATGCTGGACTGGACATGATACGTTGATGTATAGATTCTCTTGACTACTCTGAAGGGAAGTACTTGTTGAGATTGTAAGGGAGGGAATAAAATTCTTGGCTCCTCGGGTCTGTTCTATAAGACCTGAACTTCTCCCACCAATGCCGACCGCTGTCTTTCCTCACCTCACTGTCTCCATGATGGAGGGTGCAGTCCAAGAAATAGGCAACCATCGCAGCGACCACAACAGGTGAAGAGAAAATAACACTCACTATATCATTGAACTGCATTCGAAATTGAATAACAAACAAGTCATAAGTTGTTAATTATACATATCACACAAGTCGTGATACACTCTGCATTGCATGTCAATTCAAGGTTCAGTGAATAAGTGATAGGAAACTGACTTACTGATCTATTATGAGTATGAACAGGGCTGTAACCAGCAACTAATGAGAATTCGTTAAAGTATTGAGCTACTGAGAAGCCCAAGAATATGGAGGTGCCTAAGATAAATTTCGTGCGAAAGCTGTTGAGGTGGCAAAATTGAAGTAATCCAAGTCCAGCAGAAGCTGTTTTGATCAAGGTGGACCATTGTCATAACACACAAATATTGAAAGAGAAAGTAATATAAGTTCTCTATATAAAGGAGTTTAAACTGTCATGCAAAGCATGAGTCTACTCTCTAACAGAATGCAGGACAGAGTTTATATAATGGAAAATTATAACTCGAAATTTGATATTCGTACTTTTCTGTTAAAGCACTCAAAAACTTGGTCCTTATCTAGTTATTTTCTCTGTGATGCAGATTATGCAGTAGATTAAGGCAGGCTTGGACAAAGCAGAACACACACAAATAACATTTCTGGGAGTAGAAATACTATACAATACTCATTGAGAATTGTTTTATTTCTCCCAATACAACTTTGTACATCATATCCATCCCTTTCTGTGACTCGTATGCAGATTTAATTTTATGTTCTTCTCAATCAACAAACCAATGTCATTAAATTCAATATTCTTCTGCTGGATTAGTTAATAATGCACATGTCAATATATTTGTTAATTTGTGCACCAAATCCCACAGAAATATTTTCACGGAGACATTTCAATTATGCATAAGGGGGATGACATACCAGCATAGGCAAACAAGACACAATACAGTGCTGCTGCAATGGGCAATGGTATAGAAGCAACAACTGCTCCAAATTTTCCTGTTCATCATCAGGAATTACATGCGAGAATCAGAATGTGTGACATAGAAATTTGAACATAGTTTCCGATCATGAAATTATGGATGATGAGCAAGGAGCTACTGAATTGCGCTATGAAATAAAGGTAAAGAATGCTGAAGGTTTCTTTGTTCTTCATTATGAAGTGCAATATAAATCACATAGCATGATAATAGAATGAAAACATTGATTTAGATGAGATAAGATGGTCACCTAAGCAGGAAAAGAAAATCATAAAACAGGCTGATATCTCAATAACTCTTCGGCTACCAACACGAGTCAACCCGAGCAAACCTGCATTTTCCCTGGTAAATTGTACTAGTATGAGATTATTTCATGGATTATATATCATCAATTGTCCCCTTAATGAAATCATTTAGTATCATTACACGGATGCTGCTGATCCATTTACTGTACCAAACATGCCATCCAACAAAAGACCAAATCCCTGAAAATCAAAATAAAAGTTGGGATCAAAACATTTTTCCTTTACAATATGAATGAGTACATTGCAACGAACTGTTTAAGATACCTGCCATCCAACACCCCGGCTTAGAATTGAGGGTGGAAGCGGAGTAGCACCTGCATATCTTGATACCACAATGTATGTACCTGTAGACTGTAAATTAAAAGGAAATGCAAATCAAATTTGCAAGTCATTTAAAAAAAAAGACTGATTTGTATGAAAAAAGTATGAATCATTCTGGAAGTTTGTCCTCTATTAAAGGGGAAATCTCAAATGGTATTCCTAATGCTGTAAGTGAACGTGGTGTGTATTGGAATATTCTGTTTAGTTTTACTTCTTTCTTCATGGGAAAGGGTTTTATCATTGCCAAACGCCTTTTTACCAATATTTTCATTACTCTATCACACTAATAATTATAAAATATATCCTGTAAATAACCCATAGTAATATAAGATGTCTCTACTTTCTATGGTTTCAGTATCCTCACTAATAAATCTGCAGCATTCTGAAAATGTTTCTACTAATTGAACATACTATATTTTTCCTTCTAGATATATCAGGAGTAATGAACGATAAACTTATTTATATGTCAAACTTAAATGTGGCTTTATTGTTGGTATGGCCTGAGTTGATATTCCTTTGGAAAAAAAATTGTTGATCAATATTTTTAGCGTGATAAGAAAAACATGCGGTTCCTTTTCTTGTAATTTTTCATTTTTTGGTTGTTTACTCCATATACATAAAGAGAGAGAGAATAATGGGTGGATACTATATGGAAATCATTGACCTTAACCTGATTGGTTTCCATTTCAGAGGATATAATTTGCTCATATTTCTTGATAGGCAACGCATAATGCAGTTAGTTCACTCTCTTAGATAATAAAAAAAAGTTTCTAAATGATAGATTTGAACAAGATAAACCAATAAGAGCATAACCAAAAAAAAATTTTAGAAAGAAAGCATTATACAAGATTATACCTAGTTATTTGAATGATTCTTCTTCATATCAATCAGAAAAGAAATTCATCAAAAAGGAATAAGAAATTGAGAAATGGAGTTTCCTAGCATACAGACCTCAATGAGAGAAACAAATGAAGCCGCCATCAAAGCAAAACAATCACCACCATGGAAAGAGGGACTTCCCCACTGAAAGGGATAAGGAAATTTTATCCTGCGTGGAGTAAAATAGAGCACAACGCATGAGTCATGACAAGTCTATGAATTGGGGAAACATTATGTAAATATACAATAGTACATTTGTATACAAGCGATGCGCGTTAATTATGTTTATGAAAAGAAATAATCATATATGTAAATTGTAAATCAGCACATATATAATGATAACATGATCATGCTTCAAATGTGATTTTTACTTGCATATGAATTCAAGGTGTCATGACTGTTATGATCACTCTTAAACATGGAGAGGTATCAGTGAGGTATGTGAATGACAATCAGTCTTGCGTAAGCTAAACCCAATCAGGCATATCTCTATTAATTTTTTGCACTTCAGTGGAATTAAAAAATACAACACAAACTATATGATTTCAAATAGATGAATTTCAAAAGAGAATGAAAGATCTGCTACATTTTACATAAGGAATGATCTGGTACATTCTAAATCAGGTACATTTTAAGTAAAATTGTAACATATTCCTTTGAAGAAAATGTTTGGTGTTGGACATTAAAATATGGTAAAACGGGAAAATTATAAACAAAATTTCCAATGGGGTAATGGGCACACATCATTATGAGGATCTAACTAAACATTTCTAAATATATTCAGGACAAGGATGCAGGATGCTCACCATGGAGCAGCGTGGATCAGCCCAGCACGATCAGTACGACAATGAAACTGAGTAAGTGGACGTCTATGCTTGTACACTCCACTCCCCGTCAAAATAATGGCATATACCCACACAATCAACACAGTAATCACAACTGAGAAACGATCAAAAAGAACTCTCCTCCCTCCCATTGCATGCGAATAGTACTGAAAGAACATCACATAACATGTCAACTAGTGTATCACCACAGACAAACATATGAATTGCAACTTCAATTGATTGAAATTGATGTAATCAAAGAAACAATGACAAAAATCAACACCCATCACCTGTGAGAAGAGGATCAATAAAATGAGTTGTGGTAGGCCAATTTCGATGCATTTTGCCAACTAAAATCAATAGTGAAAGCATTAGAGAGGAAGAGAAAGAGAGATCAACAAAAAGAAGAGATCTTTTTTAACATTGATTCTTAATCACAATAGAAAGCCACTCAATATGTACAGGACATAATGGGCAATAAAGAAACCCGTAAAGAATGAGACATAAAGAAAGGCTAGGAAAGACAAATATAAGAATGAATATGACATACTGCAGGGAAGCCATGATTGAAGAGTGCAAGCCCAGCGAGGGTTGTAAGGGGAACCGCAGAAAGAGGGCTAAGATACCTGTTATTCAAGCAATACATTAAAAAAAATTGGTAAGGCAATTATTACAATTCAACTTCTTAGCTTAGAATATAAACATCAGAAACTCCAATAGAAGAAGAATATATAGCTTCACCTCACAACTATCCTCCATAATCCAAAAAACCCAATAACTAACTGAAAAATCGAAGCAATGATGAGAGCTCCTTGTATACTCCTCATGGTCTTTAGAAATCTCTGTTTATGAACAACATCCACAAGAATTCACCAAACAAAAATGACTACTGATTTCATGAATTTCTGTTCATGTTCATCAAACAAATGGTATTAAGGGGGATAACCTGATGTGGGTCGATTTCGTCCGCATATCTCCCAGAGAGTATGATCGAAATCGTCGGAACCACAAATGCGTAGGACCCTCCTATAACCACCGGAAGACGAGTACCGAAATGAGTCTGCAAGAGAGTCTTAATTCCGGCAACGAAGAGCAATGTCTGCACTACTCTAACCTTCTCTTCCTACAAAGATGGTTATAAAAAAGAAAAATTAACTCACACAAACAGGGGTACAACTTGAGATATGTTGTAAAGGCAAGAAATTTGAGTCTTCACAGAGAAACACTTACATTACCACCACCCATCTGAGGTACAAGGATTGTGGGTATGAGTACTGTAGTCCCAAGCATTACCAAATAATGCTGAAAACCAAGAATCGTCGCTTCGTCTAAAGAAAAATAGAGAGAGACAAATTCAACTGCAAAATCTTCTTAAAAGAATTGGAAAACCAATACATCCCACATAAAAAAAAGTTCCAATTTTTGAAAAACTACAGAAACCCATGAAAGGCAGTGTATAAAACCGTATAAAAATTGAAAAAACACAAAGCTTTGGTTTGGGTGTTCAACAAAATTGACAAAAGAACAATCTCCCAATGAAAACAATCAAAGGAGACCAATTTTGAATTGGGATTTCGAATGCGTACGCCAACGTGGAGGGCTATTGATGCAGTAGTCTATCCCGGGAAGCTGATCCTTCACTGGGTGCGGCTGAGGCTCCTCCACCTTCCCTGTCATCTCTCTCCCTCTGCAGCTCTTCCTCTTTTTCTATATCACAAGAGATTGAGAGAGTGGAAATGAAAACTTTGCGAGAGAGCAAAATATAAACGTTAGAGCTCACTAATACATATTCATAGAAGAACAAATACGAAAAAAATTTGTGTTTTTAATGGGGGTTATATGGTGCATTAAAACTCCGACGACTCGTGTGGTTTTGAAGATATTGTATAAAGACGAATATGCCCCTACATGCCCATGAAACGCAACGGTTGGGTCGCTAGTTTTTTTGTGACGAAAATGTCCCTGTATAACTTGGTTTAGTCAGTCAGTGCTATCGGTATCCACTATCGAATTGCATAGTTTATTAATCGAATTATACAACTATGAATCGAACTGCATAGTTAATTATTGAGTAAATATTTTATTTTTCTATTCGATCCAATCAGCTATTGGATAAAACATGAATTTATAAGTACCATTAATATTCAATAGGAGAGTGAAACATGTACCCAATAATTAACTATGCAGTTCAATTCATAGACTATGTAGTTTGATTAATATGTTGTACAGTTTGATATTGACAGGACTGACTGAAGCTAGCCTTGATTGGATCCAAACTCATCTATCAACTGTGTATAAGAGGATAATTTTGTCATTTTGATCTAACGGATGGATGTGGTCGGAGAAATATTTTTTTTAATAACTTAATTGAAGGTACCTTGATGTGTTATCAGTAGCAAATATTTACATTTTAATGAAAAAGGAGGTGCACCTAAACTTTCCATTTTGAATACATTCTATTTTGAATGAGAATCATATCTTACTGTCGATGTTTGATCGAACGGTGGCTATCAATAGGAGTCGCATTACAGGTGGATTGTAATGTTAATATATTCATTTCGAATGCCTCCCGGAATAACGTAGATAAAGGAACATTGAGATTTGGGTCCAGTTTGGATTTCAGTGAACATCTCAGATCAATAATAATAATAATAATAATTCAGGAAAACTTTAATAATTGAATTTTTTTTTAAAAAGTTCTTCATCCGACTACAACTCCTTTTGGATAGAGAATTAAGATATAATGAGATTTATGCATATTCTAGTATAAATAAAGATAAAATAATTTTTTATTGATTATTCTTGTTAAAAAACGTAATAATAAGATTTTTGTTGTTTGAATAAAATATGTATTATGAAAATGATAACAAATGATTTATAAGAGGTGATAACAGTTGATTTTACAATGGGTTCACATTTTCTTTTGAGTTATATAACTTGAAATAATTTAATTTCAGGGGTTGATTGAAATTATATACTACTTTATACCCGTTAATTCTGGTATGTTGATTATTATTTATTTTAGCCTTCAAACACTCATTTGGAAACTATTTTCTCTCATTCTCACTTATTTTAGCCTTTCCAAACAAGGGCTAAGAAATCAGACAAGGACACAAGGTCTTCCATATAAATTTTTCAATGCAAAAATGCCTTATATAAAGAAAATCACGAATACCTAAGTTGAAAAATGTTATCCCCATATTATATTAGTCCTATCTACATTCTTAAAAATATACCAAAAACATTTCCTGAATCTTTTTTCTGTTCTTTAAAAAAAAAAAAATTTAAGTGTCACTATCAATTTGAACAAAATATGCATTCGAGTGTATGATTTGGATTTAATGGGGTTTTTAAGGAAGTGGGTGACACATAGGAATCATCCGTTGTCTAATCTCCTTCCGCAAGAAACATAATCAAATGTAATTCCTTTCAAAAAAAGAAACATAATCAAGTGGTATTGTCATTCTAAAAACAAATGTAATTAAACTAGACATAAGTTGAATATTTTAAGAACAACACGAGGGACACATGCAATCTCGCTTACAAGTTACAACTTCTTAGGCTTTTTTTAATGTATATATAATTCATCTAACAAAGTATGCATCTACACTCATAAAAAATAAATTAAATATGTATACTTGAAGAAACTGTATATATATCTACTTGTGTGAAAAATAAATTACATGTTTCAACTAATATATATATAATTTATATTTATTAAAACTAAATTTATTTAATTTAAAATAGAATCATGATGTTTATTATTTTTAAAAATTAAAACACATGGATTGTTGTACAACTGTCTCTCGCAATTTTCTTTTCCTTGTATTAAATAGATCATCAAACCTTTTGTTGCATGATATTTCGAACGAGACTTCCAAGTAAGAAGAACCATTATTGCTGAACTTATAATAAGAATAAAATAGAGTAGACGTCACTCCACATACTTTTGAGCTGGTGTTTGGTTGGGAGATGGAATTGCTGAACAAAAAATAAAATAGAATTTTAATTATCAAAATATTGTTTGGTTGGTGTGGATGTAAATTAAGAAAACAACATTAACTTTCTTTGAAATCGAAGTTGAAGATGTGGGGTGGGATGCGTATTAATGAAAATTAATGAAACAAATAATATAATCAATTTTATAAAGAAAATTTTTATTTAAAACTTAGTTTCCCTTGGATTTTATTTAAAATGCATGTCTTTGCATTGGGTTATAAGAAACTCTTTATCCATCAAATCAAAGAAGAAATTTAGTAATTTAATAATAATAATAAGTAAACAAATAATGACGATGAGGCCCCTAAAATACACCACTTTCTTCCTTGGTGTTTTTCAAGACACATGGATGAGATCTATCATTCACTCCAACCAATGTCTGACTATTCTCAAATACCCAAAAGTATTACAAAAGTGACTCTCTGAAAACCATTCGACTACTGACACCTTGATGCAGGAAAAAAAAAGTGGTAAAAATATACTTAAAATTTTCCAGACTGACATTAATGACATCCCTGTGAATTCATCTCAGGAGCAAACCAAAAATTTAATTAATAATTTTTTATTGAACCTAAACAATGCACACCAAAAGAAAAATCAAAGACAATCTACCATTTTCCATTCAATTATGTACTTCCAACCAAATGTTGGATTCAAAGAGACACAAAAACAGATAACAGATTTTGGATCTTTCACATATTGATATATATATGAAAGAAAACAAAAATCCATGGTATAGAGACATACCCTTTAGCTTAAGATCTTAAGTACACTTGATCACCTCCTTTTATCTTGCTCTAATGGCTGATCCTTTGGTATTGTGTCACCTGAAGAAGAGGAGCTCAAAAAAATAAAAATAAAATCACCCGAGGCAACCCCTTCTCCTCCTCTTCTTGATGAGTTAAGTTGTTGTGTATCTCTCTTTCTATTCACATATATGAAGGATGCAAGGGTGGACATTTTATTGGGTTCATTGTATCAAGGGCTCATGATAAATTTTCTCATCAAAGACATTGAATTGACCATAACACCCTTGATACTTAATACGTAATAATAAATAATAATCTCCCATTAATCATACTCATAAACAAATGGGACAACTTTAAATCATTGTTTTGTTTAAACTCAATCTTCACTAATTAAACTATGCAATAGTTAAAATGTGTTTATCTAAAAACAAATTTCAATTGAACAGATCAAGACATTGATTTATTTAGTCACAAATATTAACACCAAATGAGGTCATGTTTAAGTACGCTTTTCGGCATGATTCTTATATATGACTTTTTTATCTCCTCCTCTGGTCCAAACTGGGTTGGTAAAGTAGCTGAAAGTTAAATACTACTTGTTTGTAAAAGTTCCTTGCACACACAAAAGAAAGGTAGAAAAAGACATGATGAAATGCATCAACTAGAAAACTTTTGTGAGGTTTAGAAAGTCCTTTTGTTAAACGTCTAATGTTAGGTGTAATGTTTGCTCATGGAAGCTTTTTGTGTTCCTCGTGATAGTGAGTAGTTCTCTCTACCAAATTAACATGACATAATTTAGAGAGGGTTAGAAAGAGAGAAAGAAAAGTGTTTGTTTTGAAAAACCAAAACAGGGAAATTAAAATCCAGTCGAGTTTGGTGTGGCTTACAAAGCTGTTCATGCTTTAGGAGTGTTGTGTGGAAATCATTCATTAGTCATGGTGGATGTACCTCTCTCAACTGCTTCTATCTTTCTAACCATTCTTTCCATTTGTAATATGACAAATGGAAAAGTGGGTCCTGCCCTAGTAATTTCTATTGAACAATCTAATTAATAATGTAGGGAGGTCCTTTAACAGGGTATATATGTTTCAGAAGAATGAGCACCATGTGAGTTTGGGTTGAATTTGTATTTGAAAAATTGAGAGGATTTTCTCTTGTTACGTTTCGTTTGGAATTGATTGGCAAATGTGTAGTGTGGATTGTAAGGGCTTTGGGAATAGTCATTATAGATTTTTTTTTTCATTTTATATAGTGGCTCACTCAATTAGTATGTTTTGAAAAGACAAAAGGGATAAAGTGATTCACAGTTGCACATGCGTACGCAAAATGTGTTTATATAATAAGTGATAAGTGATTCCTGGTTCCAAACTGATAATTTTGAATTCAACATTTAATTTCACATTTTGATTTTTATGTTTTAGAAGCAACCGGTGGAGAATACCTTTTTCTAGAATGGATCAATTTAATTCATTTAGAGCTTTTTTTATAAAAAAAAAATAGTTCCAAGCGAGGCATTTATCTTTCCAACCTCCATATTGAACACCAACTGTATGACTTGCAAATCTGGAAAACATAGTGATAATTTTTTGTTTTTGTTTTGGATGTTTTTTTATTGGTATATATTTTGGATGTTCCAATCCATTGATGAACCCAAAACTAATTACTCCTTAATGTGGTGGGCCTTTAGTTATGTTTTACTAAGCTAAGAGAAATGGATGTTGTTTCTTGTAACTTGTAAGGCCTGTTTTAGTTCTGATTAACATGGTAGATGAGACGATAATTAAATTAGCACCAATCAAAATAATAATAAAAAAAATTAGGTTGTCTGGCAACTCATTTTGCCTCCATTGCTTCTGAGCGGACATGGACTTAGGGCGTAAGTGTTTTTTTGGGGTATGTAATTGGCCTTTTTGAAAGTCCACAGATGAGAACTCCGATGTGCCGATGTCGTGAAGCTGGAGATCACCAGATCAGGAGTCCTTTGATGGCTCTGTTTTGATGTTTTTATGAATGAATTTGTTCATCCATGTATCCTCCCTTTTATATTGTTAAGATACTTCAACAGCCACCTTATTATCCGGAGAAAATGATTACAGAAATGCTTCAAAGAACCATTCAGTTCTTATTTTTATGGTCACTCATTTAGGGGTCGACAACGGTCCGGCCCGGCCCGTTGAAACTAGGCCCAGACCGGCCCGCGGGCCTGCTTTGGGCAGCGTGTCTGTGCTGAACGGGCCTCACGAGCCAGCCTGAGTTCAGGCCCACAGGTGGGCCTACGGGCCCAAATTATAAACATTTTATTCCTTTTTATTTTTTTATTTTAACTTATTCATTTGTATATAATATTTAAATAACATAAAATTAAAGTATAATGTTAAAAAATATATTTATATATATTAAATTTTCAAAATAAAAATATTAAATGAATTAATTATTTAAAAAATGAATAATTGCATATACCTAATTAGGTTGTTACCTACATAAATATCAATAATTTGTATAATTCAATCACAATTCAAATAAAAATTACATGTTACTCATTTAATGGATTATCCTCCACGGGCCTACGGGTCGGGCCTACGGGTCAACCCGAACGTGCTGGGTTCGGACGAGCCTTCGGGCCGGGCCCGGGCCCCAGAATCAGGCCCAAAGCCCGGCCCACGAACGGGCCCGGGCCGGGCTTTCGGGCCTCGGGCTTGTTGAAGACCCCTACACTCATTGACTGATTCGATTAACACTTTTCACATCATTTAATCAATTAATGATGTTTATTTATGGAAAATTCTATATTAAATTTCTTTTACAGTCCAACGCACAATCCGTTCATGTTTGTATTTGTTTTTTAAATCATATACCTCATCTAATCAGAAATTTATTTTTATAAAATGTGAAAATGTCAATGAGGTAGAATTCTAACATAAGCCAATTAAAGCATAGAATTTCTTGAAGCTCTTCACATGATTGCAAATTAAGAATCCAAACATCTTTGAATAAATAATTCTTCTCATAAATCCAAGCCCTTGATACTGAAATGCAAATCTATTCATCCACCTATTTTAACATTACTGCTTCCAAGTTCCAACAAGCATCATATATATATGACATACTTGGTTTCCATCAACACAAAACCTTAACCATAAGTCCACCACTTCCAAACAATAGGGGATTACAAGTCATACATATAAAACACATGTTTCAGTAACGTGGGAACCTAATAAATTTTTATTACAAGACAAAATGCACCGTGAGAATTGCAATGTTTTCTTTGTTTGACGAGTTAAAAAGGAGTATTTTAATTTTGTCTGTTATAATCCCTCTTCGTAAACTAAACCACTATATATATGCCATCACTAGCTATATTATATCACACAAGCAATACCAAACATCCCCTGCAATAGTTGCATAGTGAGTCCTCCCTCCTCCACTCACTCTTGAGTGTGAGAATTACAAAAACTCATCGGGAGGTGTGGGGAGGGACTTAAAGGACTCACTCATATACATATATAACTATATAAATGGCTTCTTATTCAGCTTGGTTGTCTAGTTTCAATGGTGGTTTCCATAGCTTTGCATGCTCCCCATGCAGGCAAAGAAGGCCATACCACAAGAACTGTACGTGTAGACTTCACGATCGATCGGATCGGGCTTGTTCGAAGAGTTCAATCGCATACGCTCTTGACCTGAGCGTGCAGTGCCACAAGAGTCGTCTGTCTTTACGCAGTCCGGTCTCTAGTATTGAATGTCTTGCTTTTCATGAGCCGATGGTCGTAGTTGGAGACAGAATGGGTCATGACACAGACAATTTGTAAAGCTGATTAGTGGTTGTATTTACTTTTGTTAAACAAATTGTACATATGTAGTGAGAGTCTTGTATTTTGTACATGGTTGAGTACATACAAACAGGCACCTCTTTTAAGGGGGGCAAAAAACAGAGAGATCTTTAAATTACACATCATTGGTTGAGTTTTCGAGGTGTTAATGAGATCTAGTATTTCATAGTCCAAAAATCTAATTAATCGCAAACCCAATTTAAGTGAAATCTAAATAATTTGATTAACCCAAACACTTTTAGCCCATAAAGAAAACAATACCAATTTACTCAATGGTCCATTTATCCAACCAAATAAAAAAAATTCTAACTCAAATTCAAAACTAACTTAATTTAAACCCGCAACTATAAGCCACACATCCCATGGGCCAAAATACACTCATAGCCTAGTATCAAACTCAAAGGGGTGTTTTTTTTTTTTTGAAAAATGATACAGAGTCACATTCACCACCCAAAACTCAGACTTCACATGTTTTTGTTTTTTGAAAAATAGTAACATCATCTATTGAGGTATATGCTTTGATAAAAAGTAACAATCATTCCATTTTGAATTTAATGAACTCATTTTTAGTAAGTATATATAATAAAAAAAATTAATGAGATATATACATCATCTAACAAGATATATGTTTTACTGAATCTGTAATGAAATATATAAGTCTATGTTTTGGACTGAGAAAAAAACCGAGTATAGCTAGCAACACTTTTTTTTTGGGTAAAAACTCAAAGGGCCGGGGGTGTAGATACAACCATTCCTCTGGTCTAACAAAATAAATGAAATAACTAATTATTAAAGTATATACTCATTAATGTATCCAGTGACAAATTCGGGTCGGGCTCGATCGAAGTCCGTCCTACCCAGCTCCAATGTATATTTTGTTGTTTTTACTTCCTCTTCTCTTCTTACCCCCCATTCAGACATCTTCTATTTTATACTCTTTTATATGAAATATAAATGTCTACATTATCTCAACAACAAAAAAAGTATATATTCATTTATGTCAGAAATACTCGAATAGAAAAATATAAGAAATGATACATTCAATTTATTATATTATGTATTTCATTTTTGTGAATATATATATTTCATTAGACAAATATATATCTTCTATAAAAATTCAAAACAAATTAGGATTGCACAAATATTGTAATAACAAGAATAATTATCCCCACCATTTTCAACTATAAGAAATTTAAAAAAAATGCCACCTGAGGCTAAAATTATGGCTTCACAATTTCATTGTCAGACTATCCTTGGCAAACCCATAACCACATTTAGAAACAACAGATCTATTAAGCATGTAAAGAAATCATCCTAAAGTATTCTTAAACATGTTCGTGTTCTACCAAACATGTTCGTATTCTCAAAAGTGTATCATCCAAAAGTAAGTATATCATTATTCCCCGATGGGTCCTGAATTCGTGTCTTGCCCATTCGAATGAAAGAAGATTTGATAAAAATAAAATAAACTAAAATAATATTTAAAAAAAAAAACATTTCATGTTCTCTCAAACAGCAATTGATATAGCTCTAAAAGCATTCCAAAATGATTAAAGGCTATCTTTGTCACCTTGTACTGAGGCCTAAAAAAAACAAAAAAAACAAAACATGCAGCTCAAAATGAAATAAGACAGACCCTGGAGTAAAGCCACCCACACAATTGACTAGGGCCCTGGGATTCTCTCTCCGACGCTTCTCCCTATGGTTAACTAATAGTGTATATACCCTCTTTTTCAAAGGTATTTATTTTTATTTTTCCATTCAATTAAAAATTTATTTTTTTGTTGCTTTTTAGTAAGTGTATAAGATTAACATAGAAAGTTTTAATTTAAATGATTGTATAATATTGTGTACTTATTTTATAATATTTGTAGTTTAAAATAATATGCAATATTCAAACAATCTAGATTTTTTTAGAACAATGTTTTGAGTCCTACTTTAAAAGTTCACCTAGGATCCAACTAAAAAATTCATTTATTAGGTTCGAGCTGTCCTGATAAACATATACTTGAGTGAATCGCATACACTCATTTGTAGAAAAAGTAAAATTTTATATTTCATTGAGCAAAAAATATATCTCACTAAATATACGGGAGACTATATGCGGGGCTATAAACAAGATTATGTACCAACTTCATGTATATATAACTGACGACCTTGTTGTTATCAATGAACAACATTAGATAGCTTTCATGCACATAGTGGGGCATGTATAGTACACATTTCCAGACCTTCAAGTCCACAACCTTATATTTAATTTAACATTACACTCCTATATCGATATGACGATACAAACAAAAAAAACACATGGTTTCCATCGACACGCAAAAAATTAACCTTAACTTCCACCATTTCCAAACAAAAGGGAAATGAAAGTCAAATTATTGTTTTAGTGGCCGTGCGACCCTAATTAAATTTTTATTGTAAGAAGACAAAAAAACAGACTGTGAATTGCAATGTTTTCTTTGTTTCAAGAGTTGTAAACAAGACACTTCTTTTCTATTGGTATCCCTCTTTTAAACTAATCACCTATATATTATACACATGTACCAATATGTTGGTTCATACAACCAATACCAAACATCCCCTGCAATAGTTGCATAGTGAGTCCCCCCTCCTCCACTCAGTACTCCTAGTGTGAGAATTAACAAATCTCATCAGGTGTGTGGGGAGGGAATTAAAGGACTCACTCATATACATATAAACCATATATATAATGGCTTCTTACAGCTTGGTTGTCCAGTTTCAATGGTGGTTTCCATAGCTTTGCGTGCTCTCCATGCAGGCAAAGAAGGCCATACCATAAGAACTGTACGTGTAGACTTCACGACCGATCGATCAGGCTTGTTCGAAGAGTTCGATCGCATACGCTCTTGACCTAGGCGTGCAGTGCCACAAGAGTCGTCTGTCTTTATGCGGTCTGGTCTCTAGTATCGAATGGTTTGCTTTTCATGAGCCGATGGTCATCGTTGGAGACAGAATGGGTCATGGCATAGACAATTCGTTAGCTGATTAGTGGCCGTATTTACTTTTGTTGAACACTACATTGTACATATGTAGTGAGAATTTTGTATTTTGTACATGGTTAAGTACATACAAATTAAACTGACACCTCTTTTAAGGAGGGTTTTTTATTTCATGATGAGCTAGCATTTTCATAACATATTATTTTAAAGTTTTTTAAATTCTTCATTTTTGTGCTTAATTACGGTTGGATCACTTTAAGCCCCCATTTGGATAGCGAAATAGAGGAGAAATGGGGAGAAATATGGAAGAATAAACCTCAAAAGCAGTTTGTTTGTAAGGAATAAGTGAGTATAGCTAATCCAAATGGGTGGGAATGAGTTGGTATTTGTATTCCAAATTTCTCTGCAATTGTGTTATTCCACTCAATTCATTCCATTGGTATAAATGGGTCTCATTGTCAGATCAACAATCATCACCTCTTATAAATCAGGAGCAACAAGTCAATCATTTTTAACTTAGATTCCTAAGTAGTATGTCTCAAATTAAAGGGAAGAGTATGGTCTCAGATTCGTGGGTGTTATGTATCGGATTCATGGGTGGTAATGTCTCGGATTCATAGTGCGTTATATCTCCGATTCAACGGGGTGATGTCTCAGATTCGTTGGAGGAGTACATCTCAAATTCAAGAGAGAGTATGACTCGGATTCGTGGGTATGTCACGGATTCATAGGGGTATGTCTCAGGTTAAGAAGGGGGAGAGCATGTCTAGGATTCATTAAGGAGTATGTCTTAGATTCATGGTCGGATCGATAGGAGTAACATGTCTTCCATTCATGAGTGTATGATCTCGGATTTATAGCATTTCTTGAATGCATGGTATGGTCTTCGATTCATAAAGAAATGTCTCCAATTCAATGGGGGAGTGTGGTTTAGGATTCATGGGGGTTTTGTCTAAGATTCATGGTGGCGCACTTCTCATATTAATGGGGGAGTATGTCTAGGATTAAAAGGGGAGTATGGTCAGGGATTCATGATATCTATAAGAATCATTGAGTAGTATCTCTCGGATTCATGTGAAGTATGTCTCCAATTCATGGGGGGTTATGTCTTTAGATTCATATAAGGGTATGTCTTAGATTCATGAGTCCGTATGTCTCAAATTCATGAATATGTCGCAGATTCATGGTGGGCATATCTTAGATTTATGAGGGAGTGTCGCGTATTCATATTCTCTTATTCATGGGGGGAGAATGACCTTAGATTCATGGGAGAGTATATCTTCTCCAACCATCTCTCTGTGAAAGGTAAGAATGAACAGTCGCGATTGTTAAAGACATTTTTTATGATAAAAAAACGAATCCCTATAATCAAAGATGTTGAGATGCAAAAAATAAAGTTCTAAATTCATAATACTACCGGTACTATCTAATGAAACTACATCAAAATCCAACAATATGGTCCATAGCTCATGAGGATGTGTGCTTTCCAATACAAATGCAAAAGAATTTTTCCAATAGAATGGCATTGTGGATTTCGGTTGTAATGTGTCCACCCTCTCAAAAAAAAAATTGCAATCAAGAAGAAGAAAGGATACAATACCATGTCACATATGCATCATGGACACGATGACCGACACATTTAAAAAATAATAATAATATGGACATGGAATAAATCAGTAATACATATATATTATATGCGTCCATGTGATTAAGGCAGCAAAATGAGAAACAAATAAATCAGTGATACACATATATTATATGCATCCATGTGAACAAGGCAACAAAATGAGAAAGAAACAAAAATCAATCAACAACCATACAATCATTCCATAACAACAAACAGACAATACTAATATTTTATGCTGCCATTTAAATTATGTTAAATCGATGTATTAAAAATACTAATTGATATACATGTGCGTTGCACATGAATTAGTTTGTTGGATTAATTTGTTAAAATATAATGATTGAGCATTAG
Organism: Acorus calamus; assembly: GCA_030737845.1. Classification (NCBI taxonomy): domain Eukaryota; kingdom Viridiplantae; phylum Streptophyta; class Magnoliopsida; order Acorales; family Acoraceae; genus Acorus; species Acorus calamus. Next base: position 29,733,475 of record CM060874.1, on the reverse strand, counting down.
TCAAGATTATTGATATGTTTTGACAATTAGATTAAAATAAGGATCAAAAAACATTTCTTTGGTGTAGGTACATTGTTTTATTTTTTTAATTTGAATTGAAAGGGTTGGTTACACTTCAATTATGTAAAGAATATGCAAGTCTGCAAAATATAACAATTCAATGATAATAAATTAATTTATATGATGATAGATAAATGAAATGTAAATGTTTTCTTCCATCTATGTGGCACATTAATATAAAATTGAAAATAAAAAAATAAATTTGATTAGAATATGTTAATGAATAGTTGGAACAGCATCACTTTACAAATTTCTAACCTTATTTAACAATAAGATTTTTTGCCTAAAGTTGATGTTAACACATCATTCGAAGAGAAGGTTTGAAGACTTGTCTCATACTTAATCTATCATCTATTGCAATACCCAATATATTTTAGCTTCTCAAGAAAGAACCCCAAAAATTATATATATTTTTTTAATGACAAACCTGTGCAAGTAATTACAAAAGTAGTTTTAACTCTTATGGCTTTTGTGGGGGATTGCATCTATATTAACATTCTCCAAACCCAAACTATATATCGCCTATGAAAATGAAGTTCATTAACTTTGGACAAACCAACCATAAGAAAGCAAGACTATTTCATTTGCTTGAGTAAAAAAAAAAAACAATTGGGGAGAAAGTCCAAAAAAATTAAAATGAAAGTGAGGTTAAGAGCATTAAAAAGTCATTGAATACATGCTTTATAAACTAATTCATAAGTGTGAAAAATAGTTCCTAAAAAATGATGTTGGAACTATCTTGGAGCAAGGAAGGAAAATTTTTGGTGTCGTGAAGGATAAATCCTCTATTTACGTGGAAATAGAAATGCCACTCTTGTTACTGATTAATATTTAAAATGTAAGATCAGAGATAAATCATCCATTTCACATAGGTTGAATTGTGATCATACGTTTCCATTTATGTTCAATTACAAAAATTGATAGTAGGCAACTTAAATAATGAAATTGGCAACTATGAAAAAAAATTTCCGGGGTGATGTGTTACACAAATTCTACATGAATCATTACTATATCATACAGACACTCCCAAAAAATGTCAAACTAATTTCATTCAACAAAAAAAATAGGAGTCAGTTTATCAGGCAAACTTGAAATGGTCTACATACCTTAGTTGAATGTTTCCCTTCTTTCACATTGTTCATTTCAAAAATTTGTCGTTGTAATTGTTAAATATCTATGCTTACCCAAGCAGTGCCTTCCTCACTCAATGTCTCACCAGTAAGTCCAAAACAGAAATCCTACCAACACGGCATGAAAACAATTGATAAGAGTTTTCCTAGTGAATGCAATTCATTTCCAACATAAATAAAATTCCATGGTAACTGTGAAATGTAAAAACAACTCTCTCTGAAATATATTCAAAACATCAAACACATTTTCAAACACACCAAAAACAAAATCCATGAGTATGATTGATTAAATAAAAATGAAACCAACATGCTATAATGAATTCAAATATGATGATATGTGGCACATGTAATTTCACAATTCCGATAACTTACAACCCCACCACTAAATTAACTATGAGGAGATGAAAAATCCCTTTTTTTGGGTGGAGGAGCTGAATTGAAGAAAATCATGAAAAGAAAACAATTCATACTAATTCCAAGTTCCATCAATTTAAGAAATTCATCAATTAAAAAAATCTATAGGAGATGGAAAGGAAAATTATCCAAATGCACATATTCTTAAGCCTATCACAATCCAATTAGATTTCCTGGTACCCCAATTTGATTCTTTTTTGGAGTCCAATAAGAAGATTTTGTTTGCAAAGAGAGGGAGAGGATTTTTTGTTGAGATAGAATGGAGGCTAACTAAGAAGAGGAATATACAAAATGGATAGAAAAGGATGAGGAAGAGATGCCCGGGGAGAGAGGAAGAGACAAGAGGAAGTGGAAGAGGAAGAGATGCGAGTAATAGTGGCTTAAGATTTTCAATTAAATGAGAGCTACATGTCCGATCATGGGAAGCAATCAGTAAATAGAAAACTTATTCCAACCAGGTTGGATTTTTAAGAATTCAAAAGGGTAAATTTGACAAACAAAAGCTTATTTTGGATAGGAATGGATTTTGAAGAATTGGAAAAGGGTGAACCTGTGAAGTGAATGTTTTTCATATATTACTTTTATAGATAGTATAGATAGAATAGATATAAATACAGATAGTATAGATAGATAAAATAAATAATAATATAGATAAACGTATAAATTAAATTGCATCATATATTACTTTTATAGATAGTATAGATAGAATAGATATAAATATAGATAGTATAGATAGAATAGATATAAATATAGATAGTATAGATAGAAAAAATAAATAATACTATAGATAAATGTATAAATTAAATTGCATATATTAATTTTATACATATAATCATGTAATTGAATATCAAGAATGTCAAAGGGTAAATACGAATAAACATATAAATTAAACACATTATAAAGGGTTATGATTAAGTTAAACACACTTAACATTTTATAGGGTATTTGATTTCAAAGAAATTGAAAGGGTAATTATGTCTAATCAAATATCATTTGGGATATAAATGAAATTTCATGAATTAGTAAGGGTAAATATGTCAAATGAATGTTTTTCATGGATTGGTACTTTTTTAGGATAGTGTGTATATATATATATATATATATATATATATATATATATAAACATTGCTGAATAAGACATGCTCAAAGCTATCCAGCAAGATAGAGTGAAAATGAATCTCTGAATGGAGATTATTGGTGGACTACTTGAATAGAAAAGGAATAGAAATACGGTAGATAAGCATGTTTATGTGACATCCAGAATATACAAGTATTTATATTTTTGGGGAGAAACAGAATGTTATGTTTGTATAAGACCGAGATACTTCAAAAACAACAGAATATCAGGAAAACTAACCTCCAAAACTCTCACAGTAATATTATTGTGTTCAAAACCGTCCATCTCTCTCTGTGGAATTCAAGAAACCCATCGATTCTGAAAAAATAAAAATAAAAACAGATATTCAACAACCGCAGAAATAGATTAAACAAAAATAAAGTACTCAAAGTGAGACCTAAAAGGGAAGGAATAGATCACGCTCGGGAAGTCATCGGAGGAGGAGACTTTCAAAAAAATTGCAATCAAGGAAAAGAGAGGATACAATACCATGTCACATATGCATCATGGACACAATGGCCAACAATTTTTTTTTATAAAAAGATATGGACATGGAAACAAATAAATCAGTGATACATTTATATTATAAGCATCCATATGATAAGGCAGCAAAATGAGAAACAACAAAAATCAATCCACAACCATACAATCATTCCATAACAACAGACTACCATTCATTCATTCAAATTATGTTAAATGATGTATTTGAAATATAAACATGGCTAAATAAGACATGCTCAAAGCTACCCAGCAAGATAGAGTGAAAACGAATTATGTTCATTACTCTCAATAGAGATTATTGGTGGTTTAGTTGAATAGAAAAGGAGAAGAAATACGAAAGAATGAAAGATAGACTTGTTTATGTGACAGCCAGAATTTACAAGTACTTAAATTTTGGGGGAGAAACAGAATGTTATGTTTGTATTAGACTGAGATACTTCAAAAACAACAAATATAAGCAAAACTAACCTTCAAAACTCTCACAATAATATTATAGTGTTCAAAACCGACCTCCATCTCTCTATGGAAAAGAAACCCATCTATTCTGAAAAAAAAAAAAATATTCAACAACCGCAGAACCAAATTAAACAATGAAAAAAGTACTCAAATGATACCTGAAACGGGGAGGAAGAGATCCCGCTCGGAATTCATCGGAGGAGGAGACTTTCAAAAAATAAAGGAGAGAAAACCCCTAGATCGCTCCGTCGACGGAGAAGACTATAAGGGCGTCGGAGGTGAGGGAGGGTTGCCGGAGAAGACGATGGAGACAGAGATCGCTCCGTCGACGACGTCGCCGGCGCTGCGGGAGGGGGATTCGTCTGAGATGGCAAAGATTGAGACTTTGCATTTAGGGTTTGTGTTTATAAAGAGAGAGAGAGAGAGTTGCTTTGGGAAATAAAAACGCGACTGGGATCATATAGCCGTTGCCCATTGGGACGAAATCTTCCGAGATTTCACTGTGTATAAATCAGGACCGTCCGTCATAATCAATAATGTCGTTAATCGAGATTGATTTCTTACTGGCCAAGTAAAGTTTTACTGGACGCTAACGTCAATTGCACTTTGATCCAATAAAATAGAAAAAATAACATCTCTCTCCATCGTATTACATTATTTTATTGTTATACATATTTATTTATTTTATTTAACGAATACAGATATTTTATTTTTATAGAAAACTATAAGATTCATGATTTTGTTAAAATTATATTATATAAAGTATGTTTTTTCTAAAATTTGATTTCAAGTCCTCAATAACAATAATCCAATGATTTAGGGTTTGACCTGTATTATGAGTAAGGTTTTAGATTCAACTCTTGACGTTGACTGTTAAAATGTAAGAATCAAGCTCTGACACAGACTCACACATGAGTTAAAATCTCTAATAAAATAAAGATTTTTTTACATAATTAACTTTTAAAAAATTTGCACTGTTAATGTAATTAAAATTTTATTTTCAAATTAGCTTAAAAAAGAGTAAAATAGTGTATGAATATCTGTCTAAGAGATATGTGGTACATTACTAATATTTTAAATTTTATAAAAACAAATCCTTAAAAAGGATATTCATGCACGATTTAATAGATGTATTAATAGAAATAGTAATTGATCAAGAATATTTTATTAAAATTTGATTTTTTTAGAAAAATATACGTCAAAAACTTAAAATATATTAGATAAAACACTATTTGTTTATTGGTGATTATTCAAAATAAATTATGTGGAACTACAACAAACATGCAGATTTAGCATTCTTCGCTTAACTATATAGTCAGTCACGAGGTTTCTTTGATATCACAAAAACAAATTGATTTCAAAAAAAATTATTTTATATAAAAATGAATGACGATACTCATAAAATTTAATTTCAAAAGCAAGTTTTTAATAAAAAAATCATTGTTAAACTATTTTTAAAACTCTACGTATAAACTGGCCCAGAGCTACAAAATTTAGAAAAAAATATTAAACTATTACTTAAGATATTTTGTAATCAATACTTATAAAAATGGAAAAAAAATATATTTTCATGTTAAATTACGTTATTTTGTTTACCCCTGCATTTTAGTTTTAATAGTTTGGGAATTATCTCTTTTTTTTAAGGGTGCGTTTGGTTGCGCGATTGCGCTGCGATTGCGATTACAGGAAACTGCGTTTGCAATCGTGCAACCAAACAGTTTTGTAATGCATTTTAAACCCAGCAATTTAGGCAAATGATCAAAAGCTGCGATTTCAAAAGGTTGGAAAGAAGCTTTGCAGAACAGGTTTGCAATCGCAGATTTTTGCAGAATCAGTTTTGCAATCGCGCAACCAAACGCACCAGCTTGATTCTCTCACCTAACAAGAAAATGTATCTTCACATTTACTAGAGGAGCAAAAAAAAGCTATTAATTTTATTCCAAAAATATTACACCATCAACAGTGGTATCCTCGAAATAACGACAAGGATCGCATGCTCGTGTATATACTGTTTTATTATAGTATATACGATTCTATATTCTAATATAGTATATGATTAAAAAAAATTTCATTTTTTCAAAATGAAAAAAAAATACTATATCTCAGTATATATATCATTTCATATAATAACATGCAATTCAAACGAATTAGTATATAATTTTATAGAAAATAAAAAACAGGTTAAACTGCAAAACGGGCTGCAATGGGCTACGTGTTTTCCTTTGAAAAAACAAGAAAGATGCGATGCAAATTATACAATTAAAGCGGCCCGAAGCCCAAGCCCAACCCAGTCCTGGTCCCTTCAAACCCAACATAAGCTCGGCCCATAGCCCGGCTCATGACCACTTCCATGAGTATAGGAATCACACATGGTAATGGCAAACAATGATGCTATCAATCAATGGAAATGATATATATATTGAAATATATCATATGGGTAGTCCGTTGCACAGTCTCAAATATTTTTATTTTTAAAAAAAATTATACAATCTTTTATTGAAGTACACGTTATATGAAATTATGTGTATACTAAAATATACTAATGTATTATTTTCATCATGAAATTTTTTTTTTACTTCATATGCTATGCTAGTGCAATATATTATACTATCATAATGTATAAGACTGTAAAATAAACTATAAAAAAGACTAAATGTATGAGGGCTCGTCAATTAATTTATTTGCATGACGTAATGGATTATTATGAGTGAACATCACTAAAATTTGGTAACGAAAAGGGACAAGTAAAGATGCACACTCGTGATGGTAAATGACAAGTCATATGTGAAGATGAAAGTCCATGGACCATCTTTTCAAACAAAAAACTGAGATAAAAAATTGTAGACATAATTTTATTTAAAAAATACACAAAACTTGAGTTTTTCAAGAGTTGTGAAAAGATAGTTTCTTGCAAAATAAGTTTTAAACTCAATTTTTATCTAAAATCAATTTTATAATTGTGCAACCAAACGCAGCATGAGAAAGAGGGCCAAAATCAATTCACCAAAAGGTATTCAAAGGGCGCCCAATGGAGATCATCACTTCCACGCCTCATCAATAATCACTCCATGTAGTATATGAAAATATAAAAAAATTATTTATAAAAGAAATATACTGAGATATCTGCGAGGGCGGAACCAGGAATGGGCGGGCTGGGACCCGGCCCCACACCAACTCCCCAAGGCGTGGGTGAATGTGCCTTCATTTCATTGGTGGGGATCGACCTAAGTAACTAAGTATTTAATCACATAGAATTAGAGTAACCCACAAGTAATCATTGCATGCTCAAATTAATCATAGCCAAAAGACGAATAGCCATGGGTCATCGAGGTTTGAAATTAGAATATGTTATTTTCAAATGTGTTTGCATCCCAGCTATTATGCATACATGATACATTTAATTTTTTTAAGTATATATCTATATAATGAAATGTATATTAATCTTTTATATAAAATTAAGTACATGCTCATATAAAATAAATATATATATTTAATTCATATTTTTTATGATAGTGTTTACGGAGATAGTAAAATATATATACTGAGATAACAAATTTTATATAATACATTAAACATGACAAATGCAAATGGGATTGTAAAATGGACCAAGTATATAAGTGTCCATTGAATATTTTGATATTTGGAGGCATGGATATTTTTTAAAAAAATAATAAATTTTTTTATTTTCATATGAATAGTGATATCTGGTTTTGAAGTGTTGAAAAACCATTGATTTGACTTTTTTGTAATTTTTTATTTATTTTAATTTTTCATGATTATTAGTTCGAGTCTCCTATAATTTTTTTTTGAAAGTTAACGAGTTCAATATAAGGCTTTGATACCCCAGCCTGTTTGTGGCCCCACTTTTAGCCTCCAGCATTTATTTGGAAGGTATACGATGATGAACGAAATCTCATGTAAATGCATATATCCTCAAATAAAGTGGGGCTTTTACATAGGCTGGGTGTATCATATATTTCTTTAATATCTGAATGTTTTCTTTTGTACTTTTTGAGAAATCCCTGTTGCATGTATTTGAATTTGACCCAAAGCCCAATCTATTCTGTTCTGCACTATTAGTTTCAACATAACATGTTTTGCAATGATTTGGGGTTAGATTTGTGAAAGCCATTCTGCCAAGTGCCATATAATATTGCATTGTGATGTTTGACTGCTTGGAGCTTGTTGAAATATTTAAATCTCCTTCAAGTTCTCATTTAAAAAAATCGAAGGGGACTAGCTTAATTTTAAATGGTATTGATACATGATTAGAGACAGTTTATGGGAACCATTGTACCTCGTTTTATATAATCATGTCAAATGCATGTTTTATATATTTTCATCGATATTATGAGCTGAAACACATTGCATCATTCATGCATTTCATGAATAACTCATGATAAATTCACAAAATTTTATGGATATGAGACTTAAAAAAAAAATTGTGTGTAATATTAAGCCCGGATCATTGTTTGTTTAATCTTTTTGCTGAATTCCCTGATGACTGTTAACCAGTCAGGGAATAAACTTATTTTGCGATAACCTCAAAATGTAAGTTTAAATGATATCGTTTTATATTTTTATAATCAAATTTTTTTTCATATTCATTTTTTCAATTTTTAAAAATTATATCTTTTTTTCTATTTTTTGTTATGGGAATAATGAGATTCAAAAGTTTTTTCATTTTATCTCTTGGTCCTCTGTCCCTCCCCCCCCCCCCCCCCCCAATTCCCAGTTCCGCCCTTGGATATCTGCTTTTTTATTATATTATATATTTCAATTAATGAGTGTATATTTAAAAAAAAACGGTTAATGACAGTAGACGGGTCAAAGTTAATCATTTTCTACCTCATCATAGTACCTCGCATGCCACATGCAAAAGATGGAAGAGTCCATGGATCATCTTCAGCACATCCACAGACCACACAATACATACATGCGATTATAAACTTTTAACATTTGATTAAAAGCATGCAACATGTTAAATGAGCTTATATATATCACACATTTCCAGGCGAATCAAACACAATCCCTATTCTCGATTAACTCTATCGTTGACACATTTATGCCTCCCTTTTCTCAAAAAAAAACTCTTCCGTTGACAAAATTAGGTCCAAAATCTTGCTCAACATGCACTTCTTCTAACATAATTAGAATTATATATTAAAAAGGACTACTTGAATTTGACAGACAACATTGAACTGGAAGAACAGATAGCAACATCATGGGGGGAGCATTTAATTAGTCTATCTATAATAAGAGAATATGTCCCATTCCCATAATAAGAACAAGCACATGAGAACAAACTATTACTCAAACCTTATATAGAAAGCTGTTCGGTTTTACATGGGACAATGAAATGTGAAACTACAGTCTCATCAGCCTCTCAGTAGTCTGTCCAGGCTTGCATTACGGAGGCTGATATATTATTGATAGACAAATGTACAAGGTATTATTTTTTTAGCCTCCTCAAACCTTCTTAGTATATCAAAACACTCCCAGGTTGAAAATGAAAGTATACAGGTTATCTTCAAATGATAGTGATTCTATATTGAGAACTTGTGGGATACGACATTACAGCTCATACAACAGTGGGATTGAGTGCATCTCTAGGGGGTGTACTACAAATCGAGGCGTAGACCTGATATTTGCGGGTTTGTGGGGATTTCTTTGCCCTGGAATGGTGTGGTGGACAGTCCTCATGTTACTGCACCCGTCTATCTTTTTTTCGATCCATTTTTTTTTATGTTTTTCTAGTTAGCTCTCTTCTTTCTTCTCTTCTCTCTGTTCTTTTCTCTCTATTTTCATACTAATTATAAATGTTGCTCTCTCAATTTATAAAAGATCTAACATTCCTTAAAAAAAAACCTTGGCAATAAAAAAAATGTTTCTACATGGAAACAAAAAACAAAACGCAGGATGTGGTCTTTCAATTATATGCGTGACATGTATTGCTCACTTGCTTACTTGAGTGGACCACTATTCCAAAAGTTTTTTGGACATGGTTAAAGGAGAGGCAAATCTCATCTAAGACAAAATTAGGATCCTGTATATCTCATAAGGTGCACCAGTGCATAGGAGATTCAGAGACACAATGGTCCCCTTTTATGTAAATAATTTCACTGATAAAATTTTTCTGTGATTTAGAAATAATTATATTACTGAAACATGAAAAATTTAGCAAGATCAGAATAATAGACAGATCCATAAAGGGCCCACTATGCATCTTACATGAATTAACCCAGAGCAGTCATTAATAAATAAAAAGAAAATCAATCAGGGCGTGGCTTTCTCAATAATTGAATAATTCAGTGCAAAATGACACTGGAATCAATTATACACTCCTCAAAGGATAAATTAGTACCCATCAAAAAAAGAATATATTGAGCATTTATGAATTTATATGAGTGCTGGTCAGTTTTGCAGTCTCACACACTATGATAACGTAGTATATATTGCGTTATTATAGTGTACAGAGTTTTATCATAGTATATGTTATAAAAAAATTATCATTTTTCAATGCAAAAAAAATATACTACTGTATCTTAATGTATATTTCAATTCATATAATTATATACATTTTAATGAGTGAGTGTATGATTTAAAAAAAACAAATTTGGACTACAATTTGGGCTTGAACTAATCATTTTCCAATTTATATACACAGTCCAAAGTCCAAACAGTACAAATATTATCAAATGTCGGTATATCATCATTTCTTTTATGACAAATTGAATCACGTATAACAATTCCATATAACTTTATTTGTCACATTAGCATCAATGAATAAATATAATATTTAGGACGAGTCTAATACACAGCCACCATTAGCATTCATTAAATGTTTTGATTTTTTTTAGTAATATGTTATTTGATATAATATAACGTATTTTAATAAATTGTGTACATTAATTTACATTAAAAAAACTAAAAAAATCACACAATTTATGCAAGAGAAAAATCTAAATAACCCTATGTAAACTATTTGAAATCCATATAACCCCATGATTTTTCTTGATATCAGTATAACCCACTAGAAATACCTATATAAATCTAAATAACTCAATGAGTTAAATTTTATTGACTGATGAGAAATATTATGTAAATATTTCGTCTGGTTAATTTTGGATGAAAACACAGTATACCATATTATAATTTGTTAAAAATATATAATTTTTTTTTATAAATGATGATTTTACTTCTCTAAATAGACAACAAAACTATACCTGAAAAGGTAAAATCATCATTTATAGAGGATTTTTCATATATTTTAACACATTGTAGGATGGTTTGGTATACTGTGTTTTCAGCGAGGGTTAACCAAACGGAATATTCGTAGAATATTTATCATCTGTCAATAAAAATTAAATCAAGGGGTTATATGGATTTGAGAAAAAGTTGGGGGGATACAGAGACTATAATTGTGAGAAACCATATACAAAACTTTTATTTTATAGGAATGACTGGACCTAGCCGACCTCAGTCGAACCCCTCTTCTTTAGCTTTACAAGTTTTTTTTTTTTTTTTTTGTATGTGTTTATCAAAATTCAAATCCAGTTTTTTTTTTTGAAAAGGGTAGAAACAGCTATCACGATTTCATTTCTAATTTCAAATTACAATTCTGAAAGAAGTGAAGATCCAATTTTCTTGGATCCGAAGAAAAACCTAGACATTTGTATGTATTTATATAGTGGCTATAGACACAATTCACAAAGTACTTCAGATGTTTTCGAATATTGAGAAACATATTTCAATTAAACATCTTTCGGACAATATGTGTGTGTGTGCGCGCGCGGGGACGAAATTTAAATATCCATGCTAATGATGGAATATTATATCTAAAAAGTATCTAATTATCTCCATATTTTTTCTGTATTTATTTTGTATGTTACGAATGTACACATACCATATCAAAAGGAACAATTATCTAATATTTATTATCCACAAACATTATGATTGTCACAGTGGACCTATTAGTTCTCAGGCACACCAAAACATTTCATCGACCTCCCTTCAGCTTAAGACTGTGAGCCCGTGAACGATCCATGTTTCCATCAATCCCCCAACATTTTATCACTTAAATTCACACCTTAACTATATTACCAAAAATTATGAATCGAGTTTTGGCTAAATCAAAAGGCACCTCCCACGTTTATGAAAGAGCTCAATGGATCAAACTCTGAGCACCCGTTCGGATATATAATTAAGTTATCATGAGATTTATGACTACTATAGTATAAATAAGGATAAAGTAATTTTTTATTTTGTTGAGTTTTGAATTATTTTCGTTAAGAAACGCAATAACAAAATTTTCGTTGTTTAGATAATATATGAATAGGATGTGAATAAATATTTATAAATTATAAAAGATGAAAAATGATGATAGTTGATTTATAAAAAGTAATGATAATTGATTTGATAGCTAACCCACATATTTTTTTGAATTGAATAATCGGCAATAACTTAATTACAGAGATTGGTTAGAATCTATATATCATTTTATACTAGTTAATTATGTCATACAAATTCTCATTTATTCTAATATTTCAAACACTCATTTTGATGTTATTCCGACTAATTCTTACTTATTACGGGCCTTATTTTTGAACCAAACGATCCACGAGAGCATCATTCTTCAAATATATATATGTTTATAACAAAAAAAAAAATTAAATAAATCAACACTTGAACTAGCTGTAGGGCGCATCTATCCCCACACACCTTTTGACTAACCCTCCCAACAAGCTTTAGTCACCAACCATTATTTATTTTCTTACTAAATTCACCATCCTATAAATACTGAAATTCTGAATCACTAAACTTGTGCCCTCCCTTTCCCATTGCACAAACTCTCTCTCCTAGTTTCTCCTCTATTCTTATCTTCCGTCCCCATAACCCCAAACCCTCCCCCCAAAGAAACAATGGAAACCCTAGCAAATGCCAACAATGCTAACATCATATTGATCCTCAATTACGGCCCCCAGTAAACCCATCTCATCACGGCCGCATTCGGAAGCTCTCCATCTTCTCTCTCTGCTATTCGGCATCACATTCCATCACCCGCCTGAACCCTAGGGCCATCATCCTCTCCGGTGGGTCCCACTCCGTCCACACCCCCGGTGTGTCGTGTTTCCCCGACGGGTTGCTGGTGAAAGAAGGTAGCGTTGTTGGCCTATTCGAGGGTCAACTTTGTGTTTAACATGCCGGAGGACTACAGAGATGCCGGCGAAAGCATTTGGAGATGTATCTATATTATTTAAATATCCGGTTCGACACATTTATAGTCGAATAAACCCTACCAGGTCGATCGACGAAGTGTCGAATATGGTAAAAGTTGGTTGACAGAGCTTCTGTTTAATATGATAAAGATGACTGTCGAATGTTTTAAACAATGGTCGACAAGAAGGCTATCGAATGTATTGAATAAAGGTTGACAGAAGGATTGTCGATTGTTCTTTAAAAAAGTTGACAAGGAGATTGTCGAATGGTTGGTGGGATTAATAATGTTCAAATTAAATCTACATATGGATTTTTAAAATTTTTTGGTTATGCGGGAACCGTGAATTAGTTGGTGGGAGTAGATGTGCCCCTAGTTGTAAATCCTGGTTGGATCTCAAAACAAAATTAATTTTTCTCAAAAATAAATAAATAAGGTGTAATCTTGTAAACCCAACCCAACCAACCCCCAAAAAACAAATAAATCCAAACATTTATCAAATCCATCCATATAAAAAATCAAATCCGTCTAAAACATATTAAATGAAAAATATTTTATATTAAAAAATTTAGTTGTTTAATTTTAAAATAAAATTTAAAATGTCATATTTATTTTTATCTAAAACATATCACTTAAAAGTTTCATTAATATCGGTTATTTAAGAGTTTTAATTGTTTAAAATTATATATTTTAAAAGTCAAACATGAATTCAATCCAAACTCAATCCAAATCTTATCCAACTCGAATCAAATTTAGATTGGCACCGAGGTTCGGGAGCAGTGGCAATGCTGGGTGCCAGTAGATGTGACCGCGCAAACAAACATGATTTTCGAACACACATAAGACTGTTGTCGTATTCACATTTTCACTGTTTTGGCCTGTGTCTCCTGACTCCGCAAAAACACTACTTCGCCCCACCGCAGGTCTCCCCCCTCCTCCCAATGTTTTGGCACGGCTGACGCCATCACCTCACGCCCAAACAAGGCCTTCAACCTAAACCAAATCTAACGAATTGAGCTCAGTTACATTTTGAAATTGAATCTAGATTGACTTCCTCTAATGTTAGTTGAGATCGCGTTTTAACTTGATCCAACCAACTCAAATTGCATCGATAAACAAGATTAGATTTTTGAGTTCGGATTCAATTTACCAGCAGTACTATTAGTATAGAACTGCACAATTTATAAATTGAACAAAGACTAACATTATACCAAATAATCAATTATGCAGTTTGATTAATCATCCGATAACTCGATTTATAAATTGTATGAATTGAATTACACATCATATGAATCAAATTACAAAATAATATTCAATCTAATAATTAACCGTACAATTCTATTATTGAACTGATAGTGCAATTCATAAACTGTTTGTCTGTGTAATGTTTTCTAAAGCCGGATGGGATCCGAACCAGATTTTCCATCCGTTACCGCACTAACCCCAAACCGGACAAGAAAATTTTTAAAATAGCACAAATTGAAGTCTCATCGCCCATCAGTCAATCCCTCCCTCCCCCCTCTACGTCTTCATAGAGTGGACAACCATTCCATAAATGCAACTCCAATTCCAAAGCCCCATCCAATCTTTTCCATATTCCATTTCTACCCTCCACCTCTCCTCCACGAATCCCACCCATCTCAACAGCAATGAAAGGACACGACAGTCATTTTAAAACTAAAAAAAGTTAATAAAAAAACAAAAACAAAAAGTCCTACACCTCTTTCTCTGTCTCACCACGCCAACACCTCAATTGGCCGTCAAAAATTACACTCTCATCGATGTAATACACTTTTAACCGTAAAAAAAAAAATACAAACAGAGAGAGTCTCTCTCTCACTCACTCTCTCTCTTTTGTTAAAGCTTCTCCGTCTCTGCCATGAACAAGGCCTTCATCAACGGAACCCCCGGTTCCCCTATCTCCGATGGCCTGACCCGCCTTATCCTCAACTCACTCTTCTCCTCCTCCCCTTCTTCCCACAATGTCGCCCTCCACTGAGTCCCTCACCGCGTCCAGTCTCTACTGCGCCGAGAACGCCGATGAAGTCGCATCATGGGACACCGAATCCTCGATCTTCGACGGTTTCGGCGACGATGAAATCAACGACGACCGTTCGATCTCCGGTCTCCTCTCATCCGAGGTGGACCACATGCCGTCGCCTGACTATCTCGGCCGCCTCCGATGTCTCAACTCCACTTCCCGCCAGGACGCCATTAATTGGATGCTCAAGGTTTCTCCCCCGACAAAGAAAGCATAACTGATTCGATCTTTTCGTCCCTGTTTTATGGGTTTTGTGTTTATTAGGTTCACTCGTTCTACCGGTTCCGGCCGGTGACGGCCTACCTCTCCGTCAACTACCTCGACCGGTTCCTCTCCTCGAACACTCTCCCGGTACGTCGTCCGGCAATGGCAGGTGCGACGGAACCGGATCAGGAGACTCGGTGGCCGTATCAGCTACTGGCGGTGGCGTGCGTGTCGCTGGCGGCGAAGATGGAGGAGACGCACGTGCCGCTCATGCTCGATCTCCAGCTGTTCGAGCCGCGGTTCGTGTTCGAGCCCAAGACGGTCCGTCGCATGGAGCTCCTCGTCATGTCCTCTCTCCAATGGCGTCTCCGCTCCGTCACCCCCTTCGATTTCGTCCCCTTCTTCGCCGATCGCCGCCGCCTCGAACACGTGTTCCTCTCACGCGTGTCCGGCCTCATCAACAAAACCCTCCGCGGTACATATAACCCCTTAAAACAGCGATTCTTCATTGGGAATACGAGATTGTGATTTTCAATTGTGTTCTTCAGTGGTGGATTTCGTTGGGTTTCGGCCGTCGATTGTGGCTGCGGCAGCGGTGGCCTGCGCCGCGGGTGATCCTGAGGAGTCGGCGAGTTTACACGCGTTGGTCAGTGAGGTGAGTCTTTAATCGGCGATTAGTGGCTGATAGGGTAGCCTTTTCAATTAACTGTTATGTTGTTACTGCAGGACAGCGTAAGGGATTGTCGACGGCTGATGGAGGAATACCTGGTGGACACCTGTCCATCGGCGTGGCTCAAGCCGGAAGCCGAGTCCGCGCCGCGAAGTCCCGTTGGGGTGCTGGACGCGGCTGCGTGCGGGAGCTGCGACTCGGGCTTGTCTGTGTCTGATGGCGCGAGCCGATCCGGGGTTGCGGCGGCGGCGCCCGGTAAACGCAGGAAGCTCTGTGAGTCGGGACGGTTTGCAGGAACCACTAATGATAGTACAGGCGACGATCCGTAAAATAAAACATTTTGGGGGTGGGTTGGACGGACAAGATTGAGTTTTGTGGATGATCAGACGGTATGGGGACAGGGATGCGAGGGTGCTTATTAATACTAGCTAATGTGCATGTGCGATGCACATGGATTATTTTGTTGATTTGAATTATAAATATTAACTATATTAAGTTGCATTAAATGTTTGTTAAGATAAGTCAGTAAAAATAAATTTGGATCAGTGACAAAAAATTAAAAAACGTGACCAACTTTTTAACCCAAAAGTTTTTAATTAATAAAAGTGGAACATGTCATCCTATCATTTTTTTGTATTGAATACACATTGGTTGTCATATTTTAAAATTTTTATCCCATTAAAAAAATAAAGAAAATAAATTCAAAATTTTTGATACGCATGACACAACTCGATCATATATAATAACTCATCTAAAATTTAGCCCTCCACATGATTGCATAATAATCGTAACACTTTAATTCTCATTATGCATAAATTACAGTAGTCTTCTAACATGAATATTTGTTTGCTTTTGCACTTTCATACAATCTTATATAATGTTTATTAAAAAAATTGAACTCATTTATAATATAATTACAAAAAAAATACATGCAAAGTGTTTCAAGAAATATAAATATATCCACAATCAAAACAAAGAGTTAAAAATAATTGAGAATACAGAAGAGAAGTGATCCACAACTATTCAACTATCTACATTATTTTTATTATACAACAATAGCAATATAAACTAAAAAAAATGTACTTCAATGAGACAACAAAAGAAAAGAAAAAAAACATTAACCTGTTTAAGTAAAATGTGCTATGAGTTTATTGAAAATCTGGCAACTCCACAGGGCCATACAGGTTACAAACATGACAAGCAAAATTAATTCCCAATATGAAACTCAATGTAATATTGACAAAAAAAAATGTAATTCGATGAGTCAACAAAAGATAAAATAAAAATTTAATCCAAGAGATCCATCTATATTAAACCCACAGCTAAATGCGCGAGAAAGAACAATATGTCTTAGGGTGCGTTTGGTTGCGCGATTACGCAGCGTTTGCGATTGTAGGAAACTGCTTTTGCAATCGTGCAACTAAACAGTTTTACTGTAGCAGCTTCATGCACACAGATTTCAGGCAAATAGTGTCTAAATGCTGGGAAAGTGAGCTTCCTGCATAATCAATTTTAAAACTCAAATTCCTACAGAATCAGTTTTGTAATCGCACAACCAAACGCACCCTTAACTGAGTTTCAAAATCTAAGTTAAATGGAAGTATGGAACATGAAAGGATCAAAACCAATGAAATAAAACTAAACATAGAAAAGAAAAAGAATAATTAATCAAACAAAAAAATATCCTCACATGAATCACAATGGAAAAACATGTATTAGTGATGTTTAGGGAATAACACAATAATAAGTCTTATACATATTTTGAATAAATTAAAATCAAACCGAACGATTCCAAAAGTATGAAACATAAATTGGAAAAATTAAATGAAAAAATAACCCTGAAAAGTAAATGATGTTATATAATTTAAGGAAATGTGAAACCTATGACTTTAAGTTACAATTAAGCAATATTTGAATCATATAACAATAAAAAAATTCAATCGTATTAATAAAACTAAAAGAAATTGTGGGATTTATTCATAGTGCTATTTTTGTTAAAAAATTGCATGACGTATTCAAGTGTGTTTATCAAAATTGGATAATATTCTATTCTCCATACTTATATATAGTTTTAAAAATAGAAGATAAAATCAGGCGTGTATTGTTTTGTAGTGTCCTATCTGTAAATATTTATCTTATTCTGTATTGTGTTTTCAAACTCAAATGATAGGTAATCTATCCTCGGTTATCTATAACTCAAATTACTTTGAAAAAAAAGTGTTCTTATATGTGTTAGTCATATTTTTACTTAGATTGTCATTAGCATATTTTTACTTTTTTTTGTAGTATGTTTTCAACCATGTGTTACTTATCCTTTTTGTGTATGTTTAAAAATAAATCCACATCTGTTTGAAAATAAAATCAATATCTCATCAATTTGGATTTTGTCAAAAGGAGTGTTTTTTAATTGAGTATCCAAAAATTGGATCCTATTATTATTATTTATTATTTATCAGTGTTATTTAAGTTTCATAAATCATACTTAATTATCCCAACATATTATAAGAAAAGAAAAGAATAAATTGAAATCAAACCAATCATTTTAGATGCGTGAGAATATAATTTAAAAAATGAATGAAAAAATAACCCTACAGAATGAATAATGTTAATTAATTATTTATACAAATGTGAAATATATGAATATTAGTTATAGTGGACAATAGTTTATTAGATTGTGATTTGATGTACCGCATTACAAGTTACATGTCTTCTTAAAGATTATAGCAAACTAAATAATAAAAAAAGAGATGCACTACATGATCTAGCAAAAAAAATAATGAACAGAAGAAAGAAAATAGTAAATAAGAGTCGACATAACAATTCCACAACATATCTTTCACAAGTTATTCTCAGACTTTAATTGTATAATTCTAACAACAAATAAAAAGAAGAAACCATATGAGATAAAAATATTTTCCTTTTTATTGGGTGTAACCCTCCAAAAAAAAACCTTAGACATGTATAATATGAATACAAAATGGTCGGCTTAACCGCCTCCACGATGCTTCGATGATTATCATAAGATTAGAACTATCCACCAAAGATAAATAAATAAATAAAAAGAAATATAGAGAGAAATTAACATGAACCCGTTTGGAGATCTTTAGGAGACGGTCCGCACATCACCAATATCAACTTTTATATCCAAGCAGTGCTCATCTCCACCATGGCTGGTATGAATAAAATGTGTGAATCTCATTGAATTCTAAATTGAAGTAGTTCATAAAGAATTCAACAATACACAATTATTTGGTATTTATTGTTTCTTGAAGGATGATTAAATTGAATTCAAGAATATGTATAGTCATATGACAAGTACAGATTTTCAAGAATTTAAAAAGACATACATTACGAAGAGATGGAGGGGGTGGATGAATGAATGAATAATGAATGCATTGAGTCATTTAAAGGAAGACAAACAATACAATCCCTTTATTCTTAAAACAAATTTATTATTTGAAAATTCTTTCTCTTAACAGTAGAGACATGCCAAATTTTTAAAAATGAGGAACCAAAAGAAAAAATTTAAGCAACTTTATCATTATCAGTAAACTTATACAACTTTATTTTTGAACATTGTAGTAGGAATATATATCTTGCATGACACCCACATGTACAATAAATAAATAATTTAAATACAACAATAAATATAAACAATTTCTCTTTAAGGAAGCAAAGTTAATTATTAGGTCTCCTTTCCATTATGTTGGATGTTATGTAATAAAATCCTTCAAATACTTGAATAAATGGCATTATATGAAATAATTTTTTTATATATATATCATATTCAGGGACGTTGGTAACTTACTTGTTTTGGTTTAAAGGTGGTGTGGACGTAGAATATGATGCAACCAGATAAGTAGTTGAAGATAATACACTACAATAAGAACATAAGAAGATAAAGTCATAAATAATTGAAAGTATAATTAATATCACAAATAAATCAAAATATCTTATTCATTCTTTTTTAAAGGTTTACAACCCCTTAAGTACAAGACATCCCAATACAAAAAAATATTTATCAGAAAATTAAAATTTAACAAATATTTAAAAATGAAATCAAACTTGTTAATATAGCTTCGCATGAATTAATTGAAATACTATTGTTATATTAAACATTTCATTGTCAATCTGCGAAGATTAGGTTCTTTGATATTCATGTTTGTTTGTTTGAAGGAATTATTTTTTATTGGTGTTTGTGATTGTAGATGTGGTGACAAAGTTTATCGAGGGTATGGTAGAAACATATCCAGGTTTGCAATACTGGATGGGTTTCCCAGGGTAAAATATAAACATATGAAATTTAAATAGGCACCATCACATCACTCACATATATATCCTAATCACTAATATCTAGAATTTTTTTTTTGATGATATTTAGATATGAATAACTTCAAAGTTTCTATGTACCATGCAAATAGAAAAATAAAATAAATGAAGTTGTATAAATTCTTAAATGGGATCAATCACAGACTTTATTTCAAAACACAGAGTGGATCTTAACCGAAATTTCATTATAATATTTTCATATCAATAACCTATAATGTTATTGGCAAAGCATTTCCAGTAACGTAATTTGGAAGTACGTAGAATAATCAAAGTTGTTTTTAGTTAATGGAAAATGTTGCACTTATAGTCTACTGGTAAATTTTTAAAAAAATATAAATAATGAGGTCAACAATTTGAATCAACAAGACTATGAATGTGGGTTCTCTGATCGACGGAGAGTGGTAATATTATAAACCGTATCATTAAAACTCAAACATGGTGAATGCAAAAGTCAACAATTGATATGGATAATAAATTTAAAATAAAATATTTTAATATCACCAGATTTACTAATTTGAAGACACCTACACATCCTGTATTATGAAGAGCTAAATTGAGGAAAAAATTTCAAATAGTAAATTTTTTTAAACTGAATAAATAGTCAATTAAATTCGGACATCATAATATTCTCATGATTAGATAAAAAAAATGGTACTCTATTATGATGATAAAAATATTATAATAAATTATATTACAAAAGATATATGAATAAATAGCAGATCCACTGTTGCGCTACTTCCAATCAGAATAGAGAATCGAAGATCAATCTGTTAAAGGGAAAACAAATTTCTTATTTGAGAATTTTTTTTATTCTAACAGTAGATACATGCCAAATTTTTTAAAAAGAGGAACCAAATGAAAAAATAACATATTTAGTTTATTTGCAACATAAAAGTCCAAAATAAACATCATAGCTACAAAAGATTAACTCACCTTCCTAAGGTAAAAAAAATTTTGAGAGAGAGAAGAAAAAAGAAAGAGACGATAGATTCATTTATCCAAAGGAATGAGGATGGCAATGAATGGATTTCAATGTTGCATAAATAAATTTGGGGGTTTGTGGAAGAACATCAACTGGTCTCTAGAAGAAGATGAAGGGATTGAATGGAGAGGGGATGAATGATCAGGAGAGATTGAATGGAGGGTGGATGAATGAGGGTGGCCGTTTCATAGGTGGAGGTTGAAGGGTGTATTGAATAGTCATAACATAATTTGGAAATCTATAATGAAGAGATTACATTAATATTTGATACTTTTTTAATGTATCATGTCTTTGCATATGAAATGAGAATTTTCTTTTTGGGAATTATATTTTGAATATATTTTCATTTTATAAGGATTCTTTTATCCTAATAATACTATGATATTCAAATATGATTTTAAAATAATAACATATTAATATAAATTTAGTCAGCTTATTAATGTAATTTAATCATAATTGATGTAAAGAAAATTTTCATGGATAAGTCGGCATATGAATGTAATTTTATCATAAATGATGTAAATGATTAATATTATTTTATGATATATCTATAGTAGTCATCATATAAGTATGATGAAATGTGAAGCTTAAAATTTTAATATGTCATGCATGATATGATGAAAAATATGAATAAATTATGGATGAGATTACAATGATATGAATGGATTTTCATTGGATTAAATCTATTGTTGAATTCACACAAAGCTCAAATCCGAATTTGTCCATTTTTATAGCAATATTTTTTTATAGCAGTATTTTATACGTTTGTTTTTTTATTGGATTACATTTTTAATTACTATGAATTATATTTTTTTTGTTGGGTAGATCTTATGGGCCATTGATTATTTGGGGCATTAATAGAGTAGAGAAATCCAAGTGAATAGAGTAAATGCTAATCAAATATGTGTGAATTAAATAAATGTTAATAGATGTGAATTACATTAATATTTGATATCTTTTTTTAATGTATCATGTTTTTGTATATGAAATGGAATTTTTTTTGCGAATTATATTATTAATGTATAATATATCATGTCTTATCCTAATAATATTATGATAATCAAATTTAACTATAAGTTAATCAATATATTACATAATAAAATGTACGTATTATAATAAACTATAAATGAAATTAAGATGTTGTAAATGGATTTTCATGCGATTGAGTAGAAATGTAAGAGTATCCTAATAATATTATGATAACCAATTTTAATTATAGATTAATGAATATGTTACATAATGAAATATATGTATTATAAAATATAATAAATGAGATTAAAATGATGTAAATGAATTTTCTTGGAATTGAATAGAAGTATAGGGGTAAAATGAAAAAATGGTTGTCATTAAAGTGGTGTAAATGGACTGTAATAGGATTGAATGAATTGACAGGGGTAAATAGGTCAAACGGCAGGTTTTTGGTTTAAGAGCCTTTTATATAGTAATATAGATGTGTTATTTTCTTGTAAAGGTTAGGATAAGAGAATAAAATTACGTTACTGCATCTTTACTAAATTGCCCTTATGTTTTATAGACTTCATTTGTGATTAGAAGTGATTGTCGTGGGTAAAATGGGAAAATGGAAACGCGATTTGTTTTGTTTCCTAATTCCCAGTAGCGGGCGAGCTCTTTCGGGACAAGCCGGCAGAAAGTTTTATTTTTGGAGGGGCCCACAAATTCTGCCGGGTATCTCGGTCCCGCCTTCTGAAAAAGAAGCCGCGCCATGCGTACCATGCAACCAGTGTTTTAATAAAAAACAGGAAAAAATAATAACATAAAATTTGACCAAAATATGACTCAACCAATGTTTTAAAAATTAGTCAATTTTCATAACATATTAGTTAATTAAAAAATAGGAAGCATTTTTAAAATTTCCACAATTATCAAGTCTTGACGCTTTTTCAGGTCCTTTTGTAGTTTTGTAGCTTCAGAATAAAATAAAAAGTTTGATGATTTTATTTATTTCAGATTTTTAATTTGACTAAAACAAAAAAATAATAACCTAAAATTTGACCGAAATAACTCGACTAAGGTTATAAAAATTTATCAATTCAATCATCGGGTTATCTGGAATTAAATATATCAATTATATTATTAACAATTAAAAATTATTAAAAATAGGAAGCACTTTTAAAATTTTCACAAGTCCTTTTGTAGTTTTGTAATTTCAGAATAGAATAAAAAGTATGGTGATTTTATTTATTTTAGATTTTTAATTTGACTAAAACTGTATTATTTACAAGTTTAATATATTTTTGTATGACATTCAACTTAAAAACTTCAATGATTTTTTTGCACTTTCAAGTGTAAGAAACATTTACACCGTAAAATAACTTTTCTTATTTTTCTAACAAATCTTCTTATTTTTATGACAACATATATATTTATTCATTTCAATTATAAAATTTGTTAATATATCATGTAGAATGGGTTTATATCTCATTTTTATTTTTATAAAATCAAAATACTAAACTTCAGTCACATTATTATATATATGAATAATTATATCAAATATAAGAACAAAAAAACTCCTATGTAGCCCACCCTAAGATATTATTTTGGATACACCTCTGCCCATAAGTTAAATAAACCGTTTTTTAGAATTGATTTTTGATTTTTCAATTTCATGTAAGATTTATATATAAAAAAAATGAAAGGCAACTAAATTGAGTATGACTTATCATAAATATTAATTGCACTTTTATTATTTAAGCTCTTGTTTGAATGTAATGTGAAAATATATTAGATCATGCTTAGTAGATTATTTATGGAAGTTGTGATTATATACTTGTTTATATTCAACCTTGATACTGTACTCTTGTTACAACAGGTGTTTCCTATTTTCAATTTTATATTCTTTATTTATATTTGTTTATTTTATCATACATTAATCCTTTTACGTTGGTCGTTATATATAATAATTAATCTTTAAGTTGGACTGACTGACTGAGCTGGTATTTAATTTGGATCTCACCATGTTTTTGGAGTCATTTAGGGTGTGTTTGTGTATGATGGAAAGTTAATGAAAGTTAGAGAAAGTAAAGATTTTCTCTTTGACCACTCAAAAAGCTAGCACTTGTGCCAAACAAGGAAAAGAAAAAAAATTTCATCACTTTCTCTCTCCTATTTTGTTTTATTAGAAAAAGTGAAAAAAACTTTTCTTTTCCCCATAGGTGAGAAAATGAGAGAAAATGATGGAAAATTTTTTTACCATATGCACAAACACCTTGATAGTTGATCAAAAGGAAAAAAAATTACTTTCCACCACTTTTCATTTGACCCAAATTTCATCATTTTCTTTCATTTTCCCTTCAACTTCCTGCACAATCACACCCTTAAACAGGCTTACGTGGTCATTTAGCTGACGAGTGGATGACGTCGTATTTTACGTAGTCAGTAGAAAAGAAAAAAGAAGAAAATAATTGCGAGCCAGCTAATGAAGAAATATCATGGATCGTCCACGTGTAAAATAAGTAGTCCGATCAACGGTGGGGACTCGCTGTGTCACATCCCAAAGTGTCGTATCATGCGTTTCTGCATCGAAATTGCAGGATGAAAGGAGAGCTTTTAAAAAGGAGGGAAAAGAGTCCTTTCGTCGTATCATGTATATATTTTTTGAATTTTAAATATATAAACAGTTTATGTTATTAATAACAAATCGTGATTTATAAATTTATTTTATTTTATTATCAAAATTACCGTTAAAAATGTGTTTTCAAACACTGATAGCTGACATTTTATATTGCGATTCAATAAATGTTGAATCCGTGAACGTATATCAGTCCCACAGTGAAATTAATGTGTTCACAATGTCCATTTTTATTTATATTCAATTAGATACATGTCTACGATTTCACTTTTTTTTTTTACGTGTGTTCTTAATTATTTTAAAGGTGACACGTGTTAATATTTAATTTAAGACTCACATACATAATACATTGATGGCATTCACCCAAACTCTTCCTTCCACCTTTAAATGAAAATTGAGTGGGGGCACGGGATCTTATTTCTAAGAGCAGCTCCAATCGGACTGCATAATGAAGATTCAACGACCATTTGAAGCCGTCCGACTCCAACCGAACGCCAAAATGAAGACTCCACGACTTCAAATTCAAATTGAGCTTCATATTTGGAGACCCACTATTTATGTCTCCATATGTCACACCAATGTTAAGTAATGTCTAAAATGACTTTGTTAACTTATAATATTTTTTAATAAATGACATTTAACTCATACAAAATTATAAATTTTTAATTTTCTATATGTATTTAATAAAAATATAGAATTTTGAAAAAAATTTACAAAAAAATTTCATGTAAAGTTCAAAAGCAATGTTTCAAAAATCAAGTCATTCATTGAACCGGAAAAATGAATCGGATAAAGAATCACCGGTTCAATTGTTCGGTTAACCGGATTTGAACTGTAACATTATCATGACGTAATAACAAATCAATATCAATATTAAATTTTGTATATGTAAATATAGAGTTAATATAATTTGGTTATTTACATTAAAATTAGGACATAAATGTTAATAAACAATAAAGATGAAAGAGGCAAAGGGTATACTGGGAATTTTAACAAATCAATATAGTGATTTGAAAACTTATACAAAAAAATTGAAGATCCACTATTAGAGTTGAAGAGTCTTTAAAATAGCAAAATCTTCAAAATGAATACTCCATTGGAATACAGGGGTCTTTAAAAGTATAAAATCTCCGATGGGAGTCTTTAAAATGAAAACCCCCATTGGGGATGCTCTAAAGGTAGTTCTTTGGAGGGTTGATGTGACAGGACATCTTTTAATAATCAAATCATGATATGTCTAATAAAGTATGGCTATTGACTATTGAGTAGTTGGTTTGAGTGCCGTGGCATCTTTTAAACTGTACAACACCATACTGTTAGGATTTGGCAAGCATTTACTGTTCAATACTTGGTTTGGTTCACCAAAGTCTTTAATGAGTTCTTAATGCAATCATGCAAGTGGTTTGAGTGTTCAAAATTCTGAAGTTCCATAAGGTTTGATAGTGTGAAATGAAAATAATATTTTGAGCTCAGTACAGTTCTACTGTGTATATCATTTTCTTTTCAATCATACAATCTCTTATTAAAATATATGTTGTTATATAAAATGATTTATATACTTAAAAATACTAATTTATTTTTTTCCATTGTAAAAAAATATTTTTTTATATTATATATACTATAATAACATAGTAAATACTATATTATCATAGCGTATGACGGTAAGAGATTGTAAAACAGACTATAATAAAAATATTATTGTTAGTTCTTTTATAAAAATAATTAATGTATATTTTAATGAAATACTATAATAAAAGTTTACGTCAAGTATGTTAATATACTCTTCCTAGACGTGTAGCACTAATTTAGATGTGAATTGAAAACAAAAATGAAAAATATTAGGCATGGTCTGGTTTATAGCCTTGTTTTGTTTTCTTAAAATAATAACATATTTAATAAATGAGATGTATATATGTTTTTTTTAAAATGAAAGTATATATTACAATCTATTGTATAGACTCGTTTATAACAAGTGTAAAAAAAATTTAAATAATGTATTATCGAAATATATGAGACTAACGAGATCGTAAACGAGACTGTCTAATATTGTTGAAAAAAAATGTATGGTATTTTTTTTTTTTTGATATCGGAGGGACTCCCCGTGGCTGACATTGCGGTCGAGCTGGGAAAGTTACCTCCGCCTGTTTGCCCCGGTCCCACGAAAATTTTTTTCGAATAATCGCCAACAAACAGGTGGATAAGTCAACGCCAAGACTCGAACTCAAAACCTATCGATAACACTGCTAAACTCAGAACCGTTATGCTATGGACACTGGAGACTATGTGGGTGTGGTATTGCCACCCAAAAAATGATGAGCTCGAAAGAAACCAAGGAGAAATAATACATTTTGTAAATCATTAAACAAACTCCATGCTATTCCCTCCCACATAAATATTAAATCCACACTGCACAAAACAAACAGGTTTCGTGAGTTATAAAAATAAATTTAACTTTTAAAATAATTTCTCTAATTTAATTAATTTAAAAAAAGTCATTAGTGATCACATTAACTTATTGTTTGCAACGTGATTGCTCGGATAAATCGCTCTCTACAGTTCTCATGCGAGCTAAATATTTATTTAAACGAAGTAGTCAGAAAGCATGTGTCTAATTAGAATCGTTGGCATGCACAAACAGTCTAAGGCTCCATTTGGAAACACAGATTGAAAAGTAGATTTTAAAATAAAACTGCTTTTTAAGATGATTTTAGACCTTGACTTTTTTGGGATGTTTTTTTTAAATTCAGGAATCAATATTTGGAAGGAGTTTAATGTTTGATAGAAAAAGTTGTTTTTCAATTTAAAAAATTAATTCCGACAAAAAAACGTTCTTTTTTAGATTTTAAAAACACGGATTTCGAGAGAGAAATTAAAAGAAATCCAGTTTTTGATTCCGCCGGAATCCGACCCGTTTGGCTGCACGATTTTAAGATTTTAGCATTTCAAAAAGCGAAATCCGTCCAAACCTCATTACCAAACGGAGCCTAAAATCTATACAACTTCCTGACTTTTCATAATATTCGCATAATATTAAAAACACATATATAAATTCAAATAACCTAATAAGTTAAATTGACACGTGAAAACCTAATAAGTTTTCTGATTTGTTAAACTGACACGTGAAGACCTCTAATTATATGAATATTGCGTTTGATTTGAATACACGGTGTATTAAAAAACCCTCTGATTTGTTAGAAATGTGAAAAACCTCTACAATTTTAACACGTTGTAGAGGATTTTTGATATATTATATTTTTAATCAGGGCTAACTAAATAAAATATTTATATAATATTCTTAATCTGTCAACATAAATTAATTGATGGGGTTATATGAATTTCTTCAAGAGTCAGGGGTTATATGGATTTCAAACCGTTTACCGGGGTTATTTGGATTTTTTTTTTTTTTTAATTGAAATGTACGAACCTTGTCACGAGTATAGAGAAATAGTGTGCAAGGAAAAGAAGACCTATTGTGTTATCAAAGTGGCCTCCAAGAGGCAGTCAAATATCCACACCCAATGAAAATCATTTGAAGAGAGCTTCTTTGGTTAGTCATTGCAACCTTGACTTTGTATCACAATCACCTGAGATGTTACACTTTTTTTTTCCTCCTCCGTATCTTTTGAATACAACCACCCCTTTGTCTTTTTGTAGGTTCTTTCTTGCTTTTCTCTCTTTGGGTAACATGGGGTGCCAGTCAATGTCTCAGTATTCAAACACCACAGTTTGCATTGGTGACAACAAATCCAAAGATATTTTGAACAATGCGCGCATAGAAACCAGAGATAATAAGAATACTGAATTTAGAATTTATTAATCCATCACTCAAGTCGAGTGGGAAATGATCGAGAGAGAGAGTACAGTGTCACAATTATATATTACTTTTGCAGATAGGGCCAGAGAGAGATCTAGATTGATCATGATATCAAGATAGCCTTATTGTTTCTGGTCTTATTGTTGTGCATAATGATACAAATTACAAAGCAGTCTTTTATTCAACGCAGCAAGTTGAAACTGCCTGTGATTTTGTGGGAATATGATCTGTCCAACTTCATGTAATGTATTCATTGGGTTTTTTTTTTTTTATAAAAAAAATTGTGCATTTTTCTATTAAATTACATATTCTTAAACTAAATGAAGCATATATTGAACTACATTAATAATTTTTTTAATAAATAAAAAATTGAGCATCATACATATATATATATATAACTGTTGCCCTACCGTAGTGTGTGATATAAAACCGAGTGCAGATCAAACACTTGTTAGACAAATTACACTAAAACAGTACTTAATTTGAATACATACCATGTTATGCATTCTTTGAAATGGGTTTTTCATGCTTATGTGATTTATCCAGTTGCGCTTTCTAGGGATATTTGTCAATTAGTGATAAGTGTCTAAACATGTAATCTCATTTCAACATTTATAATAGAAAGAAAAAAAAGACACACACACACACTGCAGCTCCAGAGACAACAAAACAAGCATTTTGGTTCATAACAAATTGACAATGTTAATTTTTTTTTTTTAATATCAGAGGGACCTTTCGTGACTGACCTTACGGTCGAGCTGGGAAGGCTACCTCTGCCCGTTTGTCCCGGTCATACGAAAATTCTTTCGAATAATCGACAACAAACAGGTGGGTAAGTCAGCGCCAAGACTCGAATCCAAAACCTATTGATAACGTCGTTAAACCCTTAACCGTTATGCTATAACCACTAAAGACTCTTATCAGTCTTTCTAAACTTCGAGTAGGGCCATCAAGGTAATAATTGTATGAAGAGAGAAACTCGATCAAAGGTGAAGGCATAGTTGTTGCTACATTTTCAATCGATCAATGATTGACAATATCTTTTTTATAAATGCTTGTGCGTTTATAAAAAAAATGATTTTATAGAAATACAACATTTTGATTACCCATAAAAAAAAAGGATCATATATATATACTACATTTCCAAGCTGTTTTATACATGTAGTATTAATGAGAGGGACTGCATGTGAGGGACATTGTTATGGCACTTTGTTTCCTTTTCCTATGTTTATTATTTCTGCATCTTTTCACCACCATTTAGATATTGTACATTTGAATTATTTTGAAATTTAAATGTTTACAAATTACGCTAAAAATAATAATGAGAGGGATTGCATGTGAACGCTCACGAGGCTTGTTTGAGGTCCCACGCACAAGAATAAACATCAACATTAGTAGACAGTTGTTGCCCCAATAACATATTATCGAACAAACTAAAATCTCAAGTTTTACAAACCAGATGAAAATTTGAAAAAGATCAAAGTAAATAACTTAAAACAAACAATAACAATTCATAAACAAAGCGACGATTAGGAGAGGTTCCTACACGAGAGAATTGTGGTTAATTGAGAGCTTTTTAAATATTTAATAGGAAAATGCTATGCACAAATTCTTTTTTCAGGTTTAATTTTCAGTCCAAACATTTTTTTATTTTTTTAAAAATAATATACTTTATTTTGTAAGACACATTCTTTTTATAAAAATAAAAATAAAAACAAAACAAATAATCTAATGAATTACATTGATCAATTTTTAAAAAATTATTAAATTTTCTAACGATATGTCTTATTAATGTATAATGTTAACGATATATTTGAGATAGTTTTTGAAAACATATATTGAAAATCAGTTTTTTAACGTGCTTTTTGATGATGTTATTTTTTTAGTGTTTTTCTTTTAATTAATGAATCACGTGTGTTACTGATAATAAAAGCTGTTTTTACACATTTAAAATCCAAAAAAACATACATAATTACTTTAAAAAACATAAAATTTGAGGGTTTGAAAATTAGTTTTTGTTTTAAAACTGAGTTTGTAATTTTTTCTTTCTGATCAGAAAATGTGTCTCAAAAATTAGACTTCTATAGCATCTCTATTATGTCGTGTATACGTACAGGAGCTGAAAGTAGTTACAGGGGGGGAGAAAAACAAAAACAAAAATGAAATGCTGTACAAAAGACAAAGAAATAAAATAAAAACATCCCCACAAGACGTGAATCCCGAGACAAAGAAAACGATGACCCGTCTCGGGATCTCTGCGTAGAGCCCCCACTCTCTGGAGCCGTCTGATCCATCGCTTCTTTCCGTACAGTCGTATACCTGCATTGCCTGCCGAGGCCAGCTTGGTGCATGGTCCATCTCTCTTTCTCTCTCTTAAACGACTTTTGATTGTATGCGAGTTATCTTTGGTGTTAACCTGTTATGCCGATACACGAGACCAGATAAGAAATCGCTGATTCGCCGTCTCCTGACATGGACGGTTCTCAGTGGTTTTTTTTTCAACTGATGATGTTTGAAAATAACGGTTGGGATTTATTGGGCCCATGGTCTCCAGTCTCTGACAGACCCAATGTGATTTGCGACGTTGTATGGGCCAATACTGGCCCACATCTCAGGAGACCATGTGAAAGGCCCGGACCGTTTAGTTTCCGTTTCTTGATATCGTCTGGGATTGGATGAGGTCAACGTATCATTGGAGTACTTTATTTTTGTTATTATTATGTATGTGTGTACATATGATTAGATGATTTAATGAGGTATGTATTATTATTATTTTTTTAAAATCAAAACTGTGCATTTGAGACTACAAACAGATTGAGACATTTTACCTATTAACAATTACTGTGTTTTTAATTATTCTTATTAAGAAGCGTAATAACAAAAAAAATTGTGTTTGATTAATCACGGATAAGTTGTAGAATAAAAGTGAATAAGATATTATTAAAAGTGAAAAAAAAATGATTTTACATACAAATCCTAATTTATAAGAGATGGTAATATGTAATTTATAGACCCGGATAGAATCACACAATTTTCTAGATGAATTGGAACACCACTACCAGTTTACGATTCTCACCGATTCTGACATTTACACATTTGTTCATTGCAAAGAAACATGCTTTGGACTTATTCATCATATTCCTCACCATTCTTTTTCAATTGGGTTGAACACCATAATTTGTTGCTAGGACAGCCCCGAAATAAAATGCAAGCACTGCTGAGTTTAAGTTGGTATGTGCACAATAAGTCAATAACATATAACTATTGTATAAAAAGAAGAAAAAAAATGTGCGTGTAAAATTCATCATACACATCAAATTTCTCATACATGCACAATGATAATAATAAAAAAATTTTTGGGAGGTGTATAGTGCTGACCACTGCCGTTCTTCATAATTTTAAACTAAAAGTTATAATCCCTAACTTATAAATTTTAACATGTATAAGTCTAAATGTATTGCTTTAAAAGTTGTGAAAGAAGATGATGATTAAAAAAATTTGCTCAGAGATGATTTAGAAGAAGAAACTATCTTATTATTCAATTTTTTTTTCAAAATTCTTAAAATATAGAAAACCAAATCTACAAATATTAATAATAAATCACAAGACTGAAAATTCCAATTGAAAGGATGTAAAAAGTTTTAATTGTGAAAGATTTAGTCATTATGCTAATTAATGTCCCAATCAAAACTTTAAATCAAAAGTTAAAGCCATAGATGTTACACAGGATCCACTCAGATTCATATTCACTTTAGAGGATGTAATCTGCACACCAAGGTGAGATGAAATGTTTTAAAACTATTACTAATAATGTCTACTAGTCTAAACAGAAGAATGAAATGAACATGGTACTGAAAAAGCATATTCAATGTTTGTCTGCATTAGTTATTCAGGAACTTTCAGTTGATTAAGGTCCCAAAATAGCTATTATGACTGCCATTTTACCAAAAAAAAAGGCTCTGTATGTATATAAACCTCTTGAGGGATGCATCCTCAGACTGGAACTGTCAAGCCTTTGTTTGCCATGCCATCAAGAATATCATTGAGTGCCTGGCAAAGACCAACGATCTACGAATTTGACATACATTTGTCAGAAAGATGTAAAAGAAAATCGATTTAAGAGATTGGTGAAAGATTCATCAGACTATAAACACAACAATAGCAAGCGCGGGAACTATCTTTTGTGCAGCATGTGTATGTGATATAGAAGAGTGATATGACATGATATGCAAATGAGATAGTTGTGTATTTTTTATGCACTGAACATAAAAGATCATCCGATGTCAAGTTTTTTTTACAAAATTCATTCTAGGGATAAACCCACACTTTAAAAAGAGAGGAGAGATTAATTAATTATTCAACCTTGACCTGCAGAAGGAGCTCAATATAGCCCCAAAGAGCAATTACATAGCACCTACTTTAATATTCTCGAGCATTATGATGCAGTATTATGCCTGAAAAGTGAATCAAAAGAAATGACCTCTAATTGCCTTTTTCTAACATCACTCTATATTTCCAGATACATATCTAATTAAATCCCAAAATTCAAGTAGCAATTTTAGACTCATATTTTTACATGCTGTAAGCAAAGAAAGGAGGGTGATGGAAGAGAGTTGACTCACCTGATGATCCCATTGCTGCAGTTCCTCGGTATCATCCTCAAAATGAATGACAGCTTCAACCTGGAAATGAATTTCCACTGTCAACTGTATACCAAATATGGGCATGAGCCACATGGCAAAACTTGTTTCAATATTCAGTCAAAGAAAATATCCCCTGTGCGATGGGTAATATCCACATGCCTCAAGCAGACAACAAGAAACATACACAACAGATAGACATGGCAAAACATGCTTTTGTATTCAGTAAAGAGATATCATCTATGCAATGGGCATTATCAAGAAAACAATATCCACATGTCAAAGCCCCAAGCAATAGTTGTGAAACATACACTGAAAACCGACATGGTAGAACTTGTTTCATACAGTCCTCATATATCCTCTGTGCAATAGGCATTATCATGAAAAGGAAATTTACATGCCTCAAGCAGTCAAACTCATTTAAAGACAACATAGGGCATCAAAATAGAAGTATCTTTGGAGAATGTTATGCTGATATTATTTGACAGATCGACATTGGCAGTCATCTTTATTTTGACAACAGTGGATAGCATATTGTGGGTATTCTCATGTCTGGCCATGTATCATAACATACTATACGATGATGATGCAATCAGAGATAGAAGTATAGAACAAAATTATACATTTCCATTAGTCCAAGTATGCAAGATACACACTACATATATGATGAATTAAAAAATTGATGTGTTGAATGTTATGCCACGATACATATAAAATTCCCGTGGCAAAATGAATAAGCACATGTTTCTAATAAAGGACGTGTTGTAGTTTGAATATTTATAATCTAGTTACTTTTAAGCCCCTATTTGGATACAGAATATGACTTTTTTTTTTTTTGATGACGGAGGGGCTTTCCGTGACTGACCTAATACAGAATATGACTTATTCTTGGGTATACGGTTATTCCGACACAAGTGAGTATAAATAAGGATAAAATGATTTTGTGTTTGATTGTGTTTTGAATTATTCTTGTTGGAAAACGTAATAATAAATTTTCTATTGTTTGGGTAAAATATGAATAAAGTATGGATAAAGATTTATAAAAGGTGAAAAAAAATAATAGTTGATTTGACATGAGATTTATTAGAGATGATGACAGTTGACCCACATATTCTTTGGGTCGAATAACCTGGAATAATTTTAATTTCAGGGGTTGATTGGAATCCATATACCATTTATACCAGTTTATTTCGACATAGTTTATCCCTAGATATTCCCTGCATCCAAACAACCAAAAACACCTATTCTGCTTTATTCTCACTTATTCCCTGGGCTATTCCATATCCATATGGGGACTTAGAGTGTCCGTATGTTAGTGTTGTACAAAAAGGACTGAAAGCCATTTTCAAATTTGGAGCCGCATCAACCATCAACAACATCCAAAGTCTTGTTGTATCTCATTATTTAGCCTACTCAAGCAATGGCAGACCCAGGAGTTTTTTCAAGAGTGGACCTGAAGAAAGTTATTCTAAAATACAAAACAAAACACCATAAATATGCACTATATATTTTATATAAAATTAATTTAAAAACACTTTCTCAAATTCTGATGCATCATTCACAGGAAGCAACTTTCAAAAGATTAACTTGCTATACATGTTTAAGACAGTTGCCCTCAGCGATCTTCATGTTCAAAAAGTGTTAAAACCATCTCAATCAGTGTTCAGAAATGCAGCGGTTTGCGAGCGGCTGGAATACCACATAAAGTATATGTGGTATGCGAGAATATATGCGGTTCTATATTTTTATTAATAAAAAATGTATGATAATTATATCAAAACAATAGATAACAAGAAAAATATGCGACCCTAATTAATAATTTATATCAAAGGCCTTTGATCATAGATTGGAGCAAATATTTGGGCAATACAAGTCAGTCTACATTTGCTTGTTATGTACAGATCTACAAAGCCAGGCAAATATTCAGACCCATGGAAAAAAAACATGCTCACCAACTAATGTGAATGTTGATGAATGACACCATCAAACGGGAATAACAAAGTACCCAAATTAGATAAATGAGTCTATCAAATATATAGTGGATAGTGTAGTAGTTAGAGATATCTTACGATGATCGGGAAAGGGATTTTATCCCAAATGAAAAGGTAAGAAAAACATAATAAGAATGAAGGAGAGCCAAAACTTCAAGAGGTCTAAAGCTTCTAAAGCAACCCTAGCATCCAAGAGAAAGCATAAAGTTTACTCTTTGACAAAATAAAGGAACCCCAAAATATTTGTTCAAAACTTGGGCGGCTGCATATGCAGAATTGGATCCACATACTTGGTCACCTAACCATATACGGTTCGGTCTTGGGACTGAACCACATATGCAGCCCCGCACGTACCGCATATTTGAACAATAATCTCAATTTCTTATTTGAATGAATAGGGAGAGAGAAGTGACTCATACTAGAATTTGAATTTTTTTGTTATGGTAGGTAAAAAGACCTTTTTTAATCTTGTTTTGTAATTTCTTCTCTTTTTTTAATTAATTTTCAATAGGTGGATTCTTTCATTTGGTACTTGATCTGTACTGAGAGAATAGGTCATTGTCTTCTTCAGTACGGATAGTGGCTTGTTTATTTCAAAACCTATATGAGTCGTTATAATTTTCTCCTTATCTGCTACCAACTCCACGTAGCACAACAGTTATTAAGTATGTTTTCATTTAGATTTTTTTCCAGATTCAGTTAACATAAATCCACCCCTGTACTCAAGGTTGTATCCGCCATCCAGCCATGTCAAAGTCATTGTTACAAGGACAAACAAACACTTTTTCTCCAACAAAAAGGAGAAAATTAGAATCCCTATAAAATCAAACACAAGGAAATTCATCTTTATTACTGTAATATTATGATCCAGATTATCATCCATTCTAAGCGCAAAGCAGTACTTCTAAACTCAAAACAAAAAAATCAGGTTATGATGGGCAGAAAGAGACATTATCAATCATTCCTATGGTAGTCTGAAGATAATTAAAGCTTTCAAAGCATACCTGATCGATTGATCCTCTCATCCTGTCTTCATATATCATGCGTGAGGCTATCTTTTCAGCCTGCCAATCATCAGTTCAGAAGAGACAATTAGCTCAAGATGATCTGTGCATATGCTGTGTCAATATCAATGATCAAGATCTACCACACATCTACTTTACTGTGAACAATGATGAACAAAGAGCTTTGCAGACTATATATGAGAATAACTAACCTTCTGGGGAGAGATACCCAGCAAATTGCCTAGCTCATCAAAGCTGTGGAATCAATAAATGGAGGAGAAATTAGCAATTTTTGAAGACAATAAAAGAAGTGATAGCTCAAGAATATGAAAATTTCACAATTTATAGAAACAAACTTTCATATCAAAGGGCAACCTACCTTATATTCGTATACAGTTTACTTGCACTTAAAAGATTGTGTTCAATCATAGCCCGGTCGAGCACAGTGAAATTATCTGGCAAAAGAGCTTTCTGTTGGAGGGGAAAACATTTGATCAGTTAAAATACTGCATTCTGATGAGGCGAAAAGAAAAGGCTACACATTTGAAAAGATATATTTCCTTACCTGATGGCCCTTCAATTCTTCAGCAAATGCATCAATTTCAGGTTTTCTCAAGATTCTCTCCAAATACACCTGAGAGTATTCACAATAAAATCTTCTGGTGGTAAAGAAAAGTTAAAAATGGAATCAAATATATTGATACTTATAGGAAAAGGAACAGGTAGTAGTATTGCAATATCATCATAATAAACATTGAGAGGAGCTCACAAACCATTGCTGGTAAAGAAGCTCCCAAGTAATATATTTATAAATTGTATACCTTCTGCAATATTGGGTATATCTTCAACTTTGTACACCTTTCATCCTGAAAACAGAAGATAACCAAAAAAAAATGTTAAACAAATGAATTCTCCCATAAAATAACATTTAACAGTGGCATACAAATTCAGCATTCTTCATTGTCTGCTTAATTATTGATCTTATTCCAACATGTACACCATACATATCCAACAAAATCCATGACCAGACCTCTAAATAATTATTGTGTTTGTGATCAGAAGCATGGTTCAGAGGATCGTGAAAACATTTTATACTGGTCAGGTCCCTAATCATATAGCCCACATATATTCCAAGACGCATATTAGGCGCAAGGAGTTTCGTCAACATTTTGTGGCATTAGCATCTATTCAAATTGGTTAGCAAGCAATTCATGTTTCTAACTAATACAATAATGTATGCTTTCAATGATAAAATGAACAGATAATGCTTTATCGACTTCGCATATCTAGTCTCTACTCATTAAGTTTCTAAGTCAAGTAATGTTCACTAAGGCATACAAGAGTAATTTTGTAACCAGCCCACATCAGAACAGTATGATGCTAGTGTCTAAAGAAACAAGGGATATCAGAAAACAAATCAATTTAAGTTATCAAAACTCCAGCCAAATAAAAAGAGAGTAAGTTTGAAGCAAGAACAAAGAGATACTCCAAGCTTTGACTACCTTAAGCACTTAAGAAAACATAACATTTCATTAATCCCCTAGTCAAAAATTGACATCATATTATGTTAAGTTATGGTGTTAAGTTTCATGACAAGAAAACGTGATTACCTTGTACAATGTGGCAAGAACACGTGAACGCTGGGGACCAGCAGCAGCCAAAATTGTGCAAGTTACTGCAGCACTTAAGGCTTGTTGCAGAGCATCCTCGTCAATTTCCCTAAGATTTGTAATGATATAGAAAAGTGAGGAACACAAATTTTGAACAGAAATGCTTGATTCATCATCAAGATACTCCCAAAACAGAGAAATGCTTGATTATCAAGATACTTTTTAAAGCTACATATGCAAAACTACAGACAGTCATAATGCTACTGGAGAAAGAACTTGGACTCACAACACTACAACAGTTGATTCACAACCAATAACACAATTAAATAACAAAAACTGCAAGCTTTATGACCAACATCAGAAGCAGAAAAGCACAATATTGGCAGCGAATAATCGATTGTCCAGGTACACATACTCATCTCCAATCTTCCGTTTCTCGATTTGGGAAATGTCATAATAACGCAGTGCAGCTTCCAGAAACTTCCGCTTCAAATCTAATATCCTAGCATAGCAAACCTGTCAATGCACAAACGCATACTTTAGAAGCAGATTACTACCACATCTGCAAAATTTAATGCTTAAATTCCAGTACCCGACAATGCATGAAAAGGTAATCAATAAGTTTCCAGTTAACTATGGCAATTAAAATATACAGTCCCGAAGTTGTTATTTATAACTGTGCATTCTCAATGAATCAATCTCGGCCCCACAAATCAAATAATTTGAAAATATATTGTTATACTCATAAAGTAATAGTAAATAGTAAAGGTTACCTAATTTTCAAGGGTACAGAACATTACTAAAAGTTATTATAACCTATTTTCTGATGAACACACTTACATTTTAGCATCAGATTTTCAATAAATTCATTAAGGGAGTTCCACTATATATCCCTCTCTTTCAATCAAAATACATGAAAATATTCATACACAGACAAGATAAAGAAGAAACAGTGAAACATTCTGATTGTGTGTGAAAAGGCCTCTGCACTCCTAAAAACTATCTGTTTAAGTGGGCATATAGTTAATTGCTTTACAATAACAATATGTGTGTGTTTCCCCTTAATAAAAACTACAAAATTTGCAAGCTATTGCTATCCAATAAACCATCGAGGGACAGCTACAAGAAGGAAAAAAACCATTATGCTAGCAGAAAGACTTGTAAGCTTCAAGCTGTTGTTACAGATAAAGATCGAGCAATATGCCGTGACCGAAGCATGTGGGCTAATTTAGTCAAGCACAATTTCCACATTAATCTTTCTCATTGGTTCTTGCTTTTCTGATCATCTTGTTAAGGTAATCATCAGCTAGTATTGTATCACTTATGTCGTGATGTAGGCCTGACAGCTTAAGAGAGGTGATGTGACCCCTCATATGTCCATGTATCAGTTCGTCCATGTGTGTGTGTAACTATCTATATGTTGTAATCCTTAGGTCCGTTATACAGTGTAGTCCAATTCAACAGAAATCTAAGGTGCATGGAGACCACAAGAAAAGGAAGTGATAATTGATTGATGAGGGATGTTATTCATTCACCTTGTACTGCAAATTTAAGACTTCGTTGTGACTATTGCTGACCAAAAATGAAGCTTTATTTATGAAAGCTTCCGCATTTACAGAATCATCATCCTGTGATGTGAAGCAGGCAGGACCTCCAAGATGAGAATTAATATTTAATAACAATGTGGAAAAGTTTTTTGATTGGACAGTAAAATCTGAGTACCTCAAGATAGAGGCGAGCAATTTGAACACACTTGGACAGCTTGTATGTATCATCAAGCATCCTGTAAAAGACATAATTAACATTTGATTATGAACTACTTAGTATTATTTCAGCATAGTATACAGCAGACAATAAACACCTGATTCCAGAGTCGAAATTAATGCCACTGAGCATCTGTGCAGCTTTTGACCATTGTTGTTCTGATTCATATAGTTCAGCAAGCTTTTCCCTGATTATCAACACCTGCAAGTTTAAAAGTGGAGATGATAAACATTTGACAAAGCTAGGCATGCAGACTTCCAAACCAATGTCAGCCTTCCCATTTTGTCAGTTTTCAGGTTCTAGGGAGCTTGGAGTCCAAAACTCCACATGATTACAAGATTGCGTGATTAACTCCTTTCAAGAAAGGGTGGAATATCCTCCAATTTTACTATGGAGGTCATCAACCTAAAGGCAAAACAACGCATTTCCCAAAAAAAATAGAAAGGTAGAAACAAGAGATTACATTCTTAACATAACATAACCCCCAACCCACTCTAATGAAAAGAACTATTCCTATTCACAAACTAAAATATTCTATTAATGAGACCATAACGAAACATATTAAATATATTAATTCAATCGATACTTACAATTACACTTAATTTGCCGAGTCCATACTGTTCACCAAACCAGAATGAAAATTAAGCCATATTCAGTAAAATACCATTCATAGGGAAAAGAGAAACTGAAGCATCAAGGAATCTCAAAATAAATTCCATATTTGTATAGTCACGTTAATTTGGACTAAATCTCAAAAATTCCAATTAGTGATACGATCACTTAAAAATAATTGAGTCAATAATACTGCCAGCGATAGAGGTGAGAGGGTCTCACACGTGCAAAGGGTTTATGGGGGTCTAGCAGGAGTTTATGGAAGGAGTGGCTTGG
Organism: Acorus calamus; assembly: GCA_030737845.1. Lineage (NCBI taxonomy): Eukaryota > Viridiplantae > Streptophyta > Magnoliopsida > Acorales > Acoraceae > Acorus > Acorus calamus. The sequence continues at coordinate 29,693,054 of CM060874.1, read as the reverse complement.
CGGTTAGGGGATGGGACATCCATCAGATTTTGGGAGGACAGATGGTGTGGGGGGCGGGGGCGCTCCGGAACGTGTTCCTCAAGCTGTTTGCTAAAGCAGTTCTAGGAAGGCAAGGTGAGGGATTTCTGGCTAGCCGAGATCGTGGGAGGGGGATGGGACACAAGAATGAGGAGGGGGCTGAGGAGGGAGGAGATCGAGCAATATGCCCAGTTCTTGGGTCTGTTGGATGGTCTTTCACCAGCGGTGGACGGGCGGGATAGCGTATTTTGGATGGTTCAGCCAAGGGAGGGGTACTTGGTTCATGGAGGATATGACTGGTGGTGAAGGGAGCAGGTGGTTGCCCTGTGGTGGTGGCGCGATCACATTTTATTTGGGCAGCGAAGATTCCATTGAAGGTCAAATCTTCATGTGGCTCTTCCTTCGCGAGCGTCTTGTTACAAAGGTTTATCACGCAAAATGGAGGCCGACAGATCCCACTGTTTGTTCACTATGCCATGGGGGAGAGGAATCCTTGTCGCACTTATTTTGTGAATGCCCGGCGATCTCTCAGATTTGGTTGGTCATTGGGAGGTTAGCATGCTCGAGTTGTGAGGTACGCTCATTATAGGACTTGCGGGAGGCTGCGGCGCGGATGCGAAAGAGAGGGAATAGGAGTAAACTAGGTAGGGTATTACTTTTGCTCGTTCCAGCATTCGTTTGGGCTATTTGGCGTTCACGGAACGAGGTGGTCTTCAAAGGGGTGCACTTCTACTATGATAACCTATGGGAGATGATAAGGCGAAGAGTCATGGAGCGGGACACGGGACTCGCAGGGGCAGCTAGTATTTGAATGGATGAGGGGTTATTGCTCATTGCAGAATAGCGGTGTAGGGGATGAAGGGGTTCTTTTACGTTGCATCAAGTAGAAATCTTTTCTACTCATTTTTGTTGACCAGACTCCTCTTCTTTTTTCCCTAGAATGCTCTTCTTGCATTTGGTTTTTCCTTGGTTGTTTTTGCTTTTTTACTTTATTCCCCCCTTGTTCAGAAATTGTCCATTTTGAAAGTTTTCTTTGAAATAGAAATGCCCACAATTTACTCAAAAAATTTAAAAAAATGCATTGATTCGCAGAACCATATTGCAAGGAAAACCCTAACAAATTTATGCGGACAATTGAACAAATTAAGCCAGCTCTTCTTCTTCTTTTAACATAAAACCCCATAACCCATCATCAAAGTAATAAAGATTAAAAAAAAAAAAAACAGAGGGTCACATTGAAGAGTGTCACCTGCTCTTCGAAGGAGACAACGCGGGGCTGAATCTGAGTGAGGGCGTAATGAGCGACCTCCTTCTGCGACTCGGGCTCCAGCTTCCCGAGATCCTGCGCGAACATCTGCAAGAGCTGACGCGAGACCACCAGAGGAACATAGTCTGACACCACTGGAAGCACAAAACAACCAATGAAGATTTGAAAAATGAAAATGAAAATGAAAAAAAGAAAAAGTGAAACCCTAATAGAGAGAGAGACTACTCACTGTGGTCGATGAAGAGCTTGAACTGGGGGACGTCGTTGGAGGAGAAGAGGGAGGAGAGGATGAGCTTGTACTGCTCGATCTTCTGTCTCTGGTCCGTTATCGCCGACGCGCTCGCCAGTGCGCCCTCCATTGTTGTTCAATTCGGAAAACTCAAAAACGAAGGGGAACAAAACCTACCTTTGCTTTCACTGTGATTCTGACTGATTTTATACAGATTTTGGGGAATGGAATATTGTATTTGCTTCTTCGAGCTCTTTTATCTGGAATACAAATAAATGACGAATACCATTTGTAGCTCTCACATGTATTTTATAAATACGGTTATAAAAAAAATAAAATATATGCTGAAATATAGTATTAAAAAACACAAAAAAATAATTTTCCATATAGATGTAGTATAAGCTGCTTATAATGCAGCAAAACAAATTGATGTATTGGCAGATTATAATGCAGCAAGACAAACTGATGGATTGTCTCAACATGAGCTATTTTAAGGTTTATGAGTATTATAGGAATAGATAACTATATCAATGAAATGAATGTTTTTCTGTTAGACTGTATTTTTAGTTATTCTAATTAAATATATAATGATAAAGTTTTTTTTATCTGGTTGACTATAAATAAGTTGTGGATAAAATATAAATAAGATATAATTATTATTATATTGTAAATAATAATAATAAATGTGTTGACATGTGAGACCCTGATTTATAAAAGATGATGATAATTGATTTGATGTGTGAGCCCCTTGTACTAACATAATAGAACGAGTGAAACAACACAGTTTCAAAATGTTTTAAATATGAATGTCAATTTATTCACATTTATTTTGACATAGATAAACTCATATATTCATTCCAAATAAATAACTTTTTTGGCTTGTTCTCTCCTATATCCTCTTAGTCTCCCTCTATTTCACAATCCAAACAACAACCGAGTGTATGAATGCTCTATTTTTATTTTTGTTAAAATTTTGTTACACCACATATGATTTATATATCTCGATAGCTATTTTTATATATGTATATACATACACACACCCTTTGTTAAGTGAGATATACATATAGTCAATGTTTATAGTATAATTCATTTGATGAATTCATGTAATTTTTTTTCATAAAGTTGTATGCATTTTTTTATAAAAAAATATAATTGATTAAATAAGTTTTTTTTTTTGAATCAAATGTGAATGGACTGCGCTGGACTATCATGCTTCCCTCACATTAATTTTTTTTTTAAAAAATGATACATTCATTCAACCCCTGTGGCCATGTGCAACCTACAACCATTTTGTTTGTTTGTTTATTTTTTTTGTTAAAATATATACTTATAAAAACATAGAAAAATTAAAATTAATTAGGGTTCTTGTGATCTTTAAAAGTTTTTAAATTTTGTTAGGTCCCTAAAATTGTGAAAAAGCATATTTAAGTCATTAAAAAACAGATATCGTCATAAATATTGAAAATGTCTCTCGCTGTCTGTTATCATTTTGTAAATGTTAACAATGTAATTAGAAAATATTAATGGTATACGGGAGATATTTAATAGTGTATTGAAAATATTAACAGTGTATTAAAAAATTGTTATAGGGGTATTTTTGTTATTTTTTTACTAACAAAATAATGACATTTAGTTCTAGTGATCTAAAGATAAATATTCATTACATTAGGGATGAAAGAACTTAAAAAATACTAGGTACATAAAAATAATTCATAGAAGAAATAATATAAAAAATGAAATTAATGTCTAGATAAAATCAATAAATAGTACATAATACGATATGATTATTGGGATCGAGTTAAGTTTAACATTAATAAATTTGATTCTATTGGGACCGTAATCATTTGATTTCATTATTTTAAAATATAAAATTTATTGAATCATAAAAAAAAAATATTACAATTTAATTGATTATAATTTTAATTATAAAATCTAAACCGATATCCCCAGCCATGATGAAATCGGACGGTCATAAATATTATTTGTGTCATATAAAAATCGACGTTCCCCAAATTTGTGCCCTAGAATTTTTTCACGGGAAGGAGAGGCCTATCGCATCGGAGAATTCACGCCAGAGTTGAGGGAGAGAGAGAAGATGCCGGATTACAGTGGGAGATACGATCGTAATGGAGAGGGATTCAGCGAGCGCAATGGTTTAGACGACGATGGCGGCGGCGACTCTGTCACTGAGGTTTTCATCTTCTCCAATCTGTTTCGTGGTCTGTTTTTGTAGAGTCTGTTGTGGAGAACATGTTGGCGCCGTATATGTTCGTGTCGATTTAGGGTTATGTCGGCTGAAAGTTGATGTCTTGGCTTTTCATGACGAGATTTTTTTTTTTTTATATTTCGCAAGAAAAAAATCTATTTATGATGCAGATTTTGATATTGTTTTTTCCCTGGATATTGAAGATACTCAAGATTGTTTCAATTTGCAAGAAAATTTGGGATTTGGTGGAGAAATCCTTCCTGTTTCATTTTTTTTTGGGAATTTTTTTTTTTGTAAAACAGCTTTGAGATTTGAAAGGGTTTTTTTTGTAAGATTTTCCATATGCTTTTAGCAAAAGTTCCTTTTTCTTTATTGTCGATTAACGCTGGTTAATGGAGCATAATTTCAAATCTTGTTGGTTTTGTAAAATATGTTTATGGAATTTGGATACACACATAGATTCAGATTTCTGAAATGTAGAATTTAGTTATACCACCCAAAACCAAACATCACAATTGAATCAGCATAATGAAAGTGTTGGTGATATTTAGTAGTTGCAACATCCACGTTCTAGGATGAAGATTTGCGCTCTCCCAAATGTCCTCAACAATAGCAATAATGATCTCTCAATCTCTCGTCCTGGTGGTGGTGTGGGCCATATGGAGGGCGAGAAACCATGTTGTTTTTAGAGGAGCGACTGTTATTGTTGAGGACATTTGGGAGAAGGCACAAATCTTCATCCTGGTATGGAGAAGACATATTTTCGGGGCTTCGAGGGTGGATTTTGTAGATGGTGTATTATTAATAGAGGAGTAGTTTTTGGGAGTGTGGTTTTTCTCCTCTCCCTGGGTGGGTTTTCTTTTTATCATCTTGTAATAAAAGACTGGTTTCTCGATTTAATGAATCGTCGAGAATTAAAGGACTGGTAGTTTGTTGATTTCTACTGTTTGTAAAGAATTTCAGCAACCCTGTCACAACAAACTGAAGATCTGTTTCAACTGTCATCGGTATTCAGTGTGTGTAAATGAATATATTCCAGAATTGACACGTAAAAAATATTGGTATGCTGTGCTGCCCAGTGCTATGTTAGTAGTTTTTTTAAGGTTCTTAGTTATGATTTTAATAGGAGAAATTGGGATTCAGGATTCTGCACCTTTTATATTAATTTTTTTTTGAAATGGGTGTGGGAACACCACCTGAATTATACTGAAAGTCTAAAATTAAGATGAAAGAGAGGGTGTGTGCATTTCTTGTATAAAATGTACCTGGGATGTTGTTCTGTTAAAATTTTAGTGCACTGAGGTAACTTCTTTTTTATCTATTGTCATTCTTTCGTATATCCAAATGGATATTGTTTAGTGATTGAACTGGTTGCATTTTGCATGTGCATCTGTTTAAGCTAAAGCAATAAAAAGGAGCACAGGTTATGCTGCCAAATTAATGTTGTGAAGTTGTATGTTCTATATATCATATTGCCGAGAGGTTTATTTTCAAATATTAATATTAGAATTAGTATTATTAAAAATTGTTCCAGTGATATAACATAAATTAGTTGATCCAGCATGAATCCCGTGATCATAAAAGGGTCTCCTCAAGAAGCAGAGAAAAGGACAGGGACAAGGACAAGGATCATGAAAGGGGTTCATCAAGAAGCAGAGAAAAGGTTAGGGACAACGACAAGGATCATGAAAGGGGTTCATCAAGAAGCAGAGAAAAGGATAGGGACAAGGATAAGGATCATGAAAGGGTTTCATCAAGAAGCAGAGAAAAGGATAGGGACACAGACAAGGATCATGAAAGGGGTTCCCCAAGAAGCAGAGAAAAGGATAGGGACACAGACAAGGATCATGAAAGGGGTTCCCCAAGAAGCAGAGAAAAGGATAGGGACAGGTACAGGGACAAGGATAGGGAACACAGCAAAGATCGTGATCGTCATCGTAGAGATCATCACAGAGATCGAAGTGACAGAGAGGGGCGACATCGGCATCGCTCTCGTTCCCCTTCACGGAGTAAGTCTGAGCATAGATCAAGAGAACGATCAAGATCTCGTTCTCGTTCAAGTTCAAAAAGGTAATCTTGTATCTTTTACGGGTCAACTTTTTTCTATGTTTGATGTTGAATTTTTGCTTGAACACTTTTGTATTTTTGATGATGGCCGTTCTCAGCCTGGATAGTTTTTGACAAGTTTAAAACCTATGCATCTTGTCAAATCATTGTGCACAATTTTTTAATTGATAGTTTCTTCTTCCAACATATGTTAACTAAAATGGATAAGTATGTCATTATGCTTCTCGATGATAGTATGTGTTTCTTTGGATATGATTATAGGTCTAAAAACTTTGTTTGATTTGAGATGGAAAATGTGTTTCATTGCCCCCCCCTCCCCCTTTGTGTTTTAATTATGAAGCAGAATCAGATTTATTAAAAAACTGTGTACATTTGATGTGAAAAAAAGAATAGGCAAAAAGGGAAGAACAGAAATGGTCTTATAACATGTAAGGCCAGTGTTTTTGTGTGTTTTTTTGTTGGGGTTTTGGGTGGGGGCCTAGCATACTTCATTTAGTGACCATGAGCTTCACATTAAAATTTCAGTTTATCAAGGAATCATGAGAACTTATTTCTTCAGTTATATGATTACTGTTTTAAGAAGATCATATATATTAAGAGATGTGAGTCTAATAGTCATATTAGTCAACCAGTTGGAAACATGTTCCTTTGGTCTCAGCAAATGATTTTTAAATAGTTAGCATGCCTTGATTTTTATCGGTTTAGTATTTTTGCGTTTCTATTATTTCATGCATGTTTTTATATTTCCGCTTTTAGGTAGATGATGTCATTATTAAAAAGAGAAAAATTGATATAACTTCCTAGAAAGATATTGTTTTAGTCACTGTAAAATTGAAAAATCGCCACAGATCCCTATATTATTAGAAAAATATTGTTTTAATCCCTATCGTTACCCCAACTAAATAAATACATGGTTAATTATAACTACACATTAAAAGTTACCAGAATGCCCTCACCCCTTATTTTTGTAAAAACCATATAACTCCCTAGGAATTTATGAAAATCGGAAAATGTCCCAATATAATCAATAAATACCTTTAGATCCATATCTTATTAGACAATATTTGTTTTAGTTCTTACCATAACCGAAACTAACCAGATTTATGATTAACTCTAATCATATATGATAAATTACTTGAATACTCTTTTAAAATTTACTTGATAAATTACTGTAATATGCTAATTAGATTCGTGGTTGGCTTTAAGAGGATTTGCTATACAGGGTCCTTTTTTTATTTTCATGAGTTTTGAGGGAGTTATATCGATTTTCCCTTTTTATTTACCGTTGGTGATTATAGGATAGTAAGAGAATTTTCAGGATAAGGTAGGGGCATTTTTGTCATTAAAAGGACTCAATCGGATTTTTCATATTATGTAGGGACTTATTTAAATGTATTTATTGGAGCAATTCAACTCATGGACTAAATCAGTCAACCATACATGCTTTATGGGACTTGTGGCGATTTTCTAATTACAAGGACTAAAATCGATATAACTAACTTTTCATGTAGTTATATCGATTTTTCCCTAATTAAAAAAGATTTCCTTCTTTTTCGTGGGGACCTGGGCTTGAATCCCGGCTGCCACAATTTTAATTTGATTTTTGGGTGTGATTACACCAGCACTAATAAACCAAATCCCATTAGAACTCTGAAATTAAGTGTGCTTGGGTAAGAGTGGTATTAGGATGTGTGACTGCCAGGGAAATCCTCGAGTTGCACCTTGGAAATCTTTCTTATGATCCCTTTTAAAACTTTTAAATTTTTAATTATATTTGGATCCCTTCTTCTTGTTCGGGACCTTCTTTTATTAGCTATCATTCCTCAAAAAAAAAAATCATTTTATGCCTCCGACCTATGTCTTGGACATGTACATGTGTGTGTATGCATGCAATATGTATAGACACGCATGTGAGTATGTGTGTGCCACACATTGTGGATGTAATTTATTTTATTTATTTTGTGTACTAATTTTATTTGGATTATTTCTGAGACAGCAAACGGATCAGTGGTTTTGACATGGCTCCTCCCCAACCTACAATGTTACCTGGTGTTGCTGCTGCAGGTAACCTATCCCACTGTCTAACTCGCTCTTTTTGTGTTTGCAGTATTGCATCACTTGCTATTGAGAAATGATCAACTCATATTCATGGTTCATTGGGTAAGAGTTGTTCATTCAAGTTTTTATTATTATTTAAATCCTTCAAGTACTGGTTGCTTAGAGGTACAATGTCTGGATGAGCTGCAATTTTATGTTATTTACTTGGTAAATTAATTCTGAAACTGAGCACAATTTTGGTTGTTTTTTTGTTTTGGTGTTTGTTTGTTTGTTTTGTGTCTGTATGTTGTTGTAAGAAGACAATGTTGAGCTACTTGTCCCACTATGCTGCCAATGGGTGTGATCCGACTACTGTAGCTTTTTATGCACAAGGAGGAATCAATGCACCGGTTTGATGGACCTTGTTCTTCTTCAACCGGCACCTATTTACATTTTGGTAGTTTTACAAATATTTCCTCCTGTGCTTGAGAATGATATGTTCTTTTTCTTGTCTTTCCTAAAGTCAATTAGAGAGAGCCTGGAGGTAGCTCATCGAGTGAGGACAAAAGTACATATTCTTTGCTCATGATCGAATAACATGTCCATTTCGTAATATATTTGGAAATTTTGACATCATTTCCATTTACAGGTCAGATGACTGGGACTCCTGCCCTTACTGGGATGCTTCCAAACATGTTTCCTATGGCAACTACACAGGTATGTGCTCTCATTTCCCTTTTTCTCATCCTTTTACATGATAGAGTTATATCCATGGAGGTCATATTTTTATGACCTTTTATTCTTTGCACATGCCAGTTTGGAGCTCTGCCTATGATGCCAGTTCAAGCGATGACCCAGCAGGTATCCTCCTTGTAATCACTCTTGCTGCTGTTATTTGCTATATTTTTCCCTTTCCATTATAATTTATCTGTTCATGTTTATTGAGAAGTGAAATTGCTTTTATCAGGCAACTCGACATGCTCGACGTGTATATGTTGGTGGGCTTTCTCCAACTGCCAATGAGCAGGTTGTGCACCCCTTTTCTTGCTGTCTCCGACTTGTTCCATTATTTGCATGATTTTATATCTCTAGTACAGTAATGGTTTTTGAAGAGGGACTGGTCAAGGGTGTGAATTTTTTAGGATTGTGTAGCATATTTAGTTGAATGGTAACATGGGTAGGCATGAATATTGGATATTCAGCAAGCCATTGATGACATGAGGTGTTTTTATCCATTTTGGAACTAAAAAAGGAATTGGCACACCTTTTGCATATAAGCCAAAAGTGGTCATTGAAATGAACAGTTGACCACCCTATGTTGATAGTTGAGCTTATTTGTGATTCAATTCTTTGCCTGGTAGGAACATGATTGTTGTTACTTGTCTTTCAAGAATTTATAAATCTGAAAACCTTGGTGGTTGCTTTGTTGAATTAAAGTTCAGCAAATGCTGATTTTTAAATGATAATCCTTGATATACAACAGGATCTGTTACATCTGGTGTGAAGCCTGATTCATCTGGAATTTTTTTGTTTCATTTATCTGCATTATAGAAATACAAATGTGACAATTGGTGTTTTTGAAGCGTCTTTTCAACTCTTTATTTTTTTGGGAAGGTAATTTATCTAACTTGAAAGCCAAGTATAAAAGGAGAAACACAATATTATGAGACGTAAGAGATGTCCTTGACAAGTCCTCAGTGATCCGGCCATTACATCCAAGCCATCTTCACTCTACTAAGAATGTAACCCCCTTTTAGTGTGTACACTTTCTGCCTTGAGCACATAAACTGATCAATATTTAAAGGAAAAAAACACTCAATCATGTATTTACCCAATTGCAATTAGAGCCCTTGAATAACTTGTTCCTATTAAATCAAATGCCCCAGAAAACAGCATGCAGGAGCATCAAGGTAGTCTCCCACCTTGGATTTATCTCCTTTTTCCTCTTACTTCTGAAGAAAATAGAACATGAACTGGATAAATTATTAAATATGTCATGTTTTTTGAGGAAAAATATCATGTTTTTTACATAAATGGTTTGGGATTTTATGAATCATTTTGGCTTGAAGAAGCAGATGTGCTTTATTTTTGCATTATTGTGTTCTATGCACATATTGAATGGATAAGGAAAATGCTTGTGTTCAGTTGGTAATGAGAATCTCTTCTTCCTTTCCTCTGAATGTATATTTTTTTTATTTTAATGATTTTTGAAATTTTAGTCTCAAGAACTGCACTTACTTACTCCTGTTTAACCATATTCGTTCTTTTTCCTGCAGTCTGTTGCAACTTTTTTCAGCCAGGTTATGTCTGCTATTGGAGGAAACACAGCTGGTCCAGGTTCGTGCTGTCCTCCTTTTGGCACATTTTTTATGACAGTTTTTATGGTGGGTTTGAAGACACAGTTGAATATTCATTTGATGCTTGTTTATTTCTCCAGGTGATGCTGTTGTGAATGTTTACATAAACCATGAAAAGAAATTTGCTTTTGTGGAGATGAGATCCGTTGAAGAAGCCAGCAATGCTATGGCATTGGATGGAATTATTTTTGAGGTCTGTGAACCCTGCTTTATCATTATCTAGTTCTAGGCTCTATTTTGCTTTGTCTCTCATATGCCTGTTTCTCATTTCTTTGTATCACTCACTTTTGATCATTTTATATATGCATCCAGGGGGCACCTGTGAAGGTGAGGAGGCCCAGTGACTACAACCCTTCACTTGCTTCTGCACTTGGCCCCAGCACACCAAGCCCCAATCTGAACTTGGCAGCTGTTGGGCTTACGCCAGGTTCTGCAGGTGGTCTCGAGGGGCCTGACCGTATTTTTGTTGGTGGACTTCCATACTATTTTACAGAAGCACAGATAAGGGAGCTGCTTGAATCCTTTGGTCCTCTTAGAGGTTTTGATCTTGTGAAGGACCGGGAGACTGGAAACTCGAAAGGCTACGCTTTCTGTGTTTATCAGGACCTTTCTGTTACAGACATTGCATGTGCAGCTCTTAATGGTATAAAAATGGGAGATAAGACACTCACAGTTCGACGTGCAAATCAAGGGGCCACCCAGCCTAGACCAGAGCAAGAGAGTGTACTGCTTCAAGCACAACAGCAGGTTGCTCTGCAGGTAATGAACAACTCTGAGTTGTCCCCCCTTTGTTTTTTCTTGAAACTTTCAACTGTACAACTATTATTCATAAAGCCTCTATTAATGGATTTTTTTTGCTTGTGATATGCGGATGAAATATATTTTATGAATGACATAAAATTTTTCTTTTGGCATGCAGTTTTTTTCTTGCTCAGCTATGCTCATGTTTCTTTGTTATGTATTTATTTATGATTTGCTTATGCATGGGTAGTCTAACATAGACATGAAACACTTTAAACTCCATGGCTATATGTTTATTTGCACCATATATTCCAACATATCCTGCCTCTGAAGCCTGAAGCCTTTTAAATCTGTTTACCATCAACACTATTTTCATGCATCAGCTTGACCTAAGTTCTTTAGCTGTCATTTAAACTTGTTGTAAGAAAGTCTTGTTAGTGTGGAATGTCACCCAAACATTTTACACCCATTCTTCTGTAGTACCTTACTCAGATATGTCACCAGTTTTGTAGAATTTTGAATTTATCATCTTATTTTTAATGTCATAGTTTATCTATTTTGCTATATAACTGGAATGCAATTTACTAGCGTGAAACTTGCAAGATGCTTGTCCATATGCATGTGGTGTGCCCAGGCAATTCCAGTTTGCCCCCATTTACAGTAAATTTTACAAAAATTTTTTTGTAAAATTTACCATGAAAAATGCCTACAAAATACTTACTTTCCAAAGTATATCACATGGTCCTCTAGTAGACATGCTCTCTGTCTTTTCATTTGGTTACCTACACTTCAATCTGTATAACAAGGCACCACATACTTTAAAATTCACATTTTAAATATGTTCCTTTTCTTTTTCTTTTTTTTTTTGTGCAGAGACTTGTGTTCCAAGCAGGTTCTCTTCCTACCAAGATCATATGCTTAACACAAGTGGTAAGTGCAGACGAATTGAAAGACGATGATGAGTATGAAGATATATTAGATGACATGAGAGAGGAAGGCAGAAAATATGGTTCGTATATAACTTTTTTTATCTTGGTTAATTTAGTAGTTTATCTGTTTCCTATGCTCCTCTTGTTCTTGATGACAGTTCGTTCTGTGATTTTGAAGTCCTTCGTTGTTAGTAATCCGCAAAGTCTGGCCTCACCTTATTAGAAGTCGCTATAGCACTGTTCCATTTATTTATTTTTCCCTCACATTCCTTTCCTTCTAGTATTCTTATATGTTCATTAAGCATTTGCAGGTAATTTGGTGAATGTTGTCATTCCCCGGCCGAATCCGAATGGTGAGCCAACTCCCGGAGTTGGAAAGGTTAGTAGATATGGAAATATTGATACATAATTTACTGTAGTGAGAACATAGGTTTGCATCCGGGGAGTAACTGTTCTCTGTATTTACTGACTGAAACTGTTGTGTTTTTTAGGTATATCTGGAATATGCGGACACAGATGGGGCTATGAAAGCCAGGCAAGGATTGAATGGAAGGAAGTTTGGTGGAAATACGGTGGTCGCTGTGTTTTATCCAGAGAACAAGTATGCTGAAGGAGTATATGATAATTAGCTGCTATCACTTTGTTTTACTTCATTCCTCTTCCTACCAGTCTTCAAACACCTTTATACTTTTCATGAACATGTAGAACTTTAAGAAGCTTCTATATTTTATGTTCAGCAAAGATTTCACTACCGTGGTAATGGATATGATGTGGCTTCTAAGTACCTTTCATCTGTAGCAGTTTTAAATTGAATAATATTATTATAATAAATAGATGTTTTACCTATTTATACCCTTCAAATTTCCAATTAATGGGTTTTTCTGTTTTCTGGAATTGAGGAGATACTTAGGATTGAATTTGCAATTCTGAGTTTCAACTAGTTCATCCATGGACAATCGTGTCCCAAATTACTCAAATGGTTGGTTGCTTGGAAAATGAAATGGAAAGCCAAATTTTCATAAATTTGACATTAAATGGCTTACCCAAGAAAATTATTTTTGATATTAAATGCGTGTAAGCTTCAATGGAGAATCATTTTCATGGTTTTGATGAACTAATATTTAGTGTGGTTAAAATATTCTAGTCTGAAGTTTTTAATTTTTATTTTGACAATCTAATCAGGAATTGTAATATAGGGTGATTTAATTAGTTGGATTTGGATTTGCCCGTTTCAGTACACCTGTCTTGATAGTAATTGAAAAGAATAATTTACGTAATATTTAACTTTTTGTGAGGTGTGTGTGAAATTGTTAATATGAAAATAGGACGCAACATAACAAATGTGATTCATATTTTTTCAACTACAGATAAAGACCTAAATTCTAATTTCTAATACTATGTGTGCAATTATGTTATTTGACTTTTTTTTTTTTGGTGCTAAACACGAGATCAAATTCATGACAGCTAACAAGAGGATGCAATATAGAGTGAGAGTATTAAAAAAATAAACATAATTTTTTATACTTTTACCCGTAAAAGTCTATTAATGAATGAATGTGATTTTATGTGAGTCTCTTATTAGCTGTAGGAAAGATTTTTCATGTCTTTTGATACAAAAAATTTGATATCGCTAAATACACAGGTCGGCATATGCATTTTTTTAATAAAAACATTTCGAAGTCAATTAGAAAATGTCAACACAACCAGATTCCTTCAGGGAAATGAAATGAAGGAATTATTCACTAAAGTAGAAAACACTGGAAAATGTTCCACCACCACTCCTAATCACCAATTCAGGGCTGCAACTTGGGTCGGGTTGAACCTGAACTCGACAGGTTGAACCCGATTTTTACATGGATTGGGTTGATCAAATCGGGTTCGGGTTCAGGTTCGGGTTGGCTAATTCGGGTTGACTCACAAATCGGGTTGGGTTCGGGTTGGCCTCCGACCCAACCAGACCCAACCTGAACCCGTAAATTAATAGTTAAAAAAAGATCATGGCCGTTTATTTTGTAACTTTTAATATGGGTAGTCCAAATTTTAGGTAAACCTAGCTAATCTTATGGGTTGGGTGGGGTTGATTTATTTAATTTACACATCATGTTATAAATTTGGGTTGGGTCAAGTTGGTTCAATTCGGGTTGAAAATCGGGTTGGGGTCGGGTTGGTCCAATTCGGGTTAAGTCGGGTTGGGTCGGGTTGGTTTATTTAATTTCGGGTTGGGTTCGGGTTGGTCCAATTCGGGTTGAAAATCAGGTTGGGTCGGGTTAGGGTTGGGTCGTTAGGAATTCGGGTTGGGGTCAACCCGAACCCAACCCCAACCCGAACCCAACACGCCCGAGTATCACCATCCATGTGTTCTCTTTGTATATGCTTGATGCTTCATAATAGATGTAAAGTTTCAATTTGATATCGTTGTAGTCCAGATTGATTTTTTTTATATAAAAAAAATCATACACTTTTTTATTGAAGTGCATAATATTATATAAAATAAAGTATATACTGATATACCATAATATATTTTTGTCACATTTTTTATACCATATAGATTGAGTATATCAACGCTCTTATCAAAATCCATTCAAACAGGCCTTCTTGTTTATCACCCAAAAATGAATTTGGACATTCAATCCCAATTAATATATTGAGGCTGGATACTTACCATATTACTAAGCCTATCAATTATCCTTAAAAAAATCTAAATTCGTATCTTAAAAATCAGAAATATATGATATTCGAAGATCCTGAGTGTGAATATGGATATCAGTGTATTTGATCCGACAAATATCCGTATCCGATATATATTATAAAAATATATATATTTATATTATATATTGTTTATATTTATTATCATGTATGATTAAGTACAATCATGATATATTAATATTAAAATTTCAATGTATGATATCTAAAACAAAAAATAAATATTAAAATCTCAATTTTAATTTTCATATCTTTATAATATATTATTTGATTATCCAATTTAATGTTAATATTTAAACCTGTTAATTATTCAAAAAATATTTGTATACGATAGAGGTCCTATCCGTAAACCAATATCCTCGGTACCCGTTCGATTCAATCGACAGGCTTACATATTACCATTTGCATTAAAAAAAGCACACACCCAAAAATGAATTTCACCGAAACAAATATGAGCTGATTATCAAATACTTACAAGTCCATCAGTTCTGAGGGTTCTATAGATGATTAGTTTGAATTCCAAATTTCAAACATAGAAACCGAGTGAAAAGTCATACAAATCGAATCAGGCACACTGATTGATCAAAACTTTCAAAGTCATGCCGACTGGTTCTCCCCACCCCTTAAAACCCGGACGGCCACATCATTCCAAACCATGGAATTGAAAAAACAGTCAACCCATCATCGTCACTGAAAAAACCTTCAAATCGATGAATACATTGACCTGACGGAGTCTCCTGTACTATATATAAATGAATCCGATCTGAATCGATCGGAACCCAACAAACAATTCCAATCTCGATTGAAGAAGATGAATTGGATAAGCAGGAAGATCCACCTCTACAACGTCACCATGGGCCTTTACATGCTCGATTGGTGGGAGCGTTACCTCTTCAGTATCCTTTCTTCCTTTTTTTTTTTATGGTGTTTGTGTTTCTTGTAAAGATGATGTGATTTTCTTTAACCATGTAAAAAAAAAGATGTTTTGGTGGTTGTTTTGCTATGGTTCGTCTGCTACAATGGGCCTCGTTCGGTCGTCAACTTCTACACCAGGTGATTGATCTGTTTTTTTTTTTTTCTGAATTTATTTGGTTTTGAATGAGGTTTTGAGGTTTATGTTTAGGGATTTCAGTTGTTGGATAGAAAAGGGACCATTACACATAAAATTTTGATATAATTGTATCTATCTATTATTCAACAATACCAAAATGGGTTTTTGATAAGCATTTGAATGGGAACTTTATATGATATGACAGATAACAGACCTGAATTTTAGTGGGGAGGGGTCATTGTTTGGTGCAATGTTCCTGAGAAAAGTCACTTTGTGCCCAAAAAAAAAAAGTTAGTGGGGGTGGAGTTTGGTTATAATCTTTTTTTTTGAATAAAGATAGGAACTTAAACAAATTGGGCTCGGAGGGGCATTCCGAGAATCGAACAAATAGAATAAGGAGATTTCGGGGGGTGCAACACGAGGACTTCCCAGGAGGTCACCCATCCTAGTACTACTCTCGCCCAAGCACGCTTAACTTCGGAGTTCTGATGGGATCCGGTGCATTAGTGCTGGTATGATCGCACCAAAAAGAAAATCTTTAAAATTTTCATTTATCAAAATTAATCTAATATGATATATATTTCAAACTAGGGATTCATTTTTAACTAATAAATAAAAAAGAGGGTTAAAGGTTTGTTATTAAAGGATGCAAACAAAAAAAAACGACCGTGAAAAATGAGACCAATTGCATGTTTTAGAGCTATTTAAAAGTACTAAAAACAGATAATTTATGAGCCTCCTTTGTGTCCAATGAGATAGAAGAGATATGAATTTATCTAAACAGTGAAGGAATATCAATCAAATATAGATTTATCTAATTCATTTTTACCTTATATAACTATTTTATACTCGAATAAGCTATTCATTAATAATCAAACGAGTGCTAAAAAACTAAAAAAGAAATAATATGTACTATTCTTGTAAATATCAATATATAACAATTTAATCAATAATGAAAAATATCCAATCCAATACCTATATATTAAGTCATTAACTTGAAATAATCTGTCAATGTTTCACCAAATTACAACAGATTCACTTGTTATTTGGGAAAATGAGTGAGGGCTGCTGCCCCCACTTGACCACATGTGGCTCTGCCACCACTTGGGATAGTGGGGGATGTTCAAGTGATCAAAAGGGAATGGAAGTACCAGTTTCCTTTTGCTATGTTCAATGCTGCCTTTTTCTGTAGCCATATTCTGTTTGTTGCCTATCTCTGTTCATTGGTTTTCAGATAGTGACCATCTTTTTATAACCCTGTGAATTGCACATCATATTGGGTTAGAGATCTTTTTATCTTCATATATGTTATTTGTAGGTCCCCATGTTGCATGAGATTACCAATCCCTTATCCCAATTTAAGTGGTTGTCATTATTTAAATTCCTTGTGATGTTTACCACTGGAAAAGCCTCTTGGTTTGGTGGTGGCTATATGTAATTCTGAGCTATTAATGGATGTATAGTTCTATTACTGACCCTTTGTTTTGAAAGTAATTATTGTTGACCCATCACATCAAGATTTCCACCTGAACCACCCATATCTCTTCAAAACATCATTGACTGACATTTCCTGCCATCTAACATTTTACTTTTCTGCTGGGAGCTCCTATGTAGGTCTCTTAAATTGTTTGTCACGGTGCTTACCATTTCCAATTGGATCAAGATTTGGCAGTCATTTACATATTGGCTGACATTTTGTCATTGGTTCAGTTCTGACTGCAAAGATGGGGTGATGTTTGAAGTTTTTCAATTATTGCTTAGAGAGATATAGCTAGCCAAGCATTTTACCCTTTCCCTTGAATTTTATCCTTTTGGGACCTCCTTTTTACTTGCTTAAGCCTAGCTGTCTTCAGTACTCATATTGTTGGGTGATTGGAGCAAACCACCCTCCAAATTTAGAGATTTGGAGGGTGGTTGGGGATGCTCTCATATTCTGGCATAGGCCAAGATAATAAAAAAAGGTTTGTTTGTTGAGTTTGATCTTTTATATCGATTCATATAGCATTTGATTATAGTCATACTTGGCAAGGGATATCAGTGGGAGTTTGTGTATAGGGAGGATATTATTATATAAGCTTCCATACGTGTCTGCAATATGAGTTCAATATAAGGCTTTGATACCCCCAGCCTGTTTGTGGCCCCACTTTTAGCCTCCAGCATTTATTTGGAAGGTATACGATGATGAACGAAATCTCATGTAAATGTATATATCCTCAAATAAAGTGGTAACTAAAAGTGGGGCTTTTACATAGGCTGGGTGTATCATATTTCTTTAATATGTGAATGCTTTCTTTTGTATTTTTTGAGAAATCCCTGTTGCATGTATTTGAATTTGACCCAAAGCCCAATCTATTCTGTTCTGCACTATTAGTTTCAACATAACATGCTTTGCAATGATTTGGGGTTAGATTTGTGAAAGCCATTCTGCCATATAATATTGCATTGTGATGTTTGACTGCTTGGAGCTTGTTGAAATATTTAAATCTCCTTCAAGTTCTCATTAAAAAAAATCGAAGGGGACTAGCTTAATTTTAAATGGTATTGATACATGATTAGAGACAATTTATCGGAACCATTGTACCTCGTTTTATATAATTATGTCAAATGAATGTTTTATATATTTTCATCGATATTATGAGCTGAAACACATTGCATCATTCATGCATTTCATGAATAACTCATGATAAATTCACAAAATTTTATGGATATGAGATTTAAAAAAAAAAAAAAAAGTGTGTAATGCAAACACGAATCTAATATTAAGCCCGGATCATTGTTTCTTTAACCTTTTTGCTGAATTCCCTGATGACTGTTAACCAGTCAGGGAATAAACAAATTCTGAGATAACACATAGATATTTCCTTAGAATCAAGGGATGAACTATTCCGAAATCTTGGGGTTGGGGGCACTAGGATATTTTTTTAATATAATTTATGTCTTTTATCTAGTTTTACTCCTGGAAGTTGGCTATCTGGGATAAGCTGACTTGCTGTGAAAAACCTTGCTTTAATGCTTAAAAAATTTATATGCTCATTTCCCATTACTTGTGTGTCTTAACTTGTTGCCTACGTTGAATTTGGCTTGCCGGTCAACTTCTCTGTTTCTATTTCACAGTGCCTATATTAAAATTGGATCCATCATAATTTCTCATCAATCATGTAATGTTTTGTAGCCATCTTAAGCCGAAGCTAGTAACTGGTGAGAAATTCATGTTCAGCGGTGGCGGATGGCTCTAATGAGGACTGGGGAAGATTGGTTTTAGTAGGAGATTTGGTTGGACACCAATGATCTATTACGAAATTGACAGGTTTTTTTCTTGTAGACCTTATCTCTATGTACATTGACCATCTCAGCAAGGCCCTCTATGTTACCAAAATTAATATGGTTTCTTGTTCAGTATTCATTTGTTGTCTTTGTTAGGGTGAGTGAGATTCAATAATCTCTTCCTTGTAAAGCTATTCCTACCATTGTTCAACTTAAGCTACATTGAATTTCAGTACCTATGTTTTCTCCATCATACATGTGTTTTGGTGGTCTTGCAGTGTTGTAACTAGTGTGTTGGAAAAATCTCTAGACAATGTTACTACTTGTTAATTTGTAATGTAATTTTCTAGCTGAGGTGCGAACCGAGCTTTAGGAAAGTCGAATAGCACTCCCCTCTCTGTAAAGGATGACCGAGGATCAAATCCTGGGGGCACCAATCTTTAAAAAAAAAAATCTAGCTGAGGTAATCTTTGGATAAACAGTCTGAGTTTCTAAATAATGTTGCACAGAAGCGTCCCCAAATTCTAAAATCTAGGTTTGAAGGTTTGAGAAAAAATAGAAAAATAATTCAATAACCACACAAGAAGAAATGATTTACACAGTACAGAAAGATTGCATACATCCTTGGATGACTGTGAGCGGTTGTGATGAATTTTGAAAAGTTTCATACATGTTACAATTTTTCATGATAGAAAGAGAAGAAATAGGCTATTTTTGTAAGCCCTCTATTTTTGGATCTGTAGACTTTCAATCATTTGGTAAAAAGCTTCAAAATTGTCTTTAGTCAGACATCTTTATTTTTGGGGTTTTTTCAACCACTGCAATAACCTATAAAAATACCTCTTGTACTTCGAGAAGTGTTTTGGAATGCCTTCAAAATTCCAACTCTTGTAGTTTGGTTTTCTTGCTTGTAGATAGTACTCTTGAGGAGTTTGCTTGTATATCTCACGCTTGTAGATATTCTTTTGATCAAACAATATTCATTATACGATATAGTTTCCTTTCTTCAATTCAATCTATATCATTCAGGAAGGAGACATTCTTCACTGAGGTAGTGTGTTCTTAAGAAATTTATTAGGTAAATGCTAGGACTCGAATCCCATAATCTAGTAGTTGCAAGTTCTTTTGTCAAGAGCTATGGGTCCAAGCCCATGTTGGCATGTAAAAAAAGAAAAAAAAATGAAAGAAAACTTTTTTGCTAGCTTGTAAGGGACAAGTCCCATGTTGTACTGCCCATGTGGTTGGTTGGCCTTCACAAGAACATTGTGAGTCTGACCTAGTGTGCCTCAAAAAGGGTGAGTTGATGGGCTAATTACTCCTCATCAGCGCGCCCACCATAGTCATCACATGCTTTGCAATCCCATAGAACTGTTTATTGTTCAGGGCTGCATTGATGATTTTGAGTAGGAATGCCCCACCTTTCACAAATTTGAGAGTGAACAAATCTCTACAACATTTACAGAGGAAAAGAACTTAAGTATCTGCTATCCCCATGGTCACAAAGTACTCAATACTTTTCCGAATGTTCAGAAAAGTTTGACGATTGGATAATTCCCGTAGTTATCAGCCGAACTTTGAACTAATCCTAAATCATACTATCCAGACAACTTTGAACTTTGAACTAAAGTTACTAAATGGACACTCTTCAGAGAGGATCAAACCGCAGCTTAGAGCCAAGACACACTGATGTGCCACCACAACGTGCCCCTTCTTGTTGAACAGCATGAACTTATATGGTGTCTTGGCCTGCCAGTATAGGACACTGTTGGACTCCATGCCTAATTAAAAGAAATGGCCATCTCTTATAACGATAACAAGGTCTCAAATTTTTAGTCTTTTGTGTATCTTGATTGATGATGCAGAGGTCTGTATACCCTGCCCACAAATGTTGATGTTGTATTTGTAAGGTATTGTGACTCAAACACCTTGTCGGCTTGTTGGGCACATATATATCAGGGCCGGGGAAAAACCTGTCCAAAAGTGACTATGTTGGAGGGTCTTGCATAGGTTTGTTATGGTTTTCGTATGTATAGAGTTCATAAAATCTGTTACACAGCAGAGACCTTTTAGAGGCCAAGGGTGTGTGGCTAGAGAGCTTTTATATACCTTTAATTTTTTATTTTTTGGGAGATTGTTGCCCCAAGGATTTGATCCTTGGTCAGGGGGTGCTAGCCAACTTTCCCAAACCTCGGTTCGTAATTTTTTTTCCTTCTCATCTTGCTTATATCTCAATAAGAGATGTCAATTTGAACTACTAGGATAATGTTAGGTAGAGCCTCGGTTGTAGTCCTGCATGTAATTCTTACATACTTTTCATGATTTGTTGTTTTTAGAAGTTTACATTTCTAGTAATTAAGCATTGTACCTTTTGAGAAATGAAGCATATGTTCTAACAATCGTATCCGCTTATAGAAAAAAATGATATTGGTTGCTCTTGGCACTACTGCATCTCACTAGGGAAGAAGGCTTTACAATAATATAGAGAACAAGGTCAGGTGCTTGGAGGAGGAAAGTAGGAAACAAGACTCCACTAGGAAACAATCATTAAAGTTTTTGTGCTATTGGGGTACATTTTTTTTTTGTCACGTTGTCCTTGAAATGGAAAAGGAAGCTAAACCTAACATTTTTCTTCCATTATGTCAAGCTCTTGCTTATGTGAATTTTCATTTGATAATTTTTCTTCAATGGACCACTAGTTTTATTTCACATTGAGAGATTGTGTTGTTCCTCTTAATAATTGCTTTATGTATAGTGAAGCTATGATGTACTTGAATAGAGCTATGATGTACTTGAATAGAGAAGGCCTTACATGGGTGACAAAACACAAGCTGACATTGAAATTGAAGCTCTGTTTCCATACCCAGTTGTTCTTCTGTAGCTCTGATGCTTCAACAAGTACACTTGATGAATAGAATCCTTTATGACAGTTGATAAAATAGTTATGTGAAGCCAAGCTTTGGCAGAGATCATGTGGTTTGTACTTTGATAAATGGAAGGCCACTGTTAGGCTGAACTGCTGAAGGGCACAAGATTGTTTGTTTGATTGCCACCAAATTACTTAAATTAGTTTCAAAGAAAATAATGTCATTTTAGAGAGAGCATTAAGAGCTAAGCTACTCAAGATGTCTTCTTGATGCAAATTGAAAATTGGAGGAGACACCCTTAAAAGAGAGAGAGATGGGCCAATAAAAAAATTCAATGTAATCATAAATACAAGTTAAAAGTGTTCCAAAGTCCTCTTTAAACTCAAGAGAGAATATTTTCAGAAATTTCAAAGCCTTTCCTTTCAACAAAGGGGTTAAAGGCCTAAGAATGGATAACCTGTAATCACTCATCATCCAAACAATATGACTACTTCTTGGTTTAACAAATCCTAATAAAACTTTATTTTGGAATTCATAAATTAAATCGATGAATACATAGCAAAAAAAAAATTAATTAATTAATTATCTAAGTAAAATAATTTTAAAAAAAAGAAAGCAAAACAAGACTAAATTCAACTTGTATTATTCTCTCAGAGTTGGACAGAGTTCATTTTTGAATTCAAATGTTACATTCTCGATCTATAAAATTCGATAGCATCTTTATGTGAGATAAATCTTGATGATCAAGAATCTTTTTATCTTCTTTGATGTTTTTAGAGTTTTTTCCCCTCAATCATGTGGCTGTGCTTGGATGTGAGATTAAAATGCTAAGATTCTTAGAATCTCGTGTTTCAAAATTAGTTTTTGAAAATCGTTTTATTAGTTATTCAACTGTAAGATTTTTTTGTTTAAAAAAAGAATATGATGGTTTAAAAAGCTAAACGCTAAAAATATGTTTAAATATAAATTTGTGAATTTTTCGCTTTTCAAACACATAATATATTATAACTCAAATCCAAACGGGCCATAAGCAAAGCATTTGAGACTTTTAGAGGTTTTGGTTTAATAGTTTTTTTGGGTTTGGTTCGGGTATGAGTTGAAACATTAAAAAACTGATCTAATTAAGTTTATGTATGATTTCACTTTATAAAAAAAACTGAATAAATTGAATTAAATTTAAACTCATAATTATTTATAATCAATATTCATTTAACCATTCTTTTTATATAAAAATTCCACTATTGTCTATTATATCACTAATATCCAAAATATAAAAATAAAAACCTAATAATCTACACCATCAATCATATTAGTTTAAATTATGGTTCTAACAATTCGGTTCTGATTTGGTACGGTTCAATTTTTAGATAAGATGTGATTATAATTTTATTCAATATACTTGTAAAAAAATCTTACCAAATTGATCGAATTGCATATAATTAAAAAGAAAGGTGTATGCATGCACATTGGACAACCAAAGAAAAGGAAAAGGAAGTGGGTTTGGAAAGGTAGAGAGTGGTGAGGACTATCCTAAAAGCCATTGTGATTATTATAAAGTTTGAAAAGAAGGAAAAGAAAGATAAAGGGTCCGGTCACTGACTATAGTGTCCCCCCCTCAGGCCCTCACTTCTCATCAAATCATGCTCCCCAGATTTTACAGGGACTACTTTTACTATATATGCCAAAATTCAATACCCTCTAAAAGAGGGGTTAACCAAGGTGTTTTTTTTTTTTTTTTTACTGATTCAAATAAAATAATCATTATACATTGATATCGGTATTTTTTATTTTTTATTTGTAGATAAAGGATATTAACTTTTGGGTTTGGTTCTTTTCAGATTCAGACTAGAGATATTTATAAAATAATGACACGTATAAATACTCATTTGAATGATATAAATGACATTATTAGAATGGGTTTGTGTACAATCTTTTAAGAAATTAAAAAAAAATTGATGCAATTTAGATCAAAGGAAAATTGATTAAAAGTAAAACATTTATTTATTTATTTATTAGTTTTCATAGTGTTGTGCATGTAAGAAAATGATTATATCATTTTCCATCATTTTTATCAAATTCTCACCTATCATTTTTTATAATCACATAAAATAAAAGAGAGTGATGAATTTTTATTCTTTTCCTTGCTAGACGAAAAAACAATAGTTCTTTTAATAAAGGGAAATTTTTTTCATTTTTTCACTTTCCATCATTCACAAATACAATTTTAGTATGAAAAATTATGTGAAAATTAAAATAGAGATTTCAATGCTTAACCTACATTCATACACAAATATAAAATATGTCAAGGTACATTTTTTCCCAAATAATTGAGCGTAATTGACATGCTTATTAATCAGATAAAGAGAGAGATAATTATTTTGTGGAATGGAAGAAGTACAAACAGAACATCTGGATTCAAGTGCGGGTGATGTATACTATTAATTGAATTTTTAATGAGATATATAAGAATGTAAACAGTAAAATAATGAGAGATATAAGAATGTAAACAGTAAAAAAAACTGAGTGAAACAACACCCAAAAAAGAGTGACCTGTGTAAGTTCTTCACATCAGATTTTTTGATACAGGATCATATCCCAAAATGGTTTCATGTTGAAAGTTATACATATGTTGACCTGTGGGACACATTTTCTGTTCTTATTTCTTCCAAAACGTTCTCTGTACCGCCCATTTTGATGTGAGATATATATATAAAGCTGTCCTTTTCATTTCCTAAATAAATCAAGGATGATCTTAGCAAGCAGCCATTGAAGCTCAATAGTAACAGAATTAAAATTTGGGACTTTGGACCTTCCATTCATACATTTCATTGGCCCTTTCTGTGCTCCCCTTGTTTTCTTCCACATATGCACATCATTACATAAGGGATCACAAAATCATGCAATCTCCTCCCCCCACTATATATTAATAAACATAAATAAACATAAAAACATCATCAACAAAACTAAACCTCCATTCCATCCCTCACCTCCCTTGAATCAATCAAAGCCTTTAAGTAGCACCAGATGAATTAAAAAAGAGAGGTTTTGGTGGTCCAAAAGATAGTGAAAGAGAGCTCTGCATTGGTCGATCATCCATTGTCACTGCTATTGCTATGGTCCCTTCCTGTCCTCTCCACCCCGAAAAGACGCTTCGGCGGCCGCAGCTGCCACATCAAGACCTCCCCCAATGGAGCTCATCAGCGCCGAGAACCCGCCTGCAACCCCAACAGACCCTCCCCCACCCATCCCAAGGCCTAACAAATCGAGCGTGGCGGGCTTTGGCCCAAACAAAGAAGGATGACCCATCATCAAATCTGGCAACCCCACCCCGCCACCGGCATTGGTCTCGAACCCCAACCCAAGCCCGAGCCCAGATTCAGGCAATTCGAGCCAATGCAGATGGCTCTCTTGTAGGCCCTCTTGTGGGGATGCAGAGGATGATGAGGTGAGGCCGAGACCGCGAAACAAGGAAGCATTGGTGGCAGCGGCTCCCATTTGAGCCGCCTTTTGAAGCAATGCGGTTGCGGATATGTGGGGCGATGGAGGGGGCGGTGCGAAGTGGCGGGTTGGGGAGAAGAGGCTGTGGTTGGTGGTGATGGTGTGGTTGTCAGGGGACGATAAACACAGCGAGGTCGGCTCTGGCGGTGGTGGCACTATGGACGCACCGACGGTAGCGGCAGACGCGCGTTCTGAGTGGGCCATTGAGGAGATCAGAGCGGTGAAGGTCGAGCTGGGCTGTGGCTGGGAAGGCTGGGCTGTGGATGCGAAGAGGCTCGCAAACAAGCTGTTTGTGCTGCTGCTGTTGCTGTTGGTGCTGCTGCTGCTGCTGCAGTTACTGCTGGTCGTGGCTGCAACCACTGGTGGTGGTGGGGGCAACGCGTGAAGGATTCCGACGGGTGTCTTCTCTGGTTCTGTTTTGAATTCAGAGAGTTCGATCAAAAAAATGGGGCTTTGTTTGGGGGGGGGGGGGGGGGGGGTTCTGTAAATTGAGAGAACAAATGGAAAAAGGGGGAGGAGAAAAGATTGGGACTTTGGAGAAGCTTTTGATTTGTTTTTAATGGAGGGATGAAAAGAGGGGAGCAATGATGGTACTCCTTTTTGGGTTTGCTTTTGCTGTATTTTAATAAATCTTTGATTTTGCACAAATGGGTCGCTAAGATCGAAGTGAAGCTCTTCTCCCATGGTGGTTTTTCGTCATAAAAATTTTCAGAAAGTTTTTTTTGGATAAGAAACTTTTACAACCCCCTCTTCCAAAAAGCTACCTCTCTCTCTCCCATCTTTTATTCTTTAAAGAAGAGAGAAGAAAAAAACAAACAGAGCTTCAAAACCAGACAAAGAAACGAAACAAACAATACAAAGATCCGACAAAACTACAAAAACCCTCCCTCGTTTGAATCGAAAAAACGAAAACCCACTTACCTCTCTGTTGTATAGGCAGTACAGCCTCCACTGGCGGCGGCGCCAATGGAGGCTCAATAAGCTTTTGATCCTCCTCCGCAACCGATTGAGCTCTCACGGTCTCCTCCGCAAGCGCATCACAGAACGCTCTGTGCGTGATAAAACTATCCCTCCTAAAAAAATCTAAAAAATAAGAACCCAAATTGACAAGTTGGATTTTGAACCGATTCAAAAGAAACCCAAACCTTGAAAAGAGAGTTCCGCAGTCGCAACGGTACTCCCTCGTCCCACAAGTCTTGGAGTGGGCTTTCCAATCGGACTGAACCGCGTATTTCTTGGAGCACTTGTCGCACTTCCACCGCTTCTCGCCGTGCTTCCTGCAGAAGTGCTTCTTGATCCCGGTCAGGTCCCCGAGAGCCCTCGAAGGGTCGTGGTGGACGCAGCTCGGCTCGGGACAGACGTATACCCTCTTCTTCACCTCCTTCGAAGTTCTCTGTCTCAGCTTCCAAGGCAGGTTGTGTCCCCTCCTGTGGAGCTGGAGGTTCTGGTCCCTCTGGAACCCCTTGCTGCATATTCGCACACGAACCTGTTCGTCGCCATTAACGTCTTCGGCGACAGAGCGATCACCTCCGCATCCGGATCTGCAAATCAAAAAAAATCTTAACCAACAAAGCTCAGATTTTTTTTTAATTTGGGTTTTCGTTTCTGGAGATTACCTGGCATTCCAGGGAGGTTTCGCTTCTTCTTTGTGGTGGGTTGCGGTGGAGGGAGCGGCGGAGGGTGGTGGTGGTTGCCGGAGGAGGAAACGGAGGCGTCGCCGGAAGCGGCGGAGGTCTCCAATTCCGCCGGCATCGAAAGATGGTTTTTTTTTCTCTCTGTGTCTGTCTTTGCCTTTCAAACGAAATCTGCTTCAACTACCAGTCAAGGAGGAGGTGGAGACCGAAACCCTAGATTGAACGGCCAGTCAACACTGAAAATAGAAACCCTAATTTGCTCCGGCCACCCAAAACACGGACGGCCACGATCGCTTCGTATCAGTCTCGGACATGCATTTCCAATCCCAAGCCGCTTTTTTTGTGTTTGTTTTTTTTTTAAAAAAAAGCCCTTTTTGGTTCTTCAGTGTGTCCGAATCCGAGTTAATCGCAAAATAAAAAACAATCGATGCGGATCCCGACACGCAACGCGTCGCCTTCGCATCGTCGGAGAAGAAGCAGCAGGAGAAGCTATGGCGGTCGAGTTGTCCAAATTTTTTGAGAGTGAAAGACAAAATAAAATAGATATATATAAATATATAATATATATGAATGAATATAAAAGAAAAAAAAAGTAATTTTCGGTCCCTGCAGTCACCCATGAATTATATTTTGGTCCTGAAAATTTTAAAGTTCTTTTAATCCATGAGGCCCTCGCGGACAGACTAACGATATTTGTTTTCAATGATTTAAAGATAATTTTTCTTCGCTTTAAAAACCTAAAAAAATTGAAAACTTTTAGAGATCTAAAAATAATTCACGGATGATCACAGAGACCCCTAATTAATTCTTGCCAAAAAAAATCAACTTGATCTAGAACCCTGGATTATTTTTAGGAACATGAAATACCTGGATTTATTTTTTGATCCCCATACATTGCCTATTATTTTTAGTTCATTTTGAATAACAGTAATCAAATCCACATTAACATTTTTATTTTTAGCCCTCCCTTATACATATTGTGTACACTGTTAATAGGTCTAACAATAGGGAGGAGGTGATGGAAGAGAGAGGATAACAAGAGGCCGCACTTTGTAGGGATGAAAGAGAGAGATGGACACAGATAAAATACGAAGATAGGAGTAAAATGGAAAAAAAAAAAAGATAGTATCCCAACTAATATGGAGATTTAAGAATAAGTTTAGATGTTTCAGGGGTCTAAAAATAATTCAGACTTCCCGAAGGACTTGAAATTAATTTTAAAAAAAGGGAATATAATTATTGTATGGGTTTTTAACCAGGGTTGGAGTCTTGACTCCAAGTTGGGTTGAGATTAGGATCTGGACCGTCCACGTGGCGAAATAAGAGGGAGTCTGGAGGGTTTGGCATCTGTCGTGGTGAGGTGGGGGTGTGACTGCTTTTGTTTTGTCGTTTTGTAGTTGGACTCAATAAGCTTTCATCTTTTTATGTGGTATTTAAAATAAAAAAAAAGAACACTGTCTTTTATATTTAAATTTTCTTTTTTAATAAGTGGTGTTTGTTTATTCAGGTGTTTTTGTTGGTAATATTTTGTGTCAACTGATTATATTAATAGTTGTGTCAATTGAGGTTCACTTTCTCTTTCTACAAGTTCCCATGTTTTTAATTATTTATTTATATTTAATTATTACTACGTTATTGCTATGATGTTACGCGCGCACCGGATAGGCGAATACTGTGACCGAGCCATGCAAGGTTGATTTTAAATATTTTATATTAATTTTTGTTTATTTTTTTATATTTTTTGTTTGTCACTTATTGATTTGCCGTACTGTGCGGAGCATGGGACCGATCGCTTAGGTGATGATGTGAACTTGGTTTTTTTTTATTTAAAAATAAAACGTTGATACATAAACTTAACGCAGTATTGACTCTATCATATAACCTAATCTATAAACAATCCACGATAAGACAAAAGACCAGTTCAACACTTCTACCTCTACTTTTAAGGGTGCGTTTAGCTGCACGATTGTAAACTGATTCATCAAGAATTTAGGTTTTAAAATTGTCAGCCTTTTAAAATCGCAGCTCTGAAATTATTTATTTGAAATATGTGTGCAGGAAGCTGTTGTACAATTACAAACGCAATTTTCTGCAATTACAAACGCTGCACAATCACGCAACCAAACACACCCTAAAGAAGTAATGTGTAGAGACTAAACTAGAATCCAGAAATTTCAATTCAAAAATCACATCCAGGAAATGTTTTACAATGAAAACCTAAAGAATTCACCCAAATCTATGAAAATAAAAATGGGTGGAGCAAAGTGTGTAAAAATGTAATGAATATGGACCAAGGTGACTCATTTTATCAGTCAATTCAGTGTTGCTGCCTTTATGCAGCTGTGAGAAGAGATAAGGCTCCCATCATATCTTCTCTTCTCATTGTTCAAAAAAGGAATAAAGAAAAATAAAAAAGAACACAAACCCAAAATCCCGGGTTTCTTTCATCATTGCCTTCATTGACTTTCTTTTTTGTATTTTTTTTTAACTCATGAAAACAACATTTGAAGATTATTTTAAATTTTTTGCATATAAGTTATAAAATTTCAATTCCGTAATTTTTTAATCTTTTTTTAATTTAAAAAATAATTTATACAACTAATCTAGTTACAAATCCAATCGCACGCATGTCCACGTTAACAATATATACAAACTTTTTCTATATTTGTGTGTATGGAAAGTTTCATAATGTATATAATAATAGTGTAATTTCAGTTTTTGCAACTAGCATTGCTAGTGTATTTGCCATTGCTTGTTTATATTTGTAGAGGTATCTCAAATAAATAGGAAAAACATAGGGATAGATGGCAATGGATCAGGTTTGATTCAGATTTGGTATAACTTAAAACTTAATATGATTTATAATATTTGACTGTCTGACTCCGTATTCGTTTCATCCTGTCTCAAAATTTGCATATTGAAATCAGATCCCTTTTAAATATGTTAAATCGGGTTAAATCAAGTCTTTAGATAAAAAAATTATTTAATAAATTAAATTATTTTTACAATAAAAGCAGTGGTGAACCAAGCTTATTAGATAGGGGCTGGAAAGTGGAAACCCCCTTCCCAAAATTTAAAAATAAAACTAATACTTCAACAATTAATTTTTATTTTGTTAACTTATCATATAAAAAATTCAAATTCTAGTATGAATAACTTCTCTCTCATTATTTTTCAAGGCCTCTCATCATTTTCCCACAAATCTTATATTAGTTGCTTCTCTCTCATATATAATCTTTCAAAAATTATTTCTTGTAAAATAGATTCTATGAATATTTTTGTTGAATAATTTTTTGTCAATCATACCGTGTGCATATTTAAGGAATAACTTTTTCCAAGTTTTCCCTCGGGAAAAAAAAAACTTGGATCTGGCTACATAAAAGAGAATTACACTCTTCAAAAGATTATAAGTTATTCCAATAAACAAATTAATAGATATTTAAATTACATTAAACATAAATATTTAATAATACCAATCATACATAACATTTGAAAGTCCTTCAAAATATCTTAAACTACTTCAGTAATTTATTAAAGCAAATAAGTGATAGCTGAAATGATAAAGCAAATCAGAATATTTGTAATTTTTATGTAGTCTTTATAATGGATCAGGGTGGGTCAGGACGATTTTCAGAAAATTACATAAAATCCAAACTCACCACAATAAGTTTATGTGAGAGAAAATTACCAATAAAACAACTATTGTCCTCTCTATTCTTTACCGTTATTTTATAGTCCTAAATTATTTGAATTTTGTAATGGTATATGATTACATAACGAATTAACGAAGTATTGATATTCAATTTGTATATACTGAAATGAATTAAATGCATGTTATTTTATATTTTTATAATATTGTATATACAATAGCTAAGATTAGAGAAAATATATACTATTAAACACAGTAAGAAACTAAGAATGTTGTGGGAATGGGTCAGTTTGCTAAATTTTGGTTTAGAAGGAGAATTGTTTATTTAATTTCTAGAAATCCAATTCTTTTATGGGTTGCTTGGGCAGGAGAATAAGGGGAGAATATGAATGAATCAGGGGAAATAAGTTTAAAAAATTATTTGTTTGGAGGGAATAGATGAGTAAAACTATGCCAGAATAAATGAGAATGAACTGATATTTGTATATCACGTTCTTTTAAAATTGTGTTATTCCACCAATTCAATCTATTAATGTAAATGGGTATCACTGTCAAATCATATGTCGTCACCTCTTATAAATCATTGGCCCATAGATCAAATCATTTTTTTAAAACTTTTACAAATTATTATTCACATTTTATTCATATTTTATTCACGACTAATCAAATAATAACAACTTTATTTTTACATTTCTCAATAAGAATAACTAAAAGCACAACCAAAAAAAAAAAATCACTTATTCCATAGGCCCCGTATGGAGTGTGACATAGGCTTATTTGCCCCTATTAACTATACCGGAATTGATAACAATCGATGTTGAACAAACAAAATTTTGTTTGGTTGTCTTTTCTGTTATTCTCATTAGAAAATGTAAAAATGATCTTCTTATTGTTTGATTCACCTTGGATAAAGTGATGATAAATGACAGATAAATAATGTATAAGAATTTATGACTTTTTAAATGACAACTATACCCTTGAATAAGTGTGAGAGATATGTGATTGATTTGATAGATGTGATAATTTTGGAATGTGTGTGTGAGACTATTAAATGAAATAATTTTTTTAAAATAACAAAAAAAATATTTGTATCTATTGGTTGATAATCAATGATAAGCTATTCTAATTTTTTCTTAAAATAGTCATCAGGCACGCAAAATTGCTTATGTCAGTATTTTGTGATCCAACAAAAGATGAATGAAAATGAACTTTGATATTAACACTCCACGTCTTCACCCAACAATTATACGGTGTATTTTTGGTATATAATGGTATAGATATAAAAAGCATTTTAATCAAAAGATATAACCAGCAAATCAATGAAACTAGAATCAGGGAGCAAGTACAATCTCCAATGATTTGATATGCATCTTTTTCAAATACAGTCAGAGCTAGTGAAGATGATGTTAAATTAAATTATATATACACGGTTGTTAGCAAGTCCTAACTAATATGTATTTAGCCCCCCTTTTTTTGTGTCAATATGTATTTAACCATTTGAAACTGTTTTTTACAGCTAAAGTAAGAACATCTCCACCCACTGTGTTTTTTTACATGGGTGTTGATGCATTCACTCGGCCTTGTAGTTTTGTTTACAGTCGTTACATCAAATCGTCTCACTTAATATATATTTTATTTAAAAAATTATAAATAAAATATTAATTTATAAAAATACATAGCTCATCTTTTATTAAAGAATTTTATAAATACTTTTAAGAAGATCAAAATATATGCGAGTTATAAATGGAACAACAAATATGGTAATATGGTTGGATGTAACATTATCTCTGTTATATATCAAATGAAAATTATATATCCAGTCTTGTGTGCAGCCCCGTTTATATCCTTCATCACTTTTCTTTATTAATATTATACATTCGTTTATTGAAATACATATTCTTATAAAAATTACAATATATTGTACAATCACAATGTATAAGAAATTAAAAACTATTTCTAAACAGTATAAGATGCTGCAAAACAGACTAAGTATATCGACACTCTAAGTTAAAATGATATTTTGATGTCATTCATAACATTTTTTTCATCCTCTGGTAATGGTATACATAGTAAAAAATACTCTTACACAAAATATTAGTAAAAATAATAAGTGCATCAATTACCTATCTATTCTCTTTCATATATTACCAAAAATTTCATTTAAAAGTAAAACTGATGTACAAGAAAGACATTTTTTCAAAGTTCAAATGAAAATAAAATAGTTTATATAACAAGACTAACAAATTTTTACTAACAAAAAGTAGATTAAATTAAGTCAAAAAAATAATCAGATGTTAAAAGGGGGCCTACAATAGAGGGAGGAGACATGTCAAACTCATTCCATGTACTTGCCCTTCCCTTGGCCTTGTCTCCATGGTCATGATTTATATGTATGTATTTGTGGGGTCAGTTTTTACTTTTTACATATGAACTTTTTTTTTTTTGGTGAAGCTCTTTTGATGAACCCTTGAAGCAACCTACTTGTGAAAAATATGTATTGTGGTCAATCTTTACTGGTAGGTGGGTCTGGCAGGCCCCACTTTTATGCAAGTGTTAGACTCAATTTTTTACTGTCACAAATGCAATAAACACATTTTTTTTAAAATCATATACATCAATCATCTAATATTTTAATGAATTGAATGATATCATTTATTAAAAAAAATATAAATTTTCTTTAACAAGATATATACCTTATTATGGTGAGGATACATAACTATAAGATGTTACTGTAAAAAAACATTGTGTAACGACGCTCAGAGACATTGTATTTGTTGTCTACATATATTTCCCTTTCAGAAGAGTTAATGAAGGAACAATCACTCACTAGTCCCAAACAGTTCATTGAGTTATAACATGTGACGCAGCTATAGTTCATTGAAAATCCCCCTTCCTAGCAATTTTTTCAGTAATATAAGACTACTCAATAAAGAAAATAATAATAAAAGAAGTTACAAAGATTCAAAGAATTGGAAGTCCTTGGTATTAAATACACATTTTTTTGTTTAAAATTAGAGAACACTGTGCAGTCTTGAACATTGTTTGAAAGTTTGAATCATCAGAAGAATAAAAAGAGCAGATAAAATATGTTGTTAATCATCATCAGATCCATCTCCGAATATTTTGTTTATCTGCTGTTTGTCACTCAATTGATTGGATAATCTTTTCTTAATTAAACTTTCACCAAATCTGTGACATGCTACATGAGAAGTACATTCACTTTGTGGGATGCAAGTCCAATAAAGGAATGTCAACATTCAAGCAAACAATAAATAGTCAAATAGCAAACATGTTTATAGCAAACAATAAATAGTCAAATAGCAAACATGTTTATAGCAAACAATAAATAGTCAAATATATTCATACAACCAAATAGAAAAACTGCTTACTCCACTAGTATAATTATTTATCCCAGTATAACGATCTATCTTGAATAATTTAATTACTCTAACCAAATAGGGTTAAGATATTTTCTTTGTAGGCCTGCAGCTACAGTAATAGATATTAATGTCAACAATGATGATCTTCAGGAGATGTCTAAAATGTTCCTTTCAGTGAAAGAAATACTAACAATACACCTACAGCATCTTGACATTGTTTTACATTAAATCAAACCTATCAATTTAGGTTGTCCCTCTCACACGGGGTATCTATCACTTTTTTAAAAAATAGTTTTCATTCTACACATTATATGCCCATCATAGGCAAATGTTAACAATGATTGTCTTTCTAACAATAATGCTGTGGCTTTTCTTTAGCTGATTTCGAATCTCATATGAATATGATCTATTACTTGACTACACCAGGTTCTTCACCAAAGTGATATGCTCAATGCCTTTACTGGTTTGGCAAGTGTGTGTGTGATGTCCACCAAACACCAGGTGAAGACATTAATGTTGGTTGGTTAATGTCCTGCAGACCTTGGTGAATGAAGTAACTTCAAAACCCACTGATCACACCCCCCCCCCCCCCCCCCCAGTACAGGACTGAAACATTTCAGTGGTTTGACTCATTCAATGCCATGGCAAATTCAATACATGTGATTCAATTGTTTGAGGGCAAACATATATGGAGCTAAATATCTGGATCGACCCCACAAGTTATTGATCAGTGCAGAGTTACAGATATTGTTTGTTAATTTTTACCTCCCTCACACAGTAATTCTCTAGACTGAAATTTCATAGGAACACAAGAGCATAACACGAGGAAAGATTAAATTTCCATAAAAACAACTACAAATTTATACCTATTATTTAAACCCAGACTACATTTGTCCTCTTTCATCATAGAGATTGAAGACTGAGTGTCTGTGTCCAGGTGCATCCTCGTTATTACCCTCAACACACACACACAGACACACACTGTTGTTCTATGGAAAAATTAGAGGTTACTCCAATAGAGAATTAGATGAGGAAAATTCATTTGATATGCTTTGTTAATTGGAGAAACTTATATCAACTACTACATATATTATGATGAGAATAAACATTAAGACCATATATTAAAAAAAATATATTTTTGAATAACTAAAAACAAAAATATATAAAATGTGAGAATCTGTGAATCTTTTATGACCTGCACGTGCGGTAGATCTCAGCGCGCATGACATCGATTGGAATGTGGTCCAGCGTATAACGCTCGGGACTGAGATAAACTCCCGTTTTTTCCAGCAGGGCAAGCCCCTCTTCTCTACCATATCTTGAAGAATAGAGCCTTAGATACTCTATGTCCTGTGCAGCACAAGATACCAATGACAAGGGGAAATAAATCAGCCAAATCTCTATTTAGTTCTCTAGAATGTCTGTTGCCTGAGAGAACATCAATTAGTTGCTGAACCTATATCTGTTTAAGTACCTGCAGCCCACTGAGAAGGCGCTCTAGCCGAGCTGAAGCAACTGGTTGATGCAGCGAAGACAAAAAGACTTCACCAGGATAATATAGCACACCGTCACCTGGGGGGAGACCACGTCGGAATCTTATCTGCAGGAGAATAGGAAATGGGTGAAAAGTGTAGCAGGGTAATGGTAATTCAGTGTGTTCTGAACAGTTGAACCCAATAAATTTAATTATTCAGCTTCCTGACTCAATTGATTTAAGTTGAACTAATCCAGTCATTACAGAAAATCATTTTTCCCATTCACTCAATTGACTGTTTGAATATTGAATGAAAAAATAGTGTATCACATATCAAAGAGTGAAATTAATTAAAATTAGTCTAAACCCTGTAGTCTAAAAGCACATAAATTCATTCAACACTCTCTTCTACAGTGGAAATTTACCCTCTTTCTGCCATACCTTAAAAAAGAAGAAAAAGAGGAAGGATTAACAATAAAAAAAAATGGTTACCAATGAGGTGGATGCTGAGCCAGATGAGAGGTGGCATTAGGTTGGCAGGTCGTGGAAAACATCAAGGAATTATTTTCTAGAATCCATAATGATGGGACAGGGATTTGATTATGATTTTAGAAAATAAGTCCTAGAAAATGTGGCTTTTTAGTCTTATGCTATAATGAAAAAAGGTAGTTTTAAATCTTACACTAATATTACCTCAGCACTAGCAACCATCGCCTTCTCATAGCAGTTAGCACCCCAGTATAAGAATCCTGTGCCACCCTCTTTCCATACTCTCCACATCACTGCACGGTGTTGGGTGCCTCGCATACCAAGATGCCAGTTGGGTTGAGGATCAGAGGGTCCCATGCATACGTAAGTCCACCATTCCTATATAATACAATAGAATTCACCTTTTTGTGTTAACATAGATAGAAAACGGAAGTAGACAAACAAAAGCAACCATTTTTTATGCCCTCTATCCACACCACTCTCTCTCTCTCTCTCTCTCTCTCTCTTTTTTTGGGGGGGGGGGGTAGCAACAACAAATAACTAGCATGTGATATGGTTGAAGAAAAAAAAGATATGCTAAGTTTGCAATTGTCCTACAATTGACAAAAGTGTAAAAATTACATATCAAAAAAATAAATAAATAAAACTATATGTCACATTTAATTGGATAGTTATATCATACCTCACCGTTCTCTGGCTGAAGCTCGCTAATTATATCCTTTGCCAAATCCTCCCGGTTACCAAGGACCCATTCACTGCACATGAACGGCATCAGAATATCTCATCTTGATGAGCCCCTTCATGCCCACATAAAATGGCATAAAATGATTCAAGTGACCCACTCCAACTCAAGTAAAATTTCTAGATTTCTTAAAAGTGAAGTAGTAAATATTTCACTTGTCGTAGTGAAATAGAATTTAATTATAATCTCATGCCAGCAGTTTCCGAGTGCAATTTAACTAACAAAGTATCTACAAGGATTTGCTGATCACATGATATGAAAATTTTCCAATCTAATTGCCAGACTTTGAAAAACAACATCAATTTAGGTGACAATACCCGTCAGGGTGCGGGTGCTTGTATATCAAGCCACAAGTAAAAAAATGTTGTACTTTTTTTCCCAATATCCAGACCCTGTTATCTCCAACTTATCCCGGTCACACTATTTGACCAAAGAGCAGTTCCGCATATACTCTGTGCTGGAAGGGAAGAGACCATCGAACCCAATATAATGTTTGCATTGTGTTGGAAAATTTAGTGCAAACAAACTTTGTTTTCTTTTTTCGAAATTAAATTAATCGGTAGGGAAACAATATGGTGGAAATGCAAAACAATCTTGTGAGTGATACGTTGTAATCTTTGCTATCAGAAGGCAAGTAAGAAACATCAATTTGAAAGGATCATACGGGTGTACCAGATGGAGAGGTCTTTAGCTTGGTGAATGTACATATGACGAACGACCCGGTAGACAGATTCATGGAGGATCCTAACATTTTGAGTTATTGCATTGGTTGTAAGTTTCTTAAATCCTATAATGAATTGTTCCTAGACCAGGTCCCATAGTTTTTCCCATTTGTGTTATATATGTAAACAATCTTGTGTCTTTCTGTGATTGCTTGTGATGTTGAATATATGGTTTCTACTATGATTGTAAACAACCTGATTTATTCACAACTTATATACTTATAGAAATCGAATTTAAAATCATTCGCAAATACCCATTCACCCCCCCCCCCCCCGATATGCAGATCATGTGAACATTTGCATCTCCCCACATTCCTTGCAAATCATTTTTAATTGACGCATATGGGGCATTCAAAAAATATATTTCAAGACATATGAACTCAATTTGGCCACTATCTACACATGCCATTATCCAATTACATGATCAAATATTTAAAACTCTGTTACTTCTATCAAAATGGACATGATCACATGTTGTATAAGAAAGCTCGCATAAAACTCTTACAAATAAAGAAATAAAAAAAAATCCAAGAAATAGAACTTGCTGCATCATCCATGTATGCTGATACCTTGTACAAAATATTTGAGTGTGAGGCCGTAAATATTTTGGAACCTTAACAAAGGCCTCAAAGGGACTAGGTGCAAGAGGTGCATCGCTTGGCCCTACACAGAAAAAGAAACCGAAAGATAACATAAATGAACCACTGTATTAGATTATAGAAATATTAGATAAGGTAACCGAGAATGTGTTAAAATGAAAAATTAATAACTAATTTGTCCTTTCAGCTTCTATTGGATAGAGATGAAATCCTCAAAATGGGGTGCGCCTGTTAGTGTAGATTGATTAGTCATAATCACCAATTCTTATTAATTTCATACAAGGAAGAACCAACAGAGGTAGATAAGAAGCCATCAACATCAAAGGCTACATAAAATCTATTCATAAGTCAACATTGTTAATTGTCTAGTTTAGTTGGTCATAACAACAAAAAAATGCATACATTATCTTTCCTGTTCCGATCATCCATCAACATAAATAATCCCACAGCTTATCTGACATATATTGCTTTCAACACAATTACTCCAAAAAAATAAGTTTGGCATTGTAGCACAACAGCCAAAAAATATAATGAAAGCTCTATAATTCCTCCAAAACACGCATAATGACCTACGTGCAATTCCAAACTCCTATCACAGATTCAGATTATCAGGTTAACACCTTTTAATCAGTCAAGAAATTGTTATTATATGATCTATACAAAAGAAAGAGAACTACAGTTATATATGCATCAACAAACAGCAAACCACGTGACAATGATCAGAAATTCACATTATCCAGTACCAGAGTTGTCCGATACATATATAATTCAAAAATATTGACAGGACAAAAGGCATAGGTTTTCTACAACAATCATCAATAATACATATTAATAAAGAAAAACAGAAGTGACAAAAGAAATACATACATAAAGGAAACATAAC
Source organism: Acorus calamus (assembly GCA_030737845.1). Lineage (NCBI taxonomy): Eukaryota > Viridiplantae > Streptophyta > Magnoliopsida > Acorales > Acoraceae > Acorus > Acorus calamus. Next base: position 29,654,251 of record CM060874.1, on the reverse strand, counting down.
TAATAAGGCATTGGAAATCTCCACCAAACCATCTCCTTCTAGCCCATTATGCAGTAACAGTTAACATTGATTATAGAAACAAAAGAAAGAACTTTAGACAGAACCAAGTTGCAAGTTTCAAATTCAAGTGATTATTCAAGACAATGATCTAAAGCAATCAGCAAGGAAATATCCATAAAATTCAGCAATTAAATAAAATCAGTGTGATAGTGAAAAACTTCTTACCACAGTAGTAAGTAGTTAGAACACGCGCATTGGGTGCATAGGCTTTTATCTCAATCGACATGCTGCGAATAGACTCATATTGTTCCGTGTTCAGTGGCTGCAAGGAAAGGAAGGATGTGTGTTAAGTTAAGGTAGAGGATGATAAACAGTGTATTAAATAGAAGGCATTTGCAATGCAACTAGGCAAATCATGCAAACATAAGATATTACTTGTTTAGGCACATCATGAGCATGTTGTGCTTAACATATCTCATGGAAGGCAAAGAAAATAAAATATGAAATGCATCATGCATCAAAAAAACAATTTGAGCGTGCATATTCAGACCTCATCCCACAGGTAGAAGTACGCTTTTGACCAGTGATCCTTCGACCTTAAAATCTCAACCTCTTTCCGCAGAGAATCTTTGGCAGCATCATCACTGTGGCATGCCAAAAAGACAATGATTGCTTGGCATGCCTATCACAAGACATAAAACACATCAAAAGCTTGATGAGTTAATGATATACCATGAAAGTACTGGAGCGCATGACACAGCATAGGCTGCTAATCTTGGATCTGAATAATATTCATCTGATTTTGGATGATCAGCTACAGTAGGAATAACAAAGAAATGGAAAACAACATTATGCTACCTCCTGGAAAGCTATGAGTTTCACAATGACAAAAAATCTTGTAAGGCAGATCTTAAATAATGACAATTATGACCTGTGGTGGTTTACAAAATTACCTGGCCAGGGGCAGGTATAAGTTAACACACGCATACTATCACCCCATCTGCAAAAGAATGGACTAATTTTGTATTGAAGCAGCCATTTGAAATGCTGATCCAGCGCATCATACCATTCTTCACTCCCGTGTTGTACACCAAAGCGATCTTCAATCACGGTTTCAGATACCTAAGAAAATGTCAAAGTGGACGCCGTCCCATTTCATCACATAAAAAGATGAAAACATACTTCATTAAAAACAAAATTGAATATCCACAATATACTGTGATCATTGTTTAGATATGAAATCTATGCGGCCACATATGTAGTTTGGTCCAGAGACCAAACCGCATAAGGGTCAGGTGGCCTAATATGCGGTCCAAACCTACATATGCGGCGCCTACACATATGGGGCCGCACAAGTGTGTGCGTGTGTTTTTGAGGGCTCACAAGACTTGAATAGAAAACTTTGGGGTGCATTTATTTTATTGAAGAGTTGGATGCTAGGGTTGCTTTGAAAGCCTTGGTAGCTTGGAAAGTTTTGACTCTCTTTCATTATTATTTTTTTCTTACTTTTGATTTTGTAAACATCTGGGAGGTTCATTTCCCTATCCACTATCAACTATACATGTAGACTTACTTGTATTGTCCAAAGATTTTCTCTAATTTGTGATAACGACCTTTGTTGTAAATTATTATCACATCTGCATGTTTATCTTGTTATCCATTGTTTAAAAATAATCATCACATATTTTTTTATTACTGAAAATACAAAACCGCATATACTCCTGTATACTGCACATACTCTATGCGGTACCCAGTCGCACCCAAACTACGTACCACATTTCCAAACACTTGATTGTGAGCAACCATAAGCACAAAATTCTCTTCTTTTTTTCCTTGAAATTAAGCACAAAGTTTTAAATAAAAAGCAAGGAGAAGACATGATAAAAAGCACAAAGTTTTAAGGTATCCAAATCAAAGAAAAGAAAACATTAAACAAAAAAGAGCATCCAGAAAAATTCAATCATTTTTGGAAAACAAAAGAAACAAAATACTGAAAACCAATTATCTACAAATGTAGGCATATAAAGAAAACAAATGACAGGATAATTAGCCAGAAAGAAATAAATCATGGTTGCACACCACATATACAACCTCTCATAGATACAATGCAGCACAGTTCAATAGGACAGAAGAATGGAAAATTACATCAAGCATGATTGAAATACTATTTCAAACCCCTCTGAATAAATTTTTGGTGCAAAAAGTGAAAAAAGGAAGAAAGGATACCCCAAATACAGCTGGAAGGGAAGGTGTTATTGGAAGTGTGAAATCCCAAACTGTCACACTTAACTTTACACGGACTGACATATTTGTCAGAGTATCTTCATCCATCATATCACCTGACCCATTCTCCAGAGAGAGCTCACAGAACATTGGAGACAACAAAACTTTCTGTAAAGTCATGGCAACAGATTTTGCAATTCCCACCTAAAAAAATAAATGTAATTAACTCCAGAAATGCTGACATTAATCAGAATATAATCAAATCACATGAATCTCCAAATGCCTACCACTTCTTCCACTGGTTTACCATCCACAGACTCCAAGGCCTCGAAACTATTTTGGACTTCTCTATACATTTCATACTTCTCAGTTTTAGCTACACAGTGTGTTAAAGATCTGAAGTTGAGGGGCAAAAATGCACTCTGTGAGTACTACAGCAATTAAAAAAAAATTATATATAAATTTAGGAGAAAATAACCATCAATGATCCTGATTGTACATAAAATTTTGCATGTTTCACCTAAACCTAATATTAAGAAACAAAAATGTGCTAGATTATCACTCTGCATCTGCCTTCAATGCAGTAATGAACAGTTGCCCTTCATATTGACCAGGTGGTTGTCCAGCAGGAACATCAACTGAAACCCAAATGGATGTAGTTTCTCTGCAGAAAATATATTCCATTACTGACGGTATGAGGTGTATTAAAAACCAATAATAATGTCACTTGGATGGCAAAACTACAAGCATTCTTTAATACTTTATGTGAGACAGTACCCGGGGAGTAGGCTTATTTGAGTGAGTGGTAGATCAAGGGGTACAAGTGCATCAGGCACACCTAAGATAGGAACCACTCGCCGCAAAGTTATCGATTGCCCAACCACCAGTCTGCCACAGAAAGAACTAGTATAAAAAAATTCACCAAGCACACGATGACCCAAAAAAGGGGCGACTCATCTCCAAGAAACTCAGCAAACCTGTCACCAGAAGAGGAGCACAAGTCCATACAGTGAATCTGTACAACCCCAGCAACACCACCACCACCACCCCAAGAAACTTTAGGACGTAGAGCTATTTGAGCACTTTCCCTCTCATTTCTAGCCGCCAAAAGAGAGATCTACATTGCATACGCAATTCTTAGAATACAAAACAAGGAGATTGAAAATTAAAATGATAGGAAAAGCAGAACAGTGAAATGCAAAACCAGAAGATTAAAAATAAGAACAGAAAAATTGCATCGCATCAACTTATATGATCCCCCCCCCCCCAAAAAAAACAAAAAACAAAAAAAATGAGGGCCGGAGAAATGCTTCAGAAAATTGAGAAACAGCACATTGAGCAACCTAGGGGCTCTGTCAAAAATCCTGTTCGAGTAGAATCTTTTCTATTCTTTTATCAATTTATCTATTTAGAAAGGATATTCACCTAGATTTATATTTGTATTTTTTGTATGAAACACAAAAGTCACTATATCATCGTTTTATCACAATCAAGCCATCCAAATACCTAAAATATAGTTACAAATACCTCCATTGTCGTCCCACCTGGTAAAAAATTCACAGCATAAGATGACCCCACCCTCCACTCCCCACTTGTATTAAAAAGTCAAGTTATACTGTGACAGCAAATCTAAAACATGCTTGTTTTAGATAAGAGCCTCAAAGTATCTAAAACAATCAACTGATTGGTTAAATACCACAAATAAAATAAACAACTTTCTTTCTCCTTGTTAGAACAGAAGATGCATACAGGAGCAAAAAACCAACAGTATCAAAATTCCTCGTACACCATTAACTCATAGCAACTAATTAATGAAGCAAAAGAATAAAAGTGTACTAGGTTAACAATTTAAAAAGATGCATGCACCGTAAAGTGGTTATTATCCTGACACTGATCCATTAGACCGGAGTCAAATCACATTGTCATCTTCTAATGATAGATAACATTAACATAACCCCACGAAGTACTCTAGTGATGTATTCTAAAATGATCTTAGAATACATGACAATTTTTGGTTCCCGTAGTGCACTGAGAAGCACTAGAATCCACTACAATGCATCAGCAATTTATACATCATGAAACTAAAAATCTATATTCAAATGATGCACAACTGCAGAAATATGCATAACACGACTGTATTCTGAATAACAGAATCTTTGTTAACTCACTAATGCATAAGCATGTGCTGGCAGGCATGAGTTAGTGACTTGCATATATATATATTGCATGTTTTCATACAAAATACATACAGCCATGCAAGAATGCATTACATGTGGGCTCAGGATGCACAAGCGATATCACAGCCTTATTTCTTATGCAAGAATTTAAAAGGACTTATTTGAGCATACTTCCACTAGCAAGCATCTAACGAATCCAAATTATGTGTATGGAAAAGTTATCAGTACTAGGAGGCAAAAATTAGCACTACACATATTTACCTTAATACACAATAAAAACAGCCCACATCACATCATCAGATTTTGAAAGACATGTAAAATGCTTAACTTTGAATTTCAAGTATGGAACATATCAATAAAACCATTGGAATTAGCATACTAACCGGCTCCAAGGAGTGTGGCATTTCTTGTTGTCCAACATTTGTTGTGCTTGGCATATACCATACATGCAATAAATCAGTGGTTGGCACCTTTGTAGGATCTACTACTCCAGTAAAACAATTTGTACCATGCAAACCTCCATCACTCCATCCATAACCTGTCCCTCCCCCTGCAACACCTTCAACAGGAGGTACAACAACCTCCTGCAGGTTCACACCTACATGGGCTTGAATGAGCAGAAAATCGAAAGAACTTAGAAAATTCTGGTGGATTGTCATGGACATAATTAAAATTAGGTAAATGTTTAAACAACACACATTCTTTGGCCGCCAGTGACACTGTTTGTAGATGCATGTGAATATTAAGGTACAGAACCCAGTCCGGAGCTTCATTGAGTGATTGAGTGACTTCAAATTGCCAAAGTAACCAAATTTATTTTTCTCAACTTATGCCAAGTTGTTTTGCATTCAGGTAAATACATCTATAAGATGGTTCATTTCTTCAAAAAAAAAATCTATAGGATGGTTCAAGTTCCGGAAATCCAAATCCACCTATCTCAGAGACAATGCCATTTGCCTGTATAAGCTGGCAAAGAATTTGCCCAACATCCCCAAAGCTTATGGACACCACCGGGATATTAATAAATTAACAAAAACATTTCAAACAGACAAAACGGGTATTTTTGTGGCCCCACTACAGCAAACCATGAAATGAGCCACTTTTCAAGTAATTTAGAATAAGTAAATCAGATGGCTCTGGTTGTAATACACTAGCACCTATATGAAAAACATATTAAAAAAAATATTTCTTTACTAGTACCATGCCGTTGCTTAAAAACAAAAGTTGTTCATGATGCTATATCTTGAAATCGACTAAAATCATTGATTCAACCACTTTACAACAAAACTAAATGTATACACTTTAACATAATCTAGCATGTACTGCATAGATAAAATTGCAATGAAAATAAAATCTTCAAATTTATTTTAATATGAACAACTAATCATATTACAATGAACCAGTTATCAATTTAAAAAAAAAAAAAAAACTTAGAGCATGCCCTTCTAAAATGAAGTCCTTCATCAGTCACTCGACTCACTCGAATTCATTAAAGGACTCATCCAAATTCACTCAGAATTTCCACTACAAAACCTGGTCTGTTGCCCATTAATACATGGCATTAAACCATTTTCTTCAATTGTAAATGCAAGACTATATCTTTCTCTAGATTACAACAAACGCAACTAATTAGCTCTAACAGTATGACTTTCAAAGTACAAATTCCAAAACCTACATACAAAAAAAGTGGAAAATCATACCCTCATAAACTATCAGCACCATGTATAATAATCAATACCCATCTATATAATTGTATAAACTATCAAATCCATAATTATCTGCTTCAATTGCATGCCCAAAATTTTAAAACTTGACCTAACGAGCATAGATAGAGTAACATAAAAATAAAAAAAAATCTAAAAATGCTAAACCATCGAAAAAGAGACTCACTTTCATCCATATTTGGAAAGCTTGTTCGAATTTTCCGTATTTTTGGATCGATTTCTCGTAAACTGAATTTATGAAGAAAGATTTGGAAGATCCCGAACAGAAGTTGGGGTTTCAGGTATTATAGATCCCCGGGTCCAAAGCTGTAGAGCCGTCTGATTTTGATCGGACGGCTGATATTGAGTGTCGGTTGGGAGGGCCCGGAGGTGTGAGTCACCCTTTCGAGAAAAACCCATCACACATGCGGATGGTTAGGGAACACTTGTTTAGAACTATATTTTTATTTTGATGAATCGTTCATCTACCCTGCAGCCGACCCTCCATTATTTACGTGCCCTTAAATTTTTTTTTAAAATTTTGTTGTACCCTACAACAAACACTCAATTTTTATTTTACCTTCTCCCTTTAATTCACCCAGCCCCATAACACATTGAAAGTTTTCCTGATTAAACAAAAAAAACCTCTGAACCAGAAATATTACGAATATACGTATCGATCTCTTATTTTTTTAAATAACCATATAAACCCCTGAAATTATGCTTTTAATTTATATCATCCCCTATTGTTATTCAGTTAAAATTTCTCGCTAACTTAAAAATATATAATAATTTATTCTTAACACATTGAAGAAAACACACAGTGGGTTTTTTTTTATGGAGTGTAGTTTAGTTATTTAGAGAGATCATATTGAGTTTTTCTTAAATTTCATAAGCTAGTTTGGATAAACACATTTATAACACCTTTAGATGAATAGATCAATATACAAAAAATATTAAAATTTGATAGAAAACTAATTTAGGGGCCTAATTAAATCTTTATTCGTGAGAAAAGATAGGGGGTTATATTGATATTCGAAAAAATTAAATGAGAGATTAATATAGATATTCGCAAACTTTAAGGGGGTTATATGCATTTTTCCTTAGGTGTGAGTGAAAGCGATGATGGTAAAAAGTTAATTTAACTATGTATGGTTAAATTAATCGCACCCTAGTTTCAAAGTGTTAATAGTAAGAGGTATATCAATATAACATAAACAATCAGGGGGTTATATGGATTTTCAAAAAAATTAGAAGGGACGATATGGATATAAGCAAACTTTCAAGGGGCTATATGCATTGTTCCCTTTTGATATTATTAAATTTGAAATTTTAATGGCTTTTTTATAAAATTAAATTTAAATCTTATCTTAATTTTAGATCTTAAATCTTTATATCTTTAATTATAAATTTAAATTTTTTATGTATAGATTTGATGAAGTATATGGATAATGGAGAAATTCATTTTGAATCTATCATCAAGTCTATCCATATATCTTAATATTCAAAATTTTAAAATTTCAAAATTTAATTCAAAATTGAAATTTAAAATTTAAAATTAAAGTTACTTGTTAAAAATCTGTTACTTGTCTCTAGGAGACGTGATAACGTTTGACTTAGTCAAATATAATCAATCATTGAATGATAATATGGTTGTTAGTTAGTTATATATAATGATTAATTTGATAATGTGAAACACTCATAATCATAGACAAATACTCATTTTACATTTGAACTCATCCGGAATTAAATATCATATTGGCTAATGATAAGGTTAGTTACGTTGGATAATATATATATAGGAACAGTAGATTTTTCTTTCCATTAATTGTCTATACGTAGAGATTTCCATTTTCTCCTTTGTTTATTCTCTTTTGTCATTTTGTTACTTTGGTGGAGATGTCATTCGACTGCAGGTAGCTCTCTTTCTTACATATTCTTCCTTCGTATTACAATGGATTTCATTTTTTTTAATATGTTATTCTTTCAAAACAATATAATTTGTCTTGGATCTTCTTTATAATAGCTTCGGTTTTAAAAAAAGAAAAATCTGATGTCAACTTTTCTGCATGCATGCATGTCAAAGAAGAAGATCTTTACCTCTTCATATATATATTTTGTTTTTATTTTCTGACTGTGTGCATGCATGTTGAGTTCATTCTTTTACTCAGAATTGAAGGCTCGGGTTTTATTCCCTATAATACTTTAGTATAATATTTGAATTAATTAACTGGTCAAATTATGGTTGTTAAATTCTATTTTTACGAGTTACGACTGACTATCATTTATAATCTTAAAATGATTAAACTGATCTTCTCCTGACTGTGTTGATGTAATGGAATGGCCGAGGAGTTGTTATTTGGATGTTCACAACTTCATTAATGACAGTGGTGTTCAGGTTGAGATTGTTATTATTTGTATAAAAGCCTATTTTGTTTTAGTTTTTTCTATCATCTGGATTCATGTTCTACCATTTTGAGATTTTTTTAAAATCTCATTTGCAAAATCAGAATTAATTAGGTTTACTAATTAATGATTACCTTAGAAATCATTATGGGTTTTTTGTATGTATACCACTGAAAAACATATTATTTATTTTTATACAGTCATAAAAAGTCTATTTGCTTTTATACAATTAAAATAATTTAAAATTATGCATTTTTACAATTCTAGTTAAGTTCTATCAATTTTTTTACTAAAATATACCCTTATTTTTATATATATATTTTCCCTTACAAAATACAATATCTATTTTTTTATCATCAAAAAATTATATTTATTTTTATACCATGGAAAAAAAATAAAAAAATGTTAAATTTTACCATGAGAGCGATTTAAAGGTATAAAAAAATAATAACATCGATTTTGAATATTAAAGACTACTATTTCTTCAATATGAGTAAATCTTGGATATTTAAAATTTATTTTTAAAATATTTAATTATTATTATTTATTTAAATATTAAAATCATATGTTTTATGATATAAAAAAACATAGACTTTTTTATTTATAAATATTGTGGGAGAGTTTGTGTATGTATGTGTGTGATTGTATCTATGTATGTATGTAGAAAGTAAGACTATTGTGATATTTTGTATGCTTTAATGACATTAATAGATATATTTAAAAATTTGACAAAACCTAATTAAAGTGATAAATATATAAAATTACTAAATAATTTAATGGTTCAAAAATATAAATAGATTATTTTAATGGTATAAACATAAATAACAAGTTTTTGAAGGGCATATATGCAAAAAATTATTATTCTTTACATTATAATAAGGTTATTTTGGTCATTTTATTTGTCTAGGTAAAAGTTAACTCTAGTTAAATTTGATTTTTACTATAAAAGGTAACATGATGACATATTTTTTTTGAAAAAATTGCAATGATATTAAAATAAATATGTCTTTTGTAATTGTATAAAAGTAAATACATGCAAAAAACCCAATTATTATTAGCACCTGTTTTCACCTCTAACAGACAAATTAATCAATGTTTCCTGATTTGTAATTATAGGCTGAGGGGATCTTCAAGATGGAGAACAAAAAGAGAAAAAATGACATGTCTGTTGAAAGTGTCAGCGTAGAGGAAGATGCTAAGCGAATGAAGTTGCCACTGTTAACAGAGATTCTATCAAAGTAATAAGAAATTAATTATTACCCAAATAATTCATGAAAGGATTTATGAACCATGGGTTCTGATTATATTTGAATCTTTGCTTTTCTTTCAGGAAGCAATTTCAGCAAGAGTTTGAAGAGAATGGACTGATGACTCTGCTAAAGAACTGGCTTGAATGTCCCAACATCAGTATTCGGGCAAGGGTCCTAGAGATTTTGACTAAAGTATATTTTATAAAACCTACTCATTTTTTTGTTGAGATGTTCATCAATAATGTTTATCATTCTCATAATGTTGACTAAGACTAATGTTTCTCAATGTTGCAGCACCCACTTGATTTACAGAAGCATGAAATGAGACAGAAACTGATACAGAGTGGGCTTGGAAAGGTCTCTTTGATTTTTAGAATCTCTATATACATGTTATGTTATTTTGTGTTGAACAATTTCTGTTTGACAAACCCCTTAATTATGTGCTTTGATTTTTTGGCACACAGGTTGTCATGCTTTTATCTTGGTCTAATGAAGAGACAAAATTAAACCAAGAACTTGCGAAAAACCTGATCGACCAATGGGTAACTACTTGATGCATGTCTAATAAGATTCTTTTTACTTCATATTTTCTAAAGCTATAAACAAAGATTTATTTCTTTGTTTAATATTCAATTTTCTAGTGACTACTACATTTCAAATGTATACTTACAAGATAAACGTTGTCTTTGGATATGTATGCAGAGATGTGCATTGTATAACCATAGAAGTCCCTCTATTGTGGATACAAATCTTCCAACATCTTCCAAGGGACCAAAAGTTGGTCAATCAGTTTCTATGCAACAAGCATCTACTAAGCCAGTACTGGTACATAATCAAAATCAGAGGGTTGGTCATTTTCTTTGAACATACATTTTTTATACTTCTAATTCAGATATGAACAACTATCAAATGATGCGCTATTAATAATTGATTAACATTTTATAATGATTTTGCTATTGAAATATGTGCTGATACTAAAGAAGTCGCAGATGATGAAGAATAGAAGTCCCTCTATTGTGGATACAAATCTTCCAACATCTTTCAAGGGACCAAAAGCTGGTCAATCAGTTTCTATGCAACAAGCATCTACTAAGCCAGTGGTACATAATCAAAATCAAAGGAGGGTTAGTCATTTTCTTTGAACATACATTTTTTATACTTCTAATTCAGATATGAACAACTATCAAATGAAGCTATTAATAATTTATTAACATTTTATAATGATTTTGCTATTGAAATATGTGCAGATACTAAAGAAGTTGCAGATGATGAAGACCCAACGGAGATCATCATCTCATATGATCAAGATTCATTGATCATTTATGTGTAGTTATGTAATAACATAGAATGGCCGAGAATAAATGTGAACGTTAAAGGTCCGTTTAGTTTCATGTAGTTTGAATTCTTAGGGATTTCAATTTACGTGAAAAACATTTTTTCAGAAAATGAAAACTATTTCGGGCATTTGGTTGTATTGAAATTATTGTACGGAAAATGATTTTTGTCATTGGTTTTCCTGTAAATTGTATACATGAAATTTTTTTTATTGTTTGGTTCTATAATTTTGAAAAATCCTATTCTTCATATATATATGCATTAATATCAAGTTATGAATATAAAAAATAAATTAACCACAAATATATTAAAATAATTAATAAATTTTATTAAAAAAATCTCTTGTTTGATTCTACTAAAATTATTTTACAGAAAATAAATTCTATTGTTTTTTGTTTGAAAAATATTTACATGAAATTTTTTTCCAATGGTTGGTGCAAATAAAAATATTTACATGATTCTTGGTTTTTGTATTATTGGGGTTTTAATACAAGAAATAAATAAATATAAAAAAATCTATATAAAAAGATTCAATTATTTTTATTCATGTAAATCAAAATTATTTCATATTACTATCTTTCAAATCCCTATGTATCCTAAATATTTTGATTTATAAAATATTATTAAATTTTAAATCTGATTTCTATATCTTTTTTAAGTCGTAAATAAAGTAATCTTATTCAAATCAGATATTAGATCTTGAAAATCTATTGTGATTCGGAAAATCTTAAAATATTTTATAATTATGTCTTATTATCCAAAATATCCTCTGATTTGAATTAGAATATTTTTAATTTTTATCATATTTAACAACCCCCGAGGATTTACTGTTTCACATTTTATTCAATCAAATGTAAGTTAAAATTTTTATTTTCATTCTATATTGCAAAAGGAATTTCTAAGTAATAATAAAAAAATTATATCCTTTCAAATTATCTAAAAAATTTTATAATTCAAATAAAAATATTTTTATATTTTAATAAAAATTATAATCTATACATATTAAAAAATATTCAAATATTTTTTTATATCTATGTAAATTACATAATTTTATATTTCTATTCCAAAAAAAAACTCTTGTTGGTTAAACATTCAACAAACGAATATTTAGATTCATAAATAAAATATTTTAAATCAAAATACATGTGATAAGATAAGATGAAATAAAAGATAAGAACGATAATATTTTTTATAACACAAAATTACGAAGAAGAAAGAAAATGGAGAAGTTTGTGAAGATTGTAAGGATTTGTTGTTTCATGGAAAACTGCATAAGGGCCTCTCTATTCCATTTCAAAATCGGGATTTCAAGGTCGTTTTTTTCTGATACATCCAAACACATTCCATGTAATAATTTTTTTAAAAAAGGAACGCGCATAATAAAGTTTTACGTCAAAACAAACACATCCTTAAGATTTAGATTATTATTATTATTTGTAAAAATTAAAAGCTCATTTTTGTTCATATTTTCCATAAATGATATCCAAAATATATATTTCATCTTTTATAAAAAATACATATCTTATAGGATGAGGTATATAATTTTTAAAAAAATAAAAACATTGGTATACTGCTTCTAGTATTTTAATCAATACATTAAATGGGTTTTTAGTTTTAAGTCTCCGTAAACTATAGGATTTAGCGATCAATCCCTCATGTTTTCATATTTAGGTTTTAGTCCTTACATTTAAATGATATGTTCCTTTTTAGTCCCTGAGAGGGACCTATTCCTAAATTATTTAGTTTGCTTTTTAATCCCTAGGAGGGATCTATTCCTAAATTATTAATTAAATATAGGGACTAAAACTTAAATTTGAAAAAGTGAGGGATCGATCGCTAAATACTATAGTTTACGGGGACTTAAAACTAAAAATCCCTACATTAAAAAAATGTTATGATGCCTCCAATTTTTGTCCTTTTGTGGGCTCTTTGCAGATCACCCCTGGATTTTATCAGATTCACAATAAGACTCTTGTCTGTGTTACAAATAGGTACCTGATATTTATACCCAGGTCCCTAACAAAATCGACTAATTTTATCATTTTTTGGACTATTTGCAGATCGACCCCAAGATTCTACCAGTTTCAGAACCAGACCCTATATATTTATACCCAGGTCCTGACAAAAATAGGCCAATTTTGTCCTTTTCTGAGCTATTTGCATATCGACCCCCAGATTCTATCAATTTCACAATCAGATCTCTTTCAATGTTACAAACAGATCCCTAATCCAGATTTTTAGATTTACTAGTTGAAACACATGTGCGTTGCACATAAATTTATTTGGTTAAAATAAAATGGACGAGTATTAATTGAAATAATTTATTTATTATTAGATTGATATTGAGATTTTTTATTACAAATAAGTACAATGATTATATTTTATTAAGTTAGCACATAAAGTCAATGCGTTCATGTGAAGTCTAATACTAAACGAGAATGAAGAATAAGAATGTTGAAGAATATACAATTTATGTGCTAACTTAGAAAATTCCAAAAAAATAAAATAAATGGAACATTCCAAGAACTGAAAATGTTCAACAAGGCTAAAACATGAAAATCTATCACCACACAATTGAAAATTTACCAATAATAAAAAAAAATTAAAATCTTTGACATATGAGTTAAATATCACTTAGTAAACATTCAACATAAAAAAGTTAGTAGAATTAATCGATTACAACTGCAAGATACGTCAATAGTGCACAAATATCCAGTCCCATGATATAAAAAGTTCAAGCTAGAGGTTGAACAAATAATGTCACGAAAAATTTAAAAGAACAAGTGTAGATATTAATCGACTTAATTACTTGTCACTTGGTAATATTAAAAAGCCAAATCAAACCATTTTAAGATCAGCCAGAATCAAAGAGGCTTCCAGTCGCCATGTAACAGAAGTGGTATTCCAATCAAATTCCATTTTAGCAATATCAATTTCCATTTCTTTGACCTCTCTCTCAGCTATCACTACTATAGTACCTCAACCCAAGCTCTTGTTTGCTATGACAAGTTGTTTCAAAAGAGATCCCTGCAAATTTATAGTAACTTTGGTTGATGAGACCATCATAATTAATGTGTGTTACTTTTATTTGGTAATGACAAAAAATAAAGATAAAGGAAACCTTTGATACTCAAATTCAACTACTATAGTACATCTGCTCAAGAATCACACATATCTTCATCTGTAGAGAAAACAAGCACCACACAATATCAAAGGATCAGACAAAACATATGTATATGTAGTTATGTACAGTTGTCTGATTAGATTAAATCCCAATGACTGTTAGGAATGTAGACCAGAATATAAATCAAATGAAGCCTGCCCAGACAACTCGTGAATCCCTTAACATTTAACAATAAAACAATACAGTCCCGGAGCTAGGCTATTCAAAAGCACAACACACTTCCACACTTTTTGATATCTCATATGAAAACATTCATATATTGGGACCAAAATATTATCCTCGTGAAACCTCATCACTCAGCAACATCCCAAAGTGAGACTCAAAATTTAATAAATATTACATGAGAAAAGCTTCTGAAGGATGAATTGTTCAACAAAGTAATTCAAAACAATATGGAAATATAAACAAGTACACAGTGGTTCCTATGTGAGATAAGCCATGAGGATGCAGAACAGTAGTGCATTTTATTCTCTGGTTGTAGAAAAACATCAATAACAGTAATAAAAGAAAAGATGTTAACCAGGTGAAGCAATGATCTCTTACCAACTTGTCACTCCACCCAAGTATCAATGTAAGATCCTTTTCAATTACTTCACTTCTTCCCTTTATTACTGAATCATAATTTTCTGAGGTTGCATCAGACACAAGTTCAAGCATCATTGCAAACATAAGCATCCCACCAAAGAGACTAACTTGTATAGTTCATAAATTCATGTTCCTTGTCATCAGTGTAGTCTCTTTCGATTTTGAATATCATTCTTATCTCAAATGGATTTTTCTTGATTGTATCTGCAACCCTTTGGCTGTAAGGTTCAACAGGCCCCCTATATTGAGGTAGCTTGCTGCATGGAATGTTACAGACAATGAGAAAAAAATAATCATCACAATGGAAAAGAGGAAAAAAGAATCAATTTGGAATAAACATATATTATATCTATTTATGATAAAATACAATTATTTCAACTGCACCAAAGGGGAAAAAAATCTCAAAGACATGGCTTTGTGCCATTTCAAGTGAACTATATATTATGGGGGTAGACGTGATGTCTATATTTTAAACAAAACCATGGTAGAATCCGATTGCATGATAAACCTAAATTAAAGTAGCCTTTAAACACATCTATAGAATGAGTCTAACTAAACTCATGCAAAAAAATATATATAGAAAGAGACTAATAAAAAAGCAACAAGTATTAGCAGACCAAAAATACAGAGAGAGAAACTTTTCCTAGATAATTTTTATATCAAGAGAAGCGTAACAATTAATCAAACTTCGTGAGAAATAAAAGACAACTTCCAAGTGCTGGATTAACTAAAACAATTTAAAATCTAAAAGCAAATGTTTAATCTTTCTTGAAATAATTGTTCTCCATCACTAAAAATGATGGATACTGGCTTCATCAAAATTCAAGAAAATGTCATGCCAACAAATAGAAAGGAAAAAAACAGTTTGGTGCACATGTTAATTGTTTTTGGATAGAAAGAAATTTGGACAAAAATGTTTTTTTCCCAATCAAATGAACAAATCACAAATCAAACTGTCATTTCATTCAACTTTCATTACAATGCCAATAACAAATTTCATGTCAATGGGGGCTCCAAAACAGAGCTTTCACTGTTACATTTTCAAGAAAGAAGATGATATTCTCTACACACACAAAATTTAAGAAGGAACTAATAGAATTCAACATCAACAATTACTCCTGAGATCCGTTTTATTCATTAATTCAAAGCAAATTAATAGTGAATAAACTCAATCAAAATCCAACACTGCTCTTTTGAGAGTATATACTTTATGACATGTTGCTGCTTTATTCATAATCTGCTGTGAATTGCAACCCATTTTTACTGTCAAAGAAAGTTTTTATAAAAAAAAAGACCTTATTGAATGCTAGATTATTTAAGGATTGATACATCTATTTAAATCATGAATATTTAAGACTAAAAAAATAGAAAAATCAATTGTTTCTCATAGAAAAAAGACCTTACTGTAGGACATTTGGAAAAATAAGGTGTTTTGTTTCTCATAAACATTCATCTCACTTTTATAACCAGATTTCTTATGAAAACGATAACAATGATAAATTACAAAATTATATGAGGCCACTGAAATATTTATGAATTCCTGTGCAATCCAAAATCTTATGAAAATATTCTCATAATAAAACCATTGGCTACCAATTAATAATATATGTAAGAAGAAAGACACGTATTAAAAAATATTCATATTGAAACCACGTGAATTGTTGAAATCAAATAATAAAGCTTAGTTACTATAGACACAATATGCTCAAAAATGTTGAAACCACTTGACTCACGTGTCATTATTTTTCCCAGAGAGCTATCTATCATTGTCTTTCCATTATCCCATGAAGTTCTATTCCATTAAATAGTTATACAATGTATAAGCACAACTACAAAGAAATACTTTATTGTCAAATTAAGTTGTACTTGATATGATTTACTGGCTGACCGAGTATACCGGTTCTACTGTTTTGGCCTTTTTTTAACATCCACGGTTGGATCAATCCTCCTCTAATCGAACAATCATACACGCCTGCCGCACATCCGCACAAGCTACACCAAATCATATATATAAAAATCTTGAATGACATTCAATTTATCTTTAAAAAAAATCTTGTTAAATAAGCAATTGAAATTATGAAATACATTCTCAACTTGTGCATATATATATATCTTGAATGTCATTCAATTTATCTTTACAAAAAAATCTTGTTAAATAAGCAATTGAAAATTATGAAATACATTGGCAGCTTGTGCACAAACTGATGCTTTCTTACTCACATATAAATTCTTGATGTTACTTCAGAAGTATTCCAACAAACAACCATCTCTCTTAAAGGTACTCTTGGCTTCTTGCTTGGGCTTCATGCTCCTCCACCTGAAATTTTTTTTAATAGTAAGTGAATGGAGTAGGACATCCATTTTTGGAATGCATATTAAAAGATAAAATATCATCATTAAGGGAAATAACTAATCCCTTCAATATAAGAATATATGTATCATATCACCAACCTCATTAGGTGTCAGTAGGGAAGAGTCCCAAGTACTTCATTATATTAAGCTATAAACATAAGTACAGAATTTAGCAACAAAAACTTAGAGGGATGACAACTCAAATATATAAAATTTGCATTGAAATTGCAATAGTAATTTGATTCACAAAGCATACGTGGTCATGTGGATGGTTCAAACCAAAGAACAAACAACTCATGCGAATTCACCAAATCTCACTCTCTCCCCCACAAGCATTGAGACGTGCAACACCTTCCTGACGACCTCTTCAGCTATCAATGTTTCATGTTTTTCAAGAAAGATTCCTATAAAAGTTGTGTTAATTCTGCAAAACAAAAGACAAACATCAAATCCTTCCATATCATGTGTAATTATCACAAAGTGTTATGTTATGGAAAAGCTAGATCCTCCTCACAATTTCCCAAATGATATGTAAAGTCATAACAAAGTATATTGTCATGTAATTATAAATCTATTACATTGAAGGCCTAGATAGCAAAAAGGTTTTGGTTTGATGCATTACCATTCTTGCCTTCTTGGCAAGTATAAAAAGCTAATGAAAAACTTCACATCTCCACATAATAAATCTATATAAGTCGTGTTTGTTTCTAATTTAAAGCATTCATAGACGATTATGAATATAAAAAAATCATCGAATTAACCTTTTTTCTGAGATAACATGGATTAGAAGAGACCTCATGGTTGTATGTAGAGGAGGTCGGGTTGTAAGGGTCGAAGGAGGAGTCAGTGACGCCAAAAAAGAGATCATCGGTGAGGGAGGCGAGGGAGTGGAAACGGCAAAGACGATGGGGCAGCGACGAAGGCACTTATCGTTGGCGACCATGTTGAAGACAAGTGAGGAAGAAGTCCGAGAAGCCGTCGAAGTGGTCCTAGGCGTTCGGCATCAACAGGTGGTCGTGCAGACCTCGATGAGCATCTGGACCTCTACCTCCTCCGCTGAAAGCTCATCCGCTTCTACTACTCCCACCATGCGGCCTCCTCTCCGACATCCCTTCCGTCATTTCTACGTCCAGACATTGTTAGGGTTTTCAATTGACGCAAAGAAGGTGAAGAAACACTGATTTTTTTTCATTTTGTAAGGTTTCAGTAAAAAAAAACCAAATCGATGATTCTTCGTAATCGACGACTCATCGTAATTGAACAACATTAACTGATTATGAAGAAATAAATTGAATACAGAGATTATCTGGGCATTTGGGGAAAAATGGGTAGTTAAAAGAATAAAAGGAAGAGACGCAGGAGATGAAGGGGCGGTGCTTATGGATGAGGATGGAATTTCATTGTTTGGAAAGGGTAATATTGTCATATTAATGTTTTTTCAAGATCGGTGCTTTTATAAGTAGTATAGATATAGATAATGAAGCCTCTCATCTCAAAAGTCAAAACATGACATCTCAAACTTTAAATTTCATGAAATTTTGTTTAATGGTTTTTAGTCTCATTTAATAACTACTAAAAATTACAAAAAGAATCAGACACATTTCAATCTAGAAAATTATTGATGAAAACCTTGTTTTTGAATTTAATTGTTTATTTAGATGTGAAAATAAGTACTTTTTTTAACGGTATTTTTTTTATTGATTAGATTGCTTGTTAGATTTTTTATTTTTTTGGGTGGACTGGGGCATTGGAAGTTTGGAATTTGGTATAATGGTATGCCCCCTCTTCACAGGTGCTCAAGTATTATATATGCAAGGTTTGGTTCCTTGATTTTTTTTTTATCTCAAGTTGTTGTTGATTGAGTTTTCTCTTTGGGTGGGGTGTGTGTAGTGTTGGTTAGATTTTTTTTTTTTTTTGAAGAAAAATGATAGGCATTTGGCCCCGATTGATATTAAGAAATGGAATGCCCAAAATAGGAGAATAGAGGAAAACAAGCCAACAAAATCATGGCCTACTGAAAAACTCATTGAGAGAAAAACTAGTGGGAGAGATATCTACTGTCTTTCTCGAAAAAATATAAAAAAACACAAAAGACTACCCCTTAACACAAATTTGACCTCATGTGAAAGAAATCCACCTCGCTCCCATGCAACAAACGCTCCAGTCCTTGATAAGCTGAAGAACCATCGCCCAGATATTTTCCTCGTAAACTAGGGTACCACGAAAAAGAAATAATTACAGGAGATCCAAAGAGCCCAAAGAGCGTCTGAGATCAGCACTTGCAAAACCTTGGCCTTTGCGCTCTTATCCCCCCCGGGCACCTAAGCCGTTGCCCAGCTCTCTATAATTCCTCTAACGAGACACACCCATCCTCCAACTCGGAGCATCTCGCAAGAATTTGCTCAATCAGCTTGGTCATCGGGCATTCCAAAAAATGTGGATCGTGGTTTCCTCGTCTCGCTATTAGTAAGTCAAGTCATATCCTCCTTTGGAGCCCATTTTGCCCTATTTAATTTTTTTGTTTGTTTGTGAAGATATACATTTTATTAGATAATTCTATATTTTATTAGTAAAATTCAAAATATATTGAGATTACAAAAGTGATGAAATGAATTATTGCTCCAACATTTTCATTTCTTGTGAGTGTAGCAACAAAAACAAGTCCATCTATCATAATATTTGTGTGTGTACAGTCAAGCTATTTATATCATGCATCACATATCCAGCTTTTTTAGATGTTTATCATAGCTAGTGTGATTGAATGTATTTGCGATATAGGAGGAAATGAACATTCTTAAACAAGTATGTTATTCTTAACAAATTATTTTCTTTTTCAATAACAAACAAAATGATTTTGTAACAAAAATGGTCTTTATATTTTTATGTTGGTGATTGAAGAAGATCAGAAGAATTTTTTTTAATTAATGTAGATATATTAAATGATGCTATTTATAATTTTCAAATTTCAAGTGACTACAAATTTTATGATACATGTTCAAATGTATACTTAAAAAGATAAACATTTTGTCTTTGGATATATATGTATGCAGAGATATGCATACGAATCCGAATATTCAAGCATCTACACCGAATATTCAAGTATGGAATAAGCTAGTGGTGCATAATCATTAATCTACATCAGCAGAGGGTTAGTCATTTTCTTTGAACATACATTTTTTAAACTTCTAATTCATATAAGAACTATCAAATGATTTCATTAATAATTGATTAACAATTTAGAATGTTTTTGCTATTAAAATGTATACAGATGCTGAAGAAGCTTCAAATGTTAAAGATCCGAAGGAATAGATGATCAAGATTCACTGATCATATATACACTTAGGCTCCGTTTGGATTGAGGAATTGAATTATTCTGGATAAATAACTATACCAGTATAGATAATAATTCTATATGAATAAGAGATTTTCTGTTTGGTTGTATTTTTTTTATTCTCATTGGAAAATACAAGAATAAATGTTGAGTTGTTTGGTTAATAAAGAATAAAATATAAATAAAATGTAAAAAGTTCATTTGACATATGAGTCCTATTGATGTATAAAGGGTGTTGATAGGTGATATGATGTGATGAGGTGTAAAAAGTTGATTTGACATGTGGGCCCATGAGAATATATAAAGTGAGTATAACTTATCCTAGGGGTTACTTAGAATTGTTATATTATCTTATACTCGTTTAAACTGACTTAGTAATACCAAGTTATACTCTGCAAACAAACATATATTTTCCTTATCCATTCTTATACCACCTTTATTCCGTTTTAACCCGTTTCCCAAACGGGGGCTTATGTAATAATAAAATTGAAATTCTTTATTTGATGTAATAGAATGGCTGAGAAGGCATTAAAATTGTGAATGTTCATGTTGATATTTTTATTATTTGTATAAATTAAAAGCCTATACTTTTGTTGTTCACATTTTCTATAAATGATATCATTTAATTAATTAGAGCACATATTTCATCTTTAATAAAAACATAAATCTTATTAGATGAGGTATATAATTTTTTAAAAATAAAAACATTGGTGAACTACGTTTAATATCTATACACTTAAAAGTTGTTATTTCACACAATTTATTTCACTGATAAAAAAAGGCCCATTGATTTTCAAGATCGGTGTATCAAAACCCTGAATAACATTCATTTTTCCATTCTTAGCTGTCCGTGTAGGGTCCGGATCCACAGGACTGGTTTCGCTCAGTCTGGTCACTATCGAATAACACAACATAAAAATTAAACTGCAGAGTTTAAGTTTGATCAATATCATCAGCATCAGAGTGACACATGTATCCAATAACTGATTATGTAGTTAGATTCATATATTGTCAGTTCAGTCACTACCGAACAACACAGTTTATAAATCGAATTGCACAGCCTGAATTTGATTAGTATCATGAACATCAGAGTGACATACGCAATCAATAATTGATTGTGTAATTAGATCTATAAACTGTGTGGCTCAGTACAAATGGACTGGGACAATATATCCCTACAGAATCACCGTCGGAAGTAGGGCTGGTAAACGAACCAAGCCGCTCGGGCTCGACTCGGGCTCAGCTCGGTTTGAGCTCGTTCAGGCTCGTTCATTTAGACAAATGAGCGAGCTTGAACATGTTTTAAAGCTCGGTTAGGCTCGGGATCTGGATTGAGTTTCATTTTATGTTCAAATTCGACCCGTTTGAGTTATTAAAACTTAATTGAAGCTTGACTAAAGCCCTTTATAAAATCAGAATATTAAATTAATACAAAGTTATGCTCGTTTAAGCTCATGAACTTGACTCATTTAGGCTAAAATTTTGCTTTCAATCCCTAAAAACCCTAAAATGAAGAAGAACGCTAGGCTCGTTGAGGCTCGTAAGCTCAGCTCGGCTCGGCTCAGCTCGACTCATTTATAAACGGGCCGAGCTTGAACATGTAAAAGCTCGGCTTATTTGGCTCGTTTATCGCCTTAGGGTCCGTTTGGTTCCGCGTTGGGCGGATTCCGCTTTTTCAAAAAGCGGATTCCGCCCAAACGCGCAACCAAACGGGTCGGATTCCTGCGGAATCAAAAGCTGGATTCCTTTTAATTTCTCTCTCGAAATCCGTGTTTTTAAAATCTCAAAAAGAACGATTTTTTGTCGGAATCGATTTTTTGAATTGAAAAGCAACTTTTTCTACCAAACATTAAATTCCTTCCAAATATTGATTTCTGAATTAAAAAAAAGTATCCAAAAAAGTCAAAGGTCTAAAATCATCTTAAAAAGCAGCTTTATTCCAAAATCTACTTTTCAATCTGTGTTTCCAAACGGAGCCTTAGTCGGAAGAAGAAAAAAAAAGAAAATTATAATATCTTTCCAATCTTCAAAATATCTCATCTTCGTGTGATGCAGTAACTTTTCACTAAATGGTACTTCCAATAAAGACGATAGCCACAGCACGAGATGATGTTGTATTCAAAACTCTACTTCCATTAGCAATCCGACTACGTATTTCAGTACGCCGTAACAAGTGACCAAAATAGCTAGGGCTTTTTATTTTGTGACGTAACAAATACGCAGCTTGTGCTCTCTCTCTCTCTCTCGATTGATCGATTGCGCGTCTAATTTAGGTTGCGCCGCCCGCAACCCCCAAGGAATTGGGGGCTCCGCCTCACCCAACCCGAACCGTAACCTCTCCCTCTATCAGATTCCTTCTCATTTACAGTCATATAAGAGAGAGAGAGAGAGAGAGAGGTGTTGCTGTGGAAGGAGATTAGGGTTTTTTTGAAGTTTATCAGGTGTGGCTATTTATCTTTTATTTCAATGGTTTCACTGGGAAAGTTTGGATTTTTTTCGTAAATTTCATGGTTTCGGTGTTCTTGAGTTTCCCTGATCGTACTAGTTGGATCTACCTGGCTTTAGTTTTGGCGAAATCTTGTTTTTTTTTATTGATTTGCAGATTAATTGATTCGTTGTTGTAACTTAGGGTTTGATTTTGAGGAACTACAATTGATTTTTGTTTAATAAAAATTCGTTTTTTTTTTGCCAGTATTTAAAATCTGTTACTTGTGTTGAAGAAAAGAACAAAAGGCGCATATATGTATCAAAATAGCGATGGTTATGAGCTTTCAGTCTTTATGTGCCACTGAAGCCCGGGTCTTGATTTATCGAAAAGGTTGTGTTTTGGTGAAGAATTCATTGTGTTTGTGGGGATAAACGATGCCAGCTTCCCTTTTTTCGAGATTGAACACTAAAGATTTCCTGTTCGGGCTAGGGAGGGCGGTCCGAGGGAGGTCCGTATTCTCTCTCTCTCTGCCATTCTCAACAGTCAGCGAGACCAGTTTGAGCATTCCGCATGGGGCGGACCAGGAAGAGGCTCTTTCAGTCATCAGGATCCTCTGTCGGCCGCATATCAGCTCTCCATTGTCCCCCTTTGTGAACGGCTCTATCGGAGGTTCTATGTTGGGAGGCAAGGCCATGGCGGCGGCCACTCACTGTCCACTGTCGGCGAGAGTGGAACCGGGAAGAAGTAATTCAAGTGATACGGGTATCAAGGGTGGGCGGCAGTTGAGTTTTGTAAAGCGGGTCGACCATCATGTCAGTACAAATGTTGGATGTTTTCGGAAATTTAGTGGGAGTTTGAAGAATGGGGAGCCACAGGGTGGTAATCGTGTGGTGCACAGATATTTATCATCTGATGTGACTGGGATTGGTGGCAAGCTTGATCCATTCATGGGTCCTTGGGTGAAGGAGTTCCACACTTCATGTTCCATGCCAAACTCTGCAGGGGCGGCACCAGATATGTCACTCAATGGGTCCTCCTGTGAAGAGCAGTCTGACAGTTCCGCGGTTTCTTCTGACCAGTATGTCTTTTATTTGGTCATTTTCTTTGTTCTTTGCTGTTATCTCATCTTTTTAATTTTTTGAAAACCAAGCATCAAGTTATTTTAATGGTTTGTATATATAAATTATTCTATGTGCATGAAAGAAATTTCTTTTTAGCGGTTAGAGTATTTGGGAATTGGGGAATACTGGTCTGGTGATCGTTAATATTATTTATTATCGGTAAATGAGAGTATAGTGATATGGGGGTACGATGGAAATGTTTGGCGTATATTTTGTGAAAAAGTAGTATCCACTTACTATCTTTTGGTCAGATATGTTTTCAGTCAGGAGGATGAAGCTGATTTAATGCATTTTTAATTAGAAGTGTCTTATTTAAACAATTTAGCAGATGTCAGGTTTTTTTCATCTCCTAAATAAGAAATACGGCAATAGTTAAAAGAGGTATTTCTTTGAGAGAGTTAGAGATACTAGTATGCGCTTTAAAAATGAGATTTGAATGAGTGGTGAACTTTGGATGAGAGAATTGAAAGAGCATACCCCAATCCTTCTTTCTAACAGTTCTCAATGGCTAGTTTTTAGTGGACATTACTGGCCATGTGCAGCACATGTGTGCATCCCATGTGTACATCCCATGCATGTACGGCCATGGGGGCATGTATGTGTGGTCACACTTCACTATGTTGTGACCTGGGGCATCTGTTGATTACCTCTAGTATCTGGTGGATATCATTTCCTTTTTGGTTGTGGAAGTTAACTGCGTGGTGAAGCTACCAGGAGAGAGTTTTTACTTTCTGGGTTAGCAACACACAAATCATATATGCTGAAACCATAACAATCAGATATACTTGAATGCTGCTATTTCTGTACATGACCAGACGGCAAAATCCTCAGGACTTTCCTCTTTACATGTATTGGAGATAACCATGGACCTTTTACCTTTCCGATTATTGCATTGGACACAGTTCACACTAAGCTTTTGTAGATATTTATCTTATCATTGTTGTTCATATTTGTAATATAAGAAAGACTAAATAATTATAAATTAGCAACAAATGTACGTATAGAAAATGTTTAAGAGCACCTTGTTTCCAGCTGGAAGATGAAGACCCCTTGGTTTCTTAAGAGTTGCTTCATCGACTTGAAATGAACAGATTTAGTGCATACGCAGTTGACTACTAAAAACTTTCTTGTTTTAATGTAGTGCTCCTTATTTGTCTCCATTTAAGCCAACAAACTCCTGCATGGAACTGGTGCTGATCTTAAATTTTCAGTAGTATGCTTTCCTGCTTCAATTAACTGCAGGAAACTCCCTGGTGAGAGAACATTAAAGCTGCTTTCTGGTTCATGTTACCTACCTCATCCGGAAAAGGAGGAAACTGGTGGGGAGGATGCCCACTTTATATGTGTAGATGAACAAGCTATAGGTGTGGCAGATGGTGTTGGGGGTTGGGCAATGCATGGTGTTGATGCAGGGCTATATGCTCGAGAGCTGATGTCTCACTCTGTATCTGCAATTCAAGAGGAACCCAAAGGTTCCATTGATCCTTCAAGGGTGTTGGAGAAAGCTTACACCAGCACCAAAGCCAAGGGATCCTCAACGGCATGCATCATTGCTCTCACAGACCAGGTTTTCTTATTCTCCATTGCATGCATATTTGTACGAGAATCTTCATTCTGGTTGGGGCTTATGAGTTTCTTTGTGACGGTGGCATTATCTTTATGTTCTTGTAATGTTCATTCTGGGGTTATCTTTAAATGAATATTTTCTTGTCGTGATGTGGCTGCTGATATTATTGTTTGGTTGTGTTTATTGAATTAGAATGAAAGTTCAAGTAGAAGCCTCCAAAACAATAAAAATAAAGTAGGTGGACTCAAGAAGATCGAAAAGACTCATTTCATTCAATCCTATACTAGCTTAAATTATACTTTGTCCAGTGAGCAGATGGATTTGGTTTTCTTATGTGAGATTAATGGAAAGAACAGGGTATGCATTCTCGCTCTCGCTCCCCCCCCCCCTCTCTCAGTGGCCACTCATTACAGATTGATCAAGCTTCCCAGGCTCCCAGCAGATCACTCATCTGCTGTGCTATTTCTTTTTGTGATCTCTTTTCTTTTGGTATTTTTTACCTTTTTTATTGTTGTTTGAATTGTACCCCATTCACTCACTATGAACGAAGGTGCTAGGCTTCCGACATCATCCCCCCCCCCCCCCCAAATAAAAAAAAAGGAAAAAAAAGAAAAGAGAGGAGTCTATTTTTCTTAGAAAGAGGCATGTAGTGTGTGGGTCTTGTGGACTGCCCAATATAAATTAAGATCATGAACATGGCATTATCAGATGGGGAAAATATCTGCTTTTTGTAAATGGTATCTTTTTTTGAAAAGAAAATAAAAGGTAAAAAGAAAAGGTAATTTCTGCGTTCCATGTAAATGCTTGATATATTGTTGTATTACCATTAAAATTCGCACCAAGATTTGTGGGTTACTGATAATATCACCTATTTGAAAGAGTTGCTGCTGTGTGGGTGAACCCCTGTGGCTATGAGTGTGCATGTGTCTTCTTTGTGAAATTTATTTTATGTCCAACGACTAGTACTGTAATCTACTTGTTACAATTTCAGGTTTATACTGAGATATTTCAATCTCTATCTATGAAGAAGAGTTTGTTGGATATTGTTCTGCTAATTGATAAATGGTTTGCCTCATGTGTGGAACATTATTCGCTATGCTGTTGAAATATTTTCTTCATATGTTGTGCTCCATAGACTCTTTTATTGTTACAACATCTCATGATTTATATAAGCATGAAGACACTCTTCTTTTAAAAATAAAAATAAAAATAACTAATAAGCATGAGGACACTTGACAACTTTCATTGGTTTTAAGCTGAACCCTCACAAATATGAGGGAAATGGGAACTGTCTTTCCTAAAATGTGAGATGTTCCGATGTTACCGATTTTTGCTTCTTTCATTGTCCTTAATCATTTGGTGCTTGTACTCCACCAATGTTGCAGGGCATTCATGCTGTAAATCTAGGAGACAGTGGATTTGTGGTTGTCAGACAAGGATCAACCCTCTTCCGATCACCTGTACAGCAGCATGACTTTAATTTCACATATCAGCTGGAGAGTGGCAACGCTAGTGATCTTCCAAGTTCTGCCCAGGTTAGTCAAGTATCTGATAAATTTCTATTTAAGGATAGTCATTATCTGCTTGGGTTTCCATGGAGAATTTATCAAAGAACTTTCTTGATTCGGAATCATGTTCTTTAACTTGGGGGGGGGGGGGGGGGGGGGTTTCTATGTGCGCACGCACATGACTAAAAGTGAGAGAGGAAGAGAATTTTGATTATTGTGAATGGTGATGGAAAACCAGGTATTCACAGTTCCTGTTGCTTCTGGAGACGTCATCATTGCTGGGACAGATGGGTTGTTTGACAACCTGTACAACAATGAGGTCACAGCCGTCGTCGTGCATGCCATTAGAGCAGGGTTGGGTCCACAAGTGACTGCCCAGAAAATCGCAGCACTCGCACGTCAACGGGCACTGGATAAGAACCGACAGACACCCTTTTCAAGTGCGGCCCAGGATGCCGGATATCGTTATTACGGTGGAAAACTTGATGACATCACGGTGGTTGTCTCGTACATCACCATTCAAAGTCAGCTTTGAATTATGAGGTTTCTGCCATTGTCATTTCTGTTTTAGATCTTGTGTATATGCATCTTGGTCTTCAGAAATTTAGGAGGCTAGTGGATAATATGTTGCCCATTGTGTTTTTGTCCTTACACAGGTGCTTTTTTAATCCTCCATGTAAAAGATCAGAACTGGAGATCAGTTTGTATGCGTTTTAAATATAACTGACATCTTTTATTGGGATAGCATCAACTGGAAAGGGAATTACTTCTAGTTATGAATGATAGTCCATGTATTTCATGTATTTAGGCTGGGGAAAGGTGTTTGAAATATAGTATGTCTCTGTTCCATGTTTTCATCTCAAACAGTGAATGCCACTTGAGGCAGGATTCTCTCATGCATGCTGCTGCATTCACCACCTCCATTTTTGAATATGACCAACATAGAGTATAGAGTATATAGTATGTGATTCGAACCTTTTGTGTGTGTGTTGGATGTGATATGAAGGTTTTCACTCATAAGTACAAGACATCTTCGAAACTTCTCATTCAAATAACTGGAGCCACTACAAGAAGACATCATCAAAGGGAAAACTAGAAAACAGACTCACATCTACACACCATTTATTTGTTCTCAAACGACACCTTAAGTGCAGTAGCTTGTGCTTCAAGCCTTCCACACCATTCTCTTCCAACCACCACTGCCACCTTCTTCTCTGTGCTCCCCTTCCTCTTCTTTACTTCTAGCCTCCTGTTCTTCCTCGGTCTCGTCCTCTCCTTCCTCCTCCCCTCCTCTCCCCTCTTCCTTCTCCTCTTCCTCCTCTCCCTTTGCTCTTCTTCTTCTTCTCTTCTTGCTTCCTCTTCCTCCCTCCCCCTCTGCTTTTGCTCCTGTTCCTCCTCTTGTCTCTCCCTCTGCCTTTGCTTCTCTTCTTCTTCTCTCCCTGCCTCCTCTTCCTCTCTCCCCTCCCCCTCTCCTTCTCTTCTCTTGCCTCTCTCTTCTGAGCTTCCTCTTCCTTCTCATGCCTCTTACCTTCTTCCTCCTCTCCCCCCTTAGCCTCCTCCTCCATTAGTTTCTCTGCTGACTCCGCACACGATGTACAATCAAGTATAACAGACTCTTCCTGTGAAGCTAAGAACTCGCTCACTGTCGTGTTGGCCACATTGAACGACATAGCCAGTATGTTCGGATCCAATGTCTGCAGCACTGACCTACCGCCAGCCAAGAACTGCGGGCGGTTCTTCCTTGCCATGGTGCTGAATCCCATGAACACGAGTGAGTCATTATTGAATGATATCTCTGCCATAGGGTAGTACCTTGGGACGATGAACACGTCTCCCTCCCTCACCTTGAACCTCATGTTCCTGCATCTTGTCTTGCCATTGCCGGATAACGGGGGGTTGTTTCCGGAGCACACCACTTGCACCATCCCCTGACCGTACGTCACGATGGCGATCTCGCTGGCTCGAGGATTCCAGTGTGGACTCATCATGGACCCCTGTAGATTTCATCACATAATCACATAATTGATACTAATTCAAAGTAGAACTACTACTGACATCAACAAATGAGATGCTAATTCATTGACCTTGGTTAGGTTCACCATGAAGATGCCAATGTTGGATCCCCTGAGTGCATGCAAGTCCTTGCCAGTGACTGACAGACTCCATCCATTGCAGTTCTCAAAGTCTGGTTTCATTGAGAGGAGATTGGATATCTTTGTTTTCTTCTTCTTCTTCTTGCTCTTGTTGGGATCAAGATCAACCGCCCCACGACGACCACCAATGAGCACCTCGACGATGCCCTCCGTCCAATTTGGCCGGCTGGATTCCACTTCTGTTTTAGTCTTTGTTGAGCATGGTATTATTGAAGGGGTCGCTTCGGACTTGATTCCTTGGATGACCTCAGGAGAGACCTTAAAAAACAATATGTTTCAGTCATGAAAAAATTCAGTTCAATTGAATCAATGTCATTGTCATCTTTAGATGCTCAATTCATCCATACCACTTCAATCAATTTATTTATGGATGATTCATTATCACAATACGTGGTGATCCAATCACAATATTTGAAGTCCATAAACACCCCAACCATGCATATTGTGTATGCAAAGAATAAGAAATGGCATATGTTCATTTATTTGGCAAACTCAAAATCCCAATTCATTGAATTCACTATGAACATTACAAGCAATATTTAGCAAGGAATGCAAATCCTTTATCAATAAGGCTCACCCTGAAGGCCATTTGTAGAACTGGATCGTCGAATCCCCGAACCAAGTCAGTTAGATTTGAATAAGGGGTGACAAAGGCCTACCATCACCAAAATTCACAAAAAAATAATCAGCTCAATAACCTAAGACAATTCCATATATAAATGCATATCTACTGAATTCCAAAGGATCAATCAAAGTACTTAAATCTCAAATTGACATATATTACAGTTGGGTTATCCTTGAATATGTCGGTAAAGATGGCATGAATGCGAAGGCGAACACCAGTTGGATCTGCATGGCTTCGCACGTAGAAAACAGAGCCGGATTCGAGCCTGTAAACATCGCCACGCTCCACTTGGATCTCATTCTTCTCTTCTTCTCCAATATAACTTACTGTCCCATTTCCTGAACCACATTGAATAATAAATGTAAGACAATATATGAATAGATAAATAAGGAATCATAAGCAGTGCGAGCATTTTATGATACCGCCTTTAATGTGTTGGGGGGAGGGGAACAAGAAAGATAATCTATAGAGTGCTTTTGTAAATTTATATCAAAACTTGCATCTGGCATACAAAATTGCAATGCCCAAGGGAACCTATAGGCAACACCATTATATTATATCAAATTATTGAACATTTAAAGCCTTGAAACATTCAGAGCCAGCTTGATAACTCTTGTCCAAAAAAACTATTCTTTGTTCCTAGAAATCAAGTTCTGAAAGATTCCACGATATGAGAAATTTTAGCTAAAATATTTATGAATGAACATAGAAATTGAGGATTCCAAACTGAAACTGAATTTGCAGACAAAGAATGAAAATGAACACCCGCCGACCTAAATTCATTTTCAGCCTAGTCTGCTCTTTTAATATTATTGGGTCAAATTTTAGGTTATATTTGAGTCATTCCCACAAAAAAGTCAATCTAATACCACATGTTCATGGAAAATTAAGTTCTTGGAATTAGTCAATATTGGTTCCAATCACCATACAGTACTAATAAAAAATGAAAAATATCAAGCACCGTTACACACATTCTTGGTAACAACCCCCACTTACATTCCTACATATTAGAAAAAAAAATTGAACATTTTTTGTGTGGATCCATTCAATTTGTTGGAAATGGAATATATATTCCATTTTTAAGTACATTACTTATTATAAAAGATATATTATTTTGAAAAATCAAAACATGTGTGGATTAAGGTGGGGCTAAGAGTATAAAGAGTATGTAACATTTTCAAAAACTTAAATCCACTCAACTTTGTTCACCCATGTAACATTATACACACACATAGAGAAAGACAGAGTGGAGAGTTAATGCATGAAAATATACCTGACTGTACATAGAACAACATATCAGTGTGGAGAAGCAGAGGCAGCAAAATAGAGTCGGGCTCTAAGGTGATGAACTCCAGATGATACGACCCCCGCCGCCCAACATCAACATCAACGGCTGAGATTCTCCCGGACTCTGTGAAAGCAATGGTCCTCCTCCCCTCCTTGGTGAACAATGGGACATTATTGATGGCCTGCCCTTCATTCATTGCCAGTACTGATCCATGGAGGGTGAAAGAGGAGAGACAGAACCAGGTGAACAACATATATAAAAACACAGAAATACATGGCTTCTCCAACATATCTCACTTTGAACAACAAATTTTAGATTTGGTGTGTGTTGAGACTTGAGAGAAGAATATATGGGGATTGAGGGGGTGGTGGTTCACGCGGAGGACGTGCGATACGTGGTCAATGGACGTGCATGTCGAACACGTGGCAGCCCAGTTCGGACGAGTTCAAGAGATTGCTGAGGGGTTGCAGAACTTTTTTTTTTTTATTTTTAATTTTTAAAATGTTTTCTGTTTGACGGTTTGACCACGTATTTCTGGGCTCTAGGATGGACCTTTTTCATATCAGTACATGTGTCCTTGTTAATTTAAAACCGTAGATTAACTAATCATGGTCCGCAAAACAAGGAGGCTTTTCACCACTCATTTTTCAACCGAATTGATCCCATATTTTAGACAGTGGTTAATCATACTGTTTCTTTGCTATTCCATCCCTCTTCTTTGTTATTAACCCAAATGAAAGAGATAATTAGAAGAAGCTCCATATCAAACGGTGGAACCATTTTTATGCTGTTGCTCCCTCTATCGCAGTAAATGTGTGGCTTCTTCACCGCATCACAATTGCAAATGTTAAGTAAAATCAGATTGTTCACAATTGCAAAGATTTGTAAAAAAAGAAAAAGAAAAAAGATCACAATCTCATTCAATACTCCTCATGTTCCTCAGATAAAAGAGATATTGATCATGTCCAACGACAGAAAGAGACCATTGAAGAAGAAAATGAAAAAACAAAGAGGAAAAAATTATTAAAGAGAGGTTGAAGAAGATGTTAAAAAAACAAACAGAAAAAAAAGTGAGGTTGAAGAAGATGATGAAAAAATAGAGAAATGGAAGGGATGATTTGGGGACAAATCTGTCGAGAAGGAAGGGATTTTTTGTTTGCTAACCATGGTTAGCTGGGTTCTAAATTAGCATGGACACATGTCAAACATTTATGATGTACTGATATTAGTCCCATTACGTACTGAGGGGAAAAAACCCCTTTGGGTCTGTCTATATTCGTGTTTTGCGATAGTTGAGATACATAATTATTTTAATATAAATAAAAATAAATTATTTTTTATTTGATTATATTTTTAATTATTAAATATAATAATAAATTTTTTGTTATTTAACCAATTATAGTAATAAAAAATTAAATTGACATATAAACCGACAATCACGGGTTACACGATTTAAAATATTCAAACGAAAAGCATGTGAAAATCTGTTGGAATTTTAAAAGAAAAGGATGGACCACGCAAGTTCAAGCCCAGCCCGACTTTCATACGTCAGTGGGCTTCAAAATGGGCCTGTGAAAGTGAGTCTGGGTCTAGCTCCGTTTGGGGGGAGCGGTTTTGCGGCGTTAGCGGTGGTGGGCGACGCGATTGCGCACACAAACGGTGCATTTGTGTTTGCGTCTATATCCCAAATATGCTTGTCATATCCGTTTTTTACCCCGCATTCTCCGACTCCCCTCAACACCGCTTTACCAACCGCAGTCTCTTCCCCCCGCGTATGGCAGCTGCAGATGTCGTTGAAACGGAGATACTCGTTTTTTGCAGTTCAATATTTAATTGATTATGTAATTTGATTTATAAGCTATGAAATTTAATGTTTATTGCATTGATCGAAGTCAATCGTGACTGGATCCAAACTTGCAAAGTATTTAAACCTAGCTCACAAGAGTTGAGCCTCATCCACAGAAGTTAAGGGTTGGACACTTTTTTATATATATTATTATGAGCTTTGATTTAAGAAAGGAAAATGATATTCCAGAAAATGATATTCCAACCACTTATGCAACCTTATTTGTAGCGTACACTGTTTTTTTTTAAATCATACATTCTTTTATTGAAATACATGTGATTGTATGAAATGATGTATATACTGATATAGTAGTGCATTTTTTTTTGTAAAAAAATGAAAAAAAAATTATTCTATACAATATGATAAAACCTCACACTATGATAACGTAGTATTAACGCTCTTCAAGAAAATCTTACTTAACAAAATCTCGTTTCAAACTCATGATGGGTTTTTATTGTGCCATCCCAAAACCAACCCAGCAGAGTACTTAAATAATCATAGCTTGTCCTAATAATTGGATCGGGTCAGGTTTTAAAATCCTAATTTTCTTTTTTAATATTTTTTTATTACTTTTCATTAATCACGTTACAAATCGAAATAATTACATTCAACAATTACGATGTAATGTTATTTGATATATAATTTGATATAAGAAAACGGAAACAAATGCTAAACTAATTTTAATTGCAATGTAGTTTTATTTATGTACTACAATTTTAATTTTAAATATTTATGTATATGGTATATTTATTAATTTTAACTAGATGAAATAGTAGGGGACAAATTTTGTACTTGAAACTCGAACTTTGCTTTCCATTACCAACGATTTGAGATAGGTCGAGTTTGGAACTTTGGATCCATACTTTAGGGAACCAAACTTACTCAAATAGGAACGGGTCTAGGAATTTTTCCTGTATAACCTATCCCATTGTTTGTTATTCCTATATTATATAGAATTGTTTATAAGAAAATTGTGGTACATGAATACCATAATTTCAAACTAATGTTGTAGTTTGGTTTTGAGAACATAAAAGCCCTTTTTTTTCATAGTTTTAATTTATTTATAATATAGTTTTATTTTCATACCACAATATTAATTTTAATATATTTATAACTAGGTGAACAGAGCGGGATGAGTTTGCATTCGGAAACTCAAATTCTTCCCACATTTTCATCATGTTTCAATGGATTTGGTATGGGTACTTCCAACCCATCAAATATTCAATCCACCTTAAAAAAATTAACATTTTTATTTTTTTAAGATTTTTTATTTTTAAATTTTCATCGCTTTTTAAGTTATATGATTTAATAATCGATCAATAAACGAACCAAGCTGCTCGGGCTCGGCTTTTTCAGGCTTGTTATACACAAATTTGGTTTAAATATTTAAATTTAAATGTTATTAAAACTTAATATGTTCCTTTGAATATTAAATTAATACAAAATCCCTCCCAAGTCTCAAGAACTAAAAGCTCGGCTCGTTCGGCTGTTTACCATCCCTACTCCCAAAAACTAAAATGAAAATTAAATAATTAGGAATAAGTCCATCTCAGGGACTAATAAAAAATATATCCTTTAAATCTTGAGGAACCTAAATCAAAATATAAAAAAGTGATAGATTGATCCCAAATCATATAGTTTACTGGGACCTAAAAATAAAAACCTTTTTTTTATATTGAGTTAAACGCACCCCGAGTCTTGGCTCACTTGTCTTCTCTTCCACCTAGCCCTCTCCCTCCTCTGTTTCTTTTCACTGAATCTACTAAAAAAAATCCCTAACATCAATACAATACCCCAAACACCCACCAACAACAAACACATCAAAGAATGATTAAAAAAGAAAAACCCACATCATCTCTCCATCATCAGAAGAGGAACCCAAACCTGAGGGCGGCGAGAGAAGCGAAGGCGGCGGCGGGGACTACGGAGGCAGCGTCGGAGTTGGGGCTGGGGGCCTAGGCGGAGGCCATGGAAGAGAGGGAGGTGACAACGAAAACCACAACGAAGAGGAACCTAAGCTTCATTGCATTCATCTCTCTCTCTCTCTTCACAATGATTCCTCCTCTTTTATTAGGGAGAGAGACAATCACACCCAAACAAACAATCAAAGAGGATTAAAGTGAGGTGTTGAGGGGGATGAAGGAGATGCAGGAGGAGAGGGAGGTGTTGACAGGGGTGAGGGAGATGAGCAAGAAGACTTGGGGTGGGCTAGGCTCAATTAAAAAAAAAATGAAATTTGTAATTTTGGGGGTGGGTTGAATATCTGATGGGGTGGAAATAAAGCCCCCCAATAGATCATCGCTTGGGCTCACGTCAACGGCTCGATTAACGTGCGTCGTGGCGGAACCCCAGGAGATACCATTTAGGCCCCTGAAGATCTCCGCGTAGCAAATGACTGCTCTCCCTCTACAGCGTTAAAAAGGAGAGTCGGAGACACAGAGATCCGTCTTCAACCCCCCCCACCCCCCCCCCAAAAAAAAAAAAACTTTCTATTCGCAGTTCATCGGATGGCTCTCCTTGGATCGGCCATGACGACCGAGGTCTGAAAACCCTGATCTCTCTTTCTCTCTCTATCGCCGCATATGTTTTTGAATGATTTAGGGTTTCGTAACAGATCAAACGACCCTCCATTGCTTTATCATTATTAAGACGGCTGAATTATACGTCAGAATCTATTTCTATCTTTTCCAGAGAAATTGGAGATATGTTATGTCTTGACATAGATGTAGGTTTTCATAAGTTGGATCATATTTGCTTAATTGCAATAATAAACTGAAATGGATTGAATATCAACGTCTCAAGCCAACATGGGTTGCTGTTGCGTGAATTATAACTGAGTAGGATTTAATCGTGTAACTGCGTGTATCAGGATGTCGTTTCCTTAATTAAGTCCTGATTTTGGTGCAATCTGGATAAAGTATGCATGTTGGAGTGTAATCATCTAAAAGGAAATCAATGAATTCCTTCAATTAATATATATATTAAGCTCGCCCAACTTGACAGGTCTCAGAGAACATGCTTTTCCTCTTAAGTTTACCCCATAAAGCAATGGTCATCACCATAAAAGTGTTATTAGGTTGTCAAATGTCTTGTTATGCTATTAAT
The DNA here is from genome assembly GCA_030737845.1 of Acorus calamus. Classification (NCBI taxonomy): domain Eukaryota; kingdom Viridiplantae; phylum Streptophyta; class Magnoliopsida; order Acorales; family Acoraceae; genus Acorus; species Acorus calamus. The sequence continues at coordinate 29,618,064 of CM060874.1, read as the reverse complement.
TTGGTCTTTCATGAGCTCCTTGTTTTTTAGCTTGTCTTTTACACTCTATAGATATTTGATAATTTATGTGTTTGGGCTTTCATCACCCATACATGAATAATGCATAATTTTTTTTAAAGGTCTGAGACTGTTGGGATGTTTTATTACTGTAGATTATCTTATAATTTGAGATTATGGCATTGTTTCTTTATTGATAATTGCAGGTTGGGTTGCGACTGCTTCTTTCCCCACTTAGTTCTAATGTTGTCATTCGAACAGCCTGGTGATTCTCTCATTTCTTGCTTCCTTTTCTTATTTACAGATAGTGCATAGGTGATTGTCAAAATGGCCTATTTTTATTATTTAAAAAAGACATGCAATAAGAATTTGGACAGACTCAATTGAAGACATTTTTATTGTTTTCCTGTTTCTATTTTCTGAAAAAGTTTACATTATCTGAGAAACCATTCTTGTTCTCCCCTCCCACAAGGCATTTGAGATTAGTGGTGATTTTGTAGCTTCGTATGCACACACACACACATGAATGACTTTAACTTTGTGCAGCTGTTCTGTGGGGATTGCTTATCCTGTATACTCTACTTTCAAGGCAATAGAGAATAAAGATCAGAGTGAACAACAAAGGTGGCTTCTATACTGGGCAGGTTAGAAGCAATCATGACTATGAATCAGTTCATCACTTTATACTTCTAACATGATCGATTATTTTTTGAGTTATTATCTTGCTTATCTACTTATGTGTGAAACTGTGAATAAATCTCTGGCATTTGTCAACCTTTTTCTTTATTTGTATGAGCTTCTTTGAATGTATTTTTTTTTTTTTACATTTTGGAAGTGGAAACCAATTTACATCTTTATACTTCCATTCTCCTCCAAAGTTTTTGATATTTGTAATGTTCTTTATAGCTTCACCATGCACTAAGATCTATAAAAAGGTACCCAGAGGTACATCATAACATTTTAACCAGATAAATATTACCTTGAGGTACTTATTTTCAAACTGCGTTTCTCTCTGTGCATCTAAAGTCTCAGCCTGCTTAATTATATGGAGAAGCCTTTTGATATTACCCTATGAAACAGCAAAGCTGTCAGGCAGAAGAGCCATACAAAAGAGATGAATCTCTGTTAGTTATAAATCATCTAAACATAAATACAATCCCCTAAGAAGGACATTATTTGAAATGTTCGCTGAGAATGGGACAATGGGTAAAGTTGGAGCCTTCTATTTGATATTCATATAAGCAGAACAAGATTTTTTTTTCACTGTCATATACATGGGCATCCCTTAGAGTTAACCACTAGTTAATATGATCTTTATGAGGTTAGACATATCTTGCTTAACAAAATATATAGGAAGGAATTAAGAGAAAGTTTAACTACTTGAGTAGGAGTGCTGTTGTCTCTTTTAAAGGAGCTTACAGGTTGAGTATATTTTCTATCTATATAGCACAATATACTCCAGAAAAAAATAGCAAGCTTGTTCGAGAATGGTCTCAATGCTGTTATTTTTGGGGGTTTTGTGTCAAATTTACTAGGCTGTGTACTCCAAATGCTGTCCATCAAAGGACATCATATGATGAGCCTTTATATTTTCAAATGGATTTGTGCTCCAATAGTTAGGCATGCATTAAAATCTTTTTGAGTTCCCCTGTCTTATTTTTGCCTGTGTTGCATAGGTACATATAAAATCATCTACGTCATGGTTAACTGTGCATGCAAGACTATTTTGTTTCTTTTATAACTATTAGAGGTTAAGAGAAATTAGATTCCATGCATAGTTACCTATGCGTCCTAGTGCCTAGGCCATGGTTATTTGACATGAATCTAAAATTATAATTCATGAAATTACAGATAGAAACTACTTCAGAAAAACATTTATAAAACTAGAATAGGAGAGGGCTGCGGGAGAGTGAGGCCGTGAGAGAGAGGAGCTCAGAGATACGGATGACTTTTTTGGCTAATAACCATACATGATTATAATTAGTCATTTGGGTTCTTTGATAGATTTTTTGGAGTCCACCATTAGCTTTAATTATGTTGTTATTATAGCCATCAATTTTATAAATTTTTTTTATTGAGATCATTAAGTGCACCCAAGGTGACCTAGTTAAAGCCCAGTGGGAAACCTAGCTAGAAGGACCTCCACATAAGTTTACAAATCAGCCTAGCTGCCTAGGCTGTACCCAGACTAGTTGATGTGATGAGTACATAGTCACATGATGCATCTTACTTTCATATACTGATGGACACTGGATCCTAATGTTGAGGAAGTCTATACACCACTATGGTAAAAATTTAAAGTACAATATTTATGTAGTTAGTTTGATGATATGAAGTATGAACTCGAGATAATATCATATTTTACATTTAAAAACAATGAATATTATGTTGTACATCCACTATAACTTTTATTTTCCCCAAAACAGAAGTTCATGCTGATTTTTGTTGATGTACTTTTATGCATCACCTACAAGCTGTAAATATAATAATATATGCACTTCAATGGTAACTGATAAGTGAACTCTTGTTTTTTTTCCCTTTTTCCCTTTTTGCAGCATATGGGTCTTTCAGCCTTGTGGAAGTGTTGTCTGACAAAATTTTATCCTGGTAAGTTTTCTGGGATGTGTGTTATTGTGAAAATATCAATGCTGTTATATGACTCAGATGATGATGATACTGCTTATGATTTGTTTTGTTATTGCTGTATTGAAAAAACTTCATAAGTTAAACTGTAAAGTAAACATGTATTGCCGGCAGCTGATTCTGGTAATAGTCTGTGATAAAATGAGTCTCGGAGATGATATAATAAGATGTTTGGTACTGTTTATTAAGATCATGATAATAATGGGTTTTATTAATTGAAATAGTCGAGATCATGTGGAATGTAGAAAAATAGAAATTTTTGGCTTTGGAAAAAAAGTTGATAATGGATATCACGGTTGCACATGTAGTTTCCTTGTTTGAAGTAAAGCCTCATATCATGATAGATACCATGATTTTTTATAGTACTTTTGCAACTTTCGGGGAAAGAACAAATGAAAAAGCAAGTATGATATAACATAGTTGTATTTCTAGTCAATATTGAAGTTATTAGATGTGATCATTGTTATCCACGAAAAAGCTTCATTATTTGAGGAGGGTGGCACCGGAACCCATTCTGGCAGAGTATGTAGTGATAGGTGAGATCCAATGGAGCCATGAGTGTAGGAGAAGAAAGAGTGACAAGGCCAGGGAAGAGGGAGTTTTCAGAATCAGATGAATCAACAAGATTTAGGACAATGAGGATCGGTTGATATTTGAGGAAATTCAAAATCTTAAGGAGATTCTTCATCCTACAGTGAGGGCGATGGGTTGTGAGGAAGGTGCGTAGGTCAACAATGGAAAATGGCGTGTTCTGAGGCTCATGTGGGTGGTTGGGCTCATGGAAATGCGATGGGTGCCGGTGGTGGTGAAGGCTTGATGAGGGAGCACAATGGGATGTGATGGATTCTAGCAAGGGGTAATTGAGGTGTGGGAAGGCTACCAAGGAAGATGGCATTGTGAGCTGAGGAAACACAAACAACATGGTTGTGGGAACTAAAAATATGCCGACTAAAATGGAAAGAGCCAAAAATGGTGAAGTCTTGATGTCTTGATATGCCCACTCCAATACATCTTGATGTCTAGAGGGAAGAGCTTGGAACAGGGAAAAGCAAGAATCTCTCTTTTATCTATTTCTCGAGTTTTTGTGGCAACAAGAGAGGAAGATGACGGAAAGAGGAGATTTAAAGAAGAGGAAGCTTAGTTTTGGTAGACCTAGGGTTTAGCTGAAAGTGGCTCTGACAAGGAAATGTTTTAATACTTGAGAACAAAGGCAAAGACTTGAGTATAATACAAGCAAGTGGGGTAGGGAAAAGACTAACTAAATTCCCCTTGCATAACTTGCTCCGTAACATTTTACAAATTTACCACCATATGGGATTCCTAATCATCTAGAAATGTGGGTGCATGAGCAATGTGTTTAAAAATTGAACTCATTAGATGATCACGTACATCAAACTGTCATTTACATGTTAGAATTAACATTGCTTTTTTTCACCTCATGGTCACATGAAGACTATTATTTGACATGTGAACCCCCTTTATACCGAGGGAATAGCTTGGGTTGAAGAACTCAATTCCAAGGGGGACTTAAACAATATCAACTTATTTCCACCTCTAGCATGGCTTGTGGGCTTATTCACCCATATTCCACATCCCTCACCTATTGCACTACCCATTGAGGGGTTGATTGAAAATGAATTGAGGTGTTGAAACACAATGTAAACCGACTTCATTGATCAGAGAGATTTTGCTGACCCAAAAAAAAGAGGGGAGGAGGGGAACAGATGAAGTATGAGAGCATAGATGATGGAAGGCTTAATTTGGATTTGGACTGAATTCTGTGGTGACATATTATCATAATCCAGCCAAAGGATTTCAGGAGAAAGATGGATTTTGTGATGAAGATGATCATGCATTTAGGTCGAAATGGGTGCTTGTGAAATACTTGAGATACATAGGATAAATTATTCTTGGAAAGGAAAAAAATAATTAACTAAACAATAGTATCATGGCCAATTAATAGGTTGCATCGTATGTTAAGATATGTAGACTTGAATTCTAGCACTGTGTCATGAAATTTACTATTTTCTATGAAGATACGCATTTCTTTTTTTTTTGGAAGAAAGATGAGAGTTTTTCATAAAGGAATGACAATCCCCTCGAACAAAAGGAAATGAGAGATCTCCAATTAAAAGAAAGAATGAAAGAAAATAAAGAGACTAAACCCAAGAGAGATTACATAAAGAAGCCTACCCAGAGAAGAAAGACCCACAACCCAATACACTTCAAATGGGCATTATCTAGTCTTTCCTTCCAATGAGAATGATCACCTAAGCTCGAAGAGATGTTGTAGCTTCCAAAATGTTCTAGGAGTACACTTTCTCATTTGGAAAGATTTGCTCATTCCTCGCCAGCCATATACCGACTGACTGTATGAGGATCGTAATGTCCTTGCTTCTATCCTTGCTTTTCGCCCAACTTTTGAAGAATTTCCGCGTCTTCAACATTTGTAAAAAAACACAACCTCCACCAATAATCGAGCTCACTTTTTCCTAAACAATAACACATACAATCAAAGAAGATGCAGTACATGATTCCATCTCAACTCCGCAAAGATCGTAAAGGACATTCCTATGATTTGCCCATTTAGCCCGATTGACCTCAGTGAGGTGCATGTAGAGGTTAAGCAAGCACATGAAGCATCGACTTTCAACGGCATGTACCAATTTCAACTAGCATATCTAGCAATAAGGAGAACACACCCGCCCACCCACCCACCCACCCACCCAACCCAACCCAACCATTGTGTGTCCATTGAGACATTTGTTGAAGGACTTCACAGTGAAACAATTGGGGATATCTTCCAATACACCGTAAATTCCTCTTTTGTCTCCGTTCAACAAATTATCCTTCCAAAACCTAATTGCAACACCATTCACGAGACGGAAGTTGATTTTTTTCCTTCAAGGCTGCCATCATTTCAATGATGTGCTTCCACACCACCGAGAGATGGGATCTTGAAACAGGCTCCAAGATCAATCTAGGATGCCATCATAGTCCTTGTTATATGTGCTTCTGTGAAATGCTTCTTTGCTTGTCTGCTGGGTTTTTGTTTGAGAAACAGAAATAAAGGTGGTGGAGGTTTTTAAGTTTTGCATTTACTTTCATTATTTCATCTTTTATCCATCCTTTTGTTCCAAATTGGATTTACTTGATAATGATACTGAAAAGTTCAACCGTGTGATTTTTTTTGTAGGTTCCCGTTTTACTATTATGCAAAGTTTACATTTCTTGTTTGGCTGCAACTTCCTTCTGGCAATGTATGTATCAGATTTATAGAGTATGCCCATTGTCATTGTTTTCTGATATAATTGCTTGTAAACTTTATAGAGCACGTCATTATCTTTTCTGGTTTCTCTACACTCTTATTTGTCCAATATTTATCTGTGTTCACTGTCCATCCCATGTTTGATTGCATAATTCAATGATTCATACGTCAATGCATTTGTTCTGTTGGATTTCCTTATTCTTCTGTCGGTTGGATTATATATTTCTAAATATTTGTGCGTTTCCCTGAAAATTATTCGCCAATTGCAGAATAATAAGCATCTCTGTCTCCATCAGTTAATTGATATATTATCTAGAGATTTTTTAAAAATGTGAATAACCTCCTTAGGGCTTATTTTCAGTTCATTTCTTTCTTTTACCCTCTTACTTTTCTTATTTTGTGGAATTGTCGGGGTAGGGCCATAGGGATAATCAAAACCAGTACATAAGGGAGATTTTTCAGTGTAATAGAAATATGTATTGAAAATCTGAGATCCAATAAGCATGATGGGATCCTGCCCACTGTTTTCTAGAAGTAAAAAATACGTCTTCTGTCTATTGAGCTTGTGACAACCTTGGTCTTTGTTGAGAGTGATCTATGTGCCTAATGAGAAACTGAGGGAAAGCTATCCTGACCGTCTCCCATGACGAAAGACTGATAGTTGAACAGTTGAACCTAAGCCACAATTTTGTGTGCTTGTGTGCAACACTCAAATCACTACTATGTACCTATCAGATCATGGTTTGGTCTTATGCATATTGTCTTTTAAGGTTTTAATGATGTGGTTGTCATATCATACACCACCTCTTTTATTTGACTCCTTTTTGCTTTTATTTTTTTATTATTTCAAATTCTATGTAATTTTTTTTTTATCTCCAATTTGTATTTACATCTTGGTCATGAAAAACTCGGCAGTTTGGCTGCATTCAATACAATAAATTTTGTTATTTTATAATTCTAAAAAATTACTTATGTTTGATCTTCCTCCACTAGGGTTCAAGACATTTATATGAAAGGCATCTGCGTCCATTCTTATTGAGGCATCAAGCAAGACTGGACCAAATAGCGGGTTTTGTATCTGTTGAAATGGTAAATCTTCACTTCTGAGGTTTAGTAAGGTTTTGAACTGGTGAAGTGTGCCATCCAATATTGGATGATTGTCATATGTTGGCTAATTATGCATTTCTTGCATTTCATCATCTCCTCCCTTGCTTCTTCTACTGTTATGGTGTAGAAGCATTCCTCTTCCTCTATGGCTTTATCCATTTCTAAACTGACAGTATATTTGAAGGGCCAGATAGTTGGTTCTCACAATAAGATCAAATCTTCAAACAGTTCTACAATTTTAAACTGTTTGGATGGTTTCACTGGGCATCTGGATGTTTTTTTGGAAATATTTTGAAGGTAGATTGTTTGCATGTTTTTCCAAATCCACTTGAAAATGTAGAGTACATGTATTTAAATTTTTTGCAAACCACCTGAAATGTCAGAATGCTCATATTTTCAAAACTCGAATTGTTCGGACGGTCTTCCAACCTGTCCAAAGCCACAAATTGCATGTTTTCAAAGCTTAAATCTTTGGGACAGTACTTAAACAAATTTCGACATGCTGTGTGCATGCAGGTTTGAATTTCAAATTGAAATCCGATTTTGAAAATCTTCAATTTTCTACATACGAATTTGAATAAGAAGGATCATGGATTTGAAAATATATTAATATGAGTGTATATATGATCCAGGAGGGTCTGATAAATTTTGATACTCGGTGTTCGGACTTAACATGCCTTATTTTGACCCAGAAATTGCTAACATGCATAAAATGACACTTAGAAATAAAAGTTGTTGGTTTTGATCTGATTGAATTTGTCCTCTTCTCAACCTGATCATACGACAACTGAAAATTTGGAGACGCTTGCCTGTTTTCATTATGTGCGTTAAGCTCTTTGAGATACATTGATGAATTGGATTTTATCTGCAAGGAAGTGGAATGTGTATAATGCCTGTTTTAGGGGATGTTGTTTTGTGTGGCATGCCAAGGAACGAGAAGTCTGTTTTGCAATTTAGATATCTGTACTTTTTTTCTGTGACAATAGATTTATTTAACAATGTAAAAGAATCATCATAGACGAAAACTAAAATAAATTGTTATTTATACTCCCAGGACAAATTCATGAGTGCTCACCAGGATGAAATCCAAGTTTTGAAGACTCTTTTCTGTAGGCTCATCATTGCAGGTATGGACAATATCATACTTGGGGGCATGTGTTTACATGGTTTTCAAGCTCCCTTGTATTTCTCTTGAACATGATCTCATGGCATCTGTTTTGTTTTTCTTTCTTCTTTTTTATTTTTATTTTTGGAACCAAAATTTAGCATCTGTTATTTTCCAATTATTGTTGATCCATGCTACAGCCAACCCGATGGTGAGGGGTGTCATTCAGCCTGGACAACCACAAGAACGAAGTCGAATTGAAAGGCCTACAACAAATCCTACAATGCAGATTGGTGATTCAGATCCTGATCACGAGGAGTAATACTTGGGAATCGTGTATTTGTAGGTAGCTATATTAGTTCTTCGAATCATCCATATGTAAATATGTTGACTTTGATGATTGCATTATTGATCCGATTTTGTATTACCTGATATACGCTTTCTAGAGTTTCATGTTTTGTATATTGAAAAAGCAGTCTTCTTATTGCAGAATATTTGGCCCTAGCCCCTGTTTGGGTAAAAGAATAGATGTGGAGTTGGGTGGAATAAGCTCAAAAAACATGTTTGTTTGTAAGGAATAGGTAGGTAGAACAGGTGGGACGAGCTGGTATTGGTAGGGGGTGCAACTTGGGTAAGTTTAAACTAATCTGAATCAATCTAAACCAATTTTTTTGGGTTTGGATTAATATTTATTCTGTTTGGTTTGGTTTTGAGATGGAAAACTAACAATCTGATATAATTTGGTAGGGTTTGGTTTCACATATTCAAATTAAACCAAATTGAACTGAAACTAATTATCTATATTTTATAATTACAACTCACTTTTCAAAGTCTCTATATTTGTCTTTCTTGTGATCAATATTCACTCCTCACCTTTCATTAGATTTTCATATAAGTTGTATTTTAAAAATATTTATTTGTGATTATATATTGTTTGAATTTATATATGCTGGTGGGACAAAAATAACTAATTTAAAATTTCGGTTTGGTTCTGATTGACTAAACAAATTTAGTTTTGTTTTCGGGTTTAATAATTTTGTTTCAAATTTTGTTCATGTTTGGATTGGTGTAATGATAATTTAGTTCTATTTGATTTGGTACAAAATTGACCTTCAGATATCTGAAATTGTGTTATTTCAGTGAATTTATTTAACCGGTATGAGGAGGTTTACATCTCAAATCATTTATCATCATTTTTTATAAAATAAAAAAAAGTTTACGTGCCAAATTATTTCTCTCGTTACTCAATCTAAACAAAGACATGACCAATTTTTGTCTCACTTTGTACCATGAACTCAACAAGGTGTCATTGGGTGGATTCATATTCAAACATTTTCTTTTTGCATGAATTTTGAATAAAAAGAAAATGACATGTCTAACTTTTTTTTGTTCTTTTTTTTTAAATATATATACACATCAAATGAAATATATATGATTAAAAAATAAAACATATACATGATAAAACAATATATATTTGTAATATTTTAAAAAAATAATTGACAGAAGGATTAGGAACTAAAACAATATACTCTGGGGCAAAACATAGACATTAAAATATAAAAAAAAAAAGAAGAGAAAACCTTTGTTGAAAACACAACATACCAATAACTCCCTTTAATGTGTTAAAAAAGTAAAAAATTATCTGTAAATAACGATTTTATCCCTCTTCACATTTTAAACACGCTGTTGATGATTTTTGTTAGATTGTGTTTTCAGTCAAAGTAAACTAAACATAATATTTACATTTCTCATATGTTTAACTTAGGAGGCTATTTTGAATTTTAGAGAGTGATATGGACTTGAAAAAGTGAGGGTTATATAGATCTTAGGAAGTTCACTCTAAAAAAAAAAAAAAGAAAAAAAAGGGGGGGGGGGGGGGTGGCTTGTTAACAGCCCTCTTTTTTAATTCATTCACTTCCACTCCAGGCCCTACTTCGTCCGTTCTTCTCTTCAAAGATTTCTCTCTATCATTAATTAAAATAAAAAAAATGAAACTGACGAAGAGACCGAATCTCCGTTATTAGGGTTCCTTCTCTCTCTCTTACAAAGTCAAAAGCGCTCGTCTTTTAAAGCCACGAAGAGAGAGAGAGAGAGAGAGAGAGACCATGATGGGGCGGAGGGAGGGGGCTTTGATGCGATCTCCGCCGTCGATGTCTCTGCGCGGGTCACGGATCGCCGCCGCGGTCGGCATAGGTGTCTTCCTCGGCTGCGCATTCGCTTTCCTCTTCCCCAACGGCCTCTTCCACTTCGATGCTCCGCAGGAGCACCGGATCACCTCTCGATCCTCTCAGGTCTGTTTTCGATCTTTCCATTTTTTATCTTTCCATTTCAAAAATGGTTGCTTTTGATCCTATGAAGTAGGCGTCCCCTGCATTTCCTTATTTTGTGTTCAATTCATATGGAAATGTTGAATCACTGATGGAAGTATCTATTTTTTCTTATCTTATATATTTATTTGTTTGTGGTTGTTGATTTTGAAATTGGATTGAAGAGTAAAAATTTGATCAATGTTATGTTATGTTTTGATATGGTCACCTCTTAGTTGTGGGTTTCAGTGTTTTGAAATCTGGATTGAACTTGTAATGTTATAAAATAAATTGGTATGCTGACTTGATAGGCTGACCTAGAGAGATTATGAAGTCATGGAGCACATTCAAGAATGAGCAGCATAACCGAATAGTTTAGCTGTTTAGGTGTACTCCGGTCCACAAGAGCACACAAGGCATGGCCTGCTATGCACGCGCAAACATATGGGCTTGGTTCATCTTGGCCCTTATAGATGTTCAGATGATAAGTTGAAGAGATCGATACATTTTCCCCTCATGTCTCGAAACTGGGATTCAATTAGGCTTAACCTGCCTTTTTTTCCCCTGAAGATATGAGCTGGGGTTTGATGAATAGTTTTATTAGACTTCTAACCTTGTTAGTCTGGTTAATGATTGATTTAAGACTCAATTCTTGAAATAAGATACATGCCTGAAGTTCAGAAATTTTTTTTTTCTCTGTGCTTGTACAACTGCTATTGCTGTCAAATTATAGAGGATTCTAACATATGGCAGTGGGTATTCACTAATGAGATCATATCTGTAATTTTTTTTCCATGCATTTGCACGCATAGTGAGGTTCCTTTAAATTCTGTTATATTTTGACCCTCTAGGTTGTAAATTCATCCCCATGTGAATCACCCGAGAGGATCAACATGTTGAAGACAGAGTTGGCAACGTTATCAGAGAAGAATGCAGAACTGAAGAAACAGATCAGAGAGCTGACATCAAAGCTCCAGTTGTCTGAACAAGGCACAGACCAAGCACAAAAACAGTTCCTATTACTTGGAGAACAACGCAAAGCAGGGCCTTTTGGCACTGTCAAAGGCCTAAGAACCAATCCAACTGTCCTGCCCGATGAGTCCGTGAATCCAGCATTGGCGAAGCTGCTTGAAAAAGTGGCGGTTCAGAAGGAGCTCATTGTCTGTCTGGCAAATGGCAATGTGAAGGATATGTTGGAGGTTTGGTATGAAAGCATAAAAAGTGTCGGTATCCCCAATTACCTGGTTGTGGCTTTGGATGACGAGATTGAGACATTATGCAAATCAAAGGACGTTCCTGTTTATCGAAGTAAACCAGATGCGGGAATTGATTCTATAGCAAGGTCAGTTAATGGCCATGCGATATCTGGTTTGAAATTTCGAATATTGAGAGAATTCCTACAACTTGGATACAGTGTCCTCCTCTCCGATGTTGACATAGTTTATCTGCAGAATCCCTTTGAGCATCTCTACAGGGACTCAGATGTGGAGTCCATGAGTGACGGCCATGACAACTATACTGCTTATGGGTTCAATGATGTCTTTGATGACCCCAAGATGGGATGGGCGCGTTATGCGCACACAATGCGCATATGGGTGTACAACTCAGGGTTCTTCTACATCAGGCCCACAGTCCCATCAATTGAGCTTTTGGATCGCGTTGTCACACGGCTTGCGAAGGATCCCAAAGCATGGGACCAGGCTGTGTTCAATGAGGAGTTATTCTTTCCCTCTCATCCGGGCTATGATGGACTTCATGCTTCAAAGAGAACCATGGATAGGTTTGAGTTCATGAACAGCAAATTCCTCTTCAGGACGGTGAGAAAGGACGAGAACTATAGCAAGTTGAAGCCAGTCGTAGTGCATGTGAACTACCATCCAGATAAGTTCCCCAGAATGAAAGCTATCGTGGAATTTTATGTTAATGGAAAGAAAGACGCACTAGAGCCTTTCCCAGAGGGCTCGGCATGGTGAAATGGAGTTCTGTTTAGCATGTCTGAGGTGGTTATCAACAGATTCTGAACTATCACTTGATACCACCTATCCTCTTACTTTGTTCCAGAGGGATACATTTTATTTTATTTTTTCAAGTAAGTTACATCGACCAACGGGAACTCGGCAAAGTAAATCCTCCTGGAAGAGAACAGTATAAAACGCATCCTATCATTTCTCCTTGTCTCAGGTCCCCCCTCTGATTTGGTTTTGTCTGATTGAGTTTTTGTTGTTGTAGGCCTTTTTTATTTATATATTTGATGGATGTTTTCAATGCTGATGTATCAGTTCGTTTCAGATGCTTGATTTCATTTAGACTGTTTCAGTTTGAGTTCTTTTGTAGCCACTGAAGCATATTTTATTGCATTGGGGTACTTGGTTCAAACACTTCATTTATTAGTAGGAAAATGTAAAACACAAGTCACAGTCCCTAACTTAGATTGCCAATGCTTTTAATTTTTTTAGAAATCATACAACTTATTTAATGAGTGTGTAATTTTTATAAAAAATATACACTCACTCATTGAAATGCATACTATTATAAAAAATGAAGTATATATTGAGATAGAGTGATACCTTTTTTCTTTGAAATTTTTTATTTTTATTTTCATAGTGATAGTGTAGTATTGTAATATCACAATGTATAGATAGTTTGAGATTGCATCTGGGCTGTAGATGAGTATCAACACTCGAATGTAATACATTTTTCTTTTTACTATTTTCCTCTACTCAGCTTCAAACCATGACCCCCATACAGGGTTAGTTTTGACAATTAGATAAATTTTTAAAAATAAATTAATTTAATTTTAAAGGATAAAAAATCTAATCAATTTTTTAGTTATTTTAGTTTTTAGGTGAAAATCAAATATCAATATTTTAATTTTATCGTGATTATTTTTACAATAAATATGATAATTCGTTATTGATTATATAACTCTTTTATTTTAGATCATATACATTTGGATAAAAAAATTTCTCTAACTAATAGTGATTTTAAGACCAGATGTATTAAAGCCATTTATTCCTCCAATTACCTCGTCCCATCATTTACCATTATCCCTCCGCCACGAGATGTGGGACCTTCGTGACATCACACTAATTGATACGAGGAAACTCGGACAGAAAAATGTACACAGACTTCATTAATCGTGACTAAATAATGCAATGGCGCTCCTGGATCCGAGATATCACCTGGATCTGCGACACGTAGTCAAAACGTGAAACGTACGGCTCAGATCGCTCAATATCAACTGTGAGGACATATTTGTAATTTTGTCACCCTTTCGATGATGGGCTATATACATCCAGAGACTTCGCCGACGTCAAACCACAACTATCCTCTCTTTCTTTCTCTCAAAGCCAAAGAAATACTGATTTTTTTTTTAACCGATACGTTTCTAATGCCGATCTCGTAAGGGTTCCGTGTGGTCTCTCGATTATGGATTCCGAGATGAAGGAACTCGGTCGCAATGACGGACAGCCACCGCCGCCGCCGTCGGAGTCCCCGCGGACGACCTCCGGTAAGGATGACCGGCCGCTTCTGAAACCCTCCGATCTGTCATCCTCCGCACCCGCCGCCTCCGCCGACCTGGACGAGCTGGAGAGGAAGTACGCGGCGTATGTGCGGAGGGACGTGTACGGGACCATGGGGAGGGGTGACCTCCCCGCGAAGGAGAAGGTCCTCCTCGCGATCGCGGCGGTGACGCTCGTGCCTGTCCGTCTGGTCGTCGGGATGGTGATCCTGGTGGTCTATTACATCGTGTGTAGGCTGTGCACGGTTTTCAAGGCGCCGAATCGGGAGGAGGAGGAGCAGGAGGACTACGCGCACATGATCGGGTGGAGGAGGCAGGTTATCATTAATTGCGGGAGGTTCCTTTCCAGGGCAATGCTGTTCACTATGGGGTTTTACTGGATCAATGAGTCGTGTATGGATTCAGAGGTATTGTGAATGTCGGTTGCTTTTATTGTTAGTCTTGCATTTCGATTTGGTTTCTTTTGAAAATTCTGGATCTCTGTCTGCTTGATTTGCTGATTTAGTGAGATTGCTAAAGAATGTTGAAAATTGTGAATTTTCTGTATTCAATCTTATACCTTTATTGGCCACTCAATAGTTAGAGCAATATCAATGAACTTCAGGCTGCAACTCCAAATAAACCGAATTTATCAGACTTCAAGTTTGTCTTTCACTACTGTAGCAGATAGAGAATTCATAATTATTTATATAACATCCATTGACTTTAATCCTCGCAAATTACATAATCTGCTTTGCTTGGGCGCTAAATTATAAGAGATGTTATTTTGATTGTTTTTTAATGTATTTATTTGTGTTCTTCCATTATGCAAAGAATACTTGAAATTGTACCTTTTTTTATGTGCTCTGGTTAGACCTTTAAATGCATGGGTTAGAGTGTTGTATATCACGCCAAGTGGTTGAGATGTATATATACAGTCATCTGAACAAATTGTGCAGAGGGCGGGAGGGTTTATCATGCCACAAGCTTAGCTCAATAAAAACTGAATGACTCCTAAATAAGGTCTGTGAAACATTAAAGACGAAAGAGAATGACTGTTCATTATCTTGACAGTACCAGACATTTAATTTGATATACCTATACTGGGAACCGGATTTTGATTAGTAAGTTATCACCCCCTGCCTTCACAAATGAGGACAGTGGTTAATATAGCCAGGTGTGCAATGTGTGACAATAATTCCAAAAATAAAAAAAGGACTTGTATGCATCTTGTTCTATTAAGGTTCTTATTTTGCTTATTTCCTTGCTGGACTTGACTTTACCAGAATGAGTGTGACGAACAGCCTGTGGAATCTCAACAGCCTGGAGCAATTGTCTCTAATCATATATCTTATTTGGATATCCTATATCACATGTCTTCTTCTTTTCCAAGTTTTGTTGCTAAGGTAGGTCACAAAACTTAATGCAAGAATTATGTCAAAGGCATAGTTTGCCATGCTTGTTCTGACATTTCTTCCTTTTTTCTTTTCGCAAATGGAATTTTGGATTTGATTTCCGAAGAGATCAGTGGCTAGGCTTCCCTTAGTTGGTCTCATCAGGTTAGTTGTCATTAGTTGATTGATATATTTGTTCATAAAAATGTTTGGCAGGTAACTTTAATTGTTGATTATCAAACTCTTCTTTAATGGAAGTTTACTAGAGTATGATTTTAATCGTTTCCCTTTTTTGAATATTTGATTTCCAAAGAAATCCTAGGACTTGTTCCTATGGATGCACATCTTTTTCTATGCATAACCATGTTTGAAGAGTAACTTCTGGTTTTGTATAACTTAGAGGTTTTTTTACATTTCTGATTCTTGATCAATTGTATGAGCCCATGAGGTGGAAATTCCCCGATGTTTTCCACTAGTGCTAACTTTTTTCACAAAGTGTTCTTCTTACCTCTTAACTCATGACGTCTCAGATAAGTGCATAATCTATGGTCTTTTTTTTTAGGTAAGACAATAATTTACCCCAGAACTTTATTAAATCTAAGGATAGTTCTTGCAGATCAAGAATCTGCCATTAAGAACAACATGGAATAAATAACAAAGATAAATTACATAACAAGACTCCTTACCCCAGAGACACAGGGTATTATCTATTAAATTCCACAAACTCTAGTCCCTGGAATATATATTCCCCAATACTAGAGCATGCAAATAATGCATTCCCAAGTGTTTTCTCTGTACAGTGACTCAGTGAATCTTTTACAATCTTTCAACTAAATCTTAATTATCCATTGGATGCACCAATTAGAACTTATAATTTAGAACTGTTTTATTAACCATTCATCTCACACAAAAACAAAAAAAACTCTATTATTCTCAGAATTAGATCTTAACCATCCATCAATTACAAGACACCCCATTGTTTATTCCCTGTTGTTTTATATTCTTTTTCATAATTTGTTTCATTGTATCATTCTTGATTGTTGTATATAACCGTATAAACCTGTAAACTACATACTTTGTCAAATAAAGCAAACTCCATTGTTGTCAACTAAATTGATCATCCATCAGGTGTGACAAACAATAATTGCTGTAAGTGGGTGATAAACACCCATCATGTGAATTGATATAATTGATTCACATACTGCATCTTAGCTGTCTACCACTTTCAATTGTTCAATTGATTCGCACACTTAATTCTCCGAATACAATTTATCCTCATGAATTATTGATTGTTGCCAACCATACTGCTACTCTCAGTAGGCCATTATAGTCCATCAGGTGGAATTTGGGAGTGAGTAAAATTATTTTATTTATTTATTTTGGTGGGGAAGGGGGGGGGGGGGGGGGGGAGGGGGGGGTTGGTTGGATGAAGGATGTTGTGGGAATTGGAACGCTACAAAGGAACAAAAGCAAACAAAGAGGAAGACTTAAAGACAGTGGAACGGTGCAGGCTTATGTTCCCTGATATAGTCGACTTGTTATGCAAAATTTGAATAATTCCATCAATATTCAAAATTTTGACCAGTTCATAGCATCAGATGACGGTCATCTGGATTTGTTACTTTTCTTAATAAACCATGTTTAATAACAAAGATATAGAGCTGTGGTTCCTTGGTGTTAATTTTTTTTATTTTTTTTGGAAAAAGGATCGGAGCAATCTTATTAATGAAAGAAACCCCTGAACCAAAAAGAAACAAGGGATCTCCAAATTAAAGAAAAGGGAAAAATAGTTTTTTTTTAAAAGGACAAT
This sequence comes from Acorus calamus, assembly GCA_030737845.1. Classification (NCBI taxonomy): domain Eukaryota; kingdom Viridiplantae; phylum Streptophyta; class Magnoliopsida; order Acorales; family Acoraceae; genus Acorus; species Acorus calamus. The sequence goes on along the minus strand of CM060874.1, from coordinate 29,600,932 downwards.
TCTTCACAAAATGGGAGGACCCTCACAATGGTTAAATCTTTCCCCTCCCAACCCAAAATATCAGTTACCCATAATAGTATATCTGGTATTACTAAATCTGTTCCTTGATACTACTATATCTGGTACCACCTATTTTTGAAGGCCCTTATCAATTGTGAACTACCGAAAGTATTGCATAGCTAAAAAGATAGTACATGAAGTGATTTACTTAGCTAGTTATCTTAATTTTCCTTCATTGTCCCTACAGTTCTTAAGATACTTTATGCTACTGCCTTCCTTACATTCTTGTACTATGACGCAATTAGAAATTAGTTTCTTATGTACTGTATTGTTAAGATCCCTCTATTCCCAGATTTCGTTTTCTTTTATTGGTTCCTTGGAGTGAGGCATTTGTTCCTTTCTGTTGTTTTGTGGAGAATTACTACTGTTACTTAAATTATATGGGGAATACTCCCACCTTGTTTTAAAAGAAATGATATATTCTTAAGATCTTACAGTAAGCCAATGATAAATTTA
>CM060874.1:28708009-28915043 GCA_030737845.1 Acorus calamus | reverse complement strand
AAAGGATATTTTTTGTGTATATGTGAAACTCAAAACGGATGGGTATGAGTTCAAATTTAACACATGTTATGTTGATCAGATCCATATTTCATGATTCGTTATCGTAGTCACTAACTATTTAATGGCTTAGAGTATAGTAGATGTTAACTCTCCAACAATGGATCTTAATCAAATGTAACCCCTGCTATCTTTAAAAGGACTGGTAGATGGCCTAACATGGCCTACCTTTTATCAAAAAAAAAAAAAAAGATTCTGGAGTATCACTGATCATTTTAGAGGTTTTTTAAAACTGTTTTTAAGTGGTATTTAACATAAAAACCATCTTAATAAATGGTGTTTTTATGGTTTTTATTGCATGCTTTTCCTATTTCATAAACTTAGAAAAACTTGAGTACCTGAGAGTTTTCTTTTTCAAAATTTGATGAACCAGTTCAAATTGGTTAAGAATTTGTTCCAAATCATACAAACTGGATTAGTGTTGACAATTTATTGATCCATCACGATTCCTGTTTCTTTAGACCTATTTTGAATAACTGTTATATGGATCAGTTAAATAAATTGTCCTTTTATTTTTTCTCAAAAAATGGCGTTTAAATATAAAATATTGCTCATAGTAGTGTGGCACAAACTTCATTATAATGTCCAACATGTCTTGGTTATTTCATTGGGTATATTTGCTTCAGTAGTATTAACTGGCATGAATGTAATAAATAGGTGGGGAAAACCATTGCTCCCGTCCTTTTGTTACACATTCCATGCAATTTGCTGGTGCTTATTTGATATTATTCTTAAACATTCTAGTGACGCAGTTCTGTTCTTTATGCATGTCTCAGAACTGGGAGAATCAACAATGATGCTCGTGATCAAGTCGACCGTAGAAGTTGTTACCAGAAAGAAAGAAATGTATGCCCCTCTGCTATGTGCAGTCATGCAGCTACATCAAAATTGTCACCTGGGAGCTGTATACATGGGGCAGAAAGGCCCTTTATTTCCTGTGTGGAACATATAGAAAATGCGATTGGCAAGTCCCCATTACTTTTTACATCAACTTGCGATCAAAATCACTTGTCTCAGGGTGCCAAAATAAGTTCATTGGGTCAATATGATGGTAATAGATGTATTCTTGCAAATAATGATTTTCATTCTGCTCAATGGAAAGATGTACCAAGGAGATTGATTGGAAATGCTGATGATAATTCTGTTGGGAGCCCATTGGTGGCATTGGAGGACAAAGAAACCATCAAGAGTCAACTGATAGAAGGCAATGCCAAAGCAAATGATGCAACTTCTCGAGTAGCTGGGTGCTTGAGGGAACAACAAACATCTGATTTTTGTTCTGGAATGTCTGCTCCTGCTCCCACTGATGTTTCAGTTGAAGTTGACAATATGGAATCCATTGGAGATGCTGTTGCAGAGGCCAAATCAATGGATATAATAGATGAAGGTTCTAGAATAGAGAAATGTGGCTCATCTGATGAAGCACCTGTCAGTAGAATGTGGGAAGAAGACTTAGCTCTCACTAATAAGGTTGATTCGATCAAACCATCCTCAGAAAACTTACCAATTGATTCAAGTCATCCAACTCATGATGTTAAGTTAATGAAAACTTCCAAAATGAAGAAAGTTAAAAAACAGGATCGTATTCCAGAAATGGTTAAACATGCACAGGAGTACAGAAAACTCAGGAAAATAGAAAAAAGAAAGAGAGCAACAAAGTGGAAGAGGTTAGATGCTTCATTTTCTGCAGCGGGATGTTCTACATTGTATCATGACTCTATGGACTTCCATACTGAGTCACATGGTGCTCTGTCTGAAGGGATGAAATTGATTCTTCAACCTGATAATTTGGAGAAAAGGGAACTTACCTCTTTTACTGGACATTCAGGTGTCAAGAGAAAACGCTCATTGTTATCTTTGGCTAAATCTCTCTCTTGGAAGAGATGTGAAGAGCTCCACAGGAAAGATGATGATGCCCAGACACAACCAAAGAGCAATGGACTTTCCATTGGGAAGCATAAATCTCCCGTTGGTAAGAAGAATAAATCAACTGCGGATGGCACGAGCCTCATATGGAAGGAGGAGGTTTGTGAAATTTCAGGGAAAATTCCTAAATGCAGTTCCCTCGATTGTTTGAAAAGCCTCTCCAACACTGGAGGGGAGACATTTAACAAAAAGATGAAACCTATAGTCTGTGGAACTATGGGCATCATTACCAATGGAAATTTGGGTGGAAAACAGAAACAACCAAAGATTGTTTCTCTCCGTTCAATTCTTAAAACTGCTAAAAGATGTACGATTGTTGAAGGAGAGCATGGGCAGCCCACTGTTCTGGAGACAAAAGAAACTTGCTTTTGCAAAAATGAAAAATTCTGCAATGAGTGTTCCCATTCAAAAGAAAAGGACAGTATTGTCCTAAAAAATGTGGGTGAGACTGGATATCTTTCCATGTCAATGAGAAATAAGGCATGCTTCAATCAAAATAAAGGAGTTGATGAACAATTTGCACAAAAAGAGATGCATGATGTTAGTCATGAAACTGGAGGCCCCAACAATCATCATTATGCCAAGAAGCCAAAACAGAAGGAAACACGCAAGCGCAGTCTTGGTGAGCTAACAGGCAAGAGTAAACATGCTAAAAATATGCGTTGTCTACCGCATCTTGGGGAAAGAAAACATCCTCAATTAAGGGAAGCAGATTTTCCACTGAAGCAGTCAATGAGAAATTGTTCAGATGATGACATTAATGGTGAGTTATTTTCGGGAAGCTATTCTTTTTATACTTTCTTTTCTTTGCCAAATAGGTTTTTTAGACGCTTAGCTGCAAAATATATCTATTGGAATTTGAACTTTGATATTATCTGTGTAAACTTCACTGTGATTTTTTTTTTGATTGGAGGGACCCCATGCTGATTAGAGCTGGGAAGATACCTCCGCGTTTGGTCCGGTCCCACGGAAAATCACTGTGATTATTGCATACATTAAAGCTTTTATTCTACTACTATAGGTACTCTAATTCTCCTGCAATGTGGATGTGTGTTAGTATTGATTGCTATCATGCAATACATGTGCAGATAACAATTCTAATTCTATAAGATTTCGAGCAAGGAAGTTTCTAAAATCTGTACTCCAAAGTGATTCCATGGGTTTGTGAAAAGTCATTGAAGAGTGCCAAGGATATCGAAGAACGTATGACTGATTTACATCAACTTTATTTAAAAAGGTACTCCCGTTCCCTGGTCTTGTATTTTATGCAAATAGTATGCTTGTTTTGTGATTTATCTCTGTAAAGCCTGGATTTTCTCACCGTTTCCTTTTTTCCATGATATTCTGAAACCGTACATAATCTATTTGAATGGATAAAATTGTGCAGAAATTCTATGGAAGTGCGTAGGCTTGAGCCTGTTCCTTTGGATTCTGATGCATTCTGCTGTGTCTGTGGAGGCTCTAGCAATGATGAAGTCAATCAGTTACTAAAATGCAAACACTGCTTAATTAAAGTGTGTAGCCATAGCTTCTTCTTCTTCTTCTTCTTCTTTTTCTGAATTTCTTTTTTTGGTTACATGTTTTATAAATTTGCATAACCCCATGCAGGTTCATCAGGCTTGTTATGGTGTTTCTAAAATGCCCAAAGGTCACTGGTATTGCAGACCATGCAAGTCCAGTTCTAAAAATATAGTGAGTGACTAAGTATCTATGATCTATCACAATTTTTCCTGGTTTATTATCTGCTCTTTTGTCAACTTGACCAACCCTATTAATTTTAAATCCATTTTAGCATCTCCTAAGACTAGTTTTTCTTGGTGAGATTCATTCTTCATGTATGGGATTTACCCAAAAAAAGGCCTCAATGCGTCAGTGAATTTTTTACGATGATTACCTTATCAACTTCTATGATTCCTCCCCTTTGGTATACATGGTATACCCTTGAACTTTAAATTGCCTTTTTTTATATATTTGGCACAATATCTTTAACATGGAGCTTTTGTCTCTTGTTCTCTACCACATATTTATGATACATATTAGTTATATGTTATTTATGGTACATGTTTTAGATTTTGTTTCCTTCTATAACTGGGCCTTGTTGCTAAGCACCTAGGTGCTTCTTGGGTAACCAATCTACTACTCTGACTATTTTATCTGTTTGCATTAACACATAATTCTGTTCCATTATTATTTTAACTTGTTAATGTAAATAAATGAGGGGTTATTAAGTTTGGACCCGTAGGTTAGTTGTTGAATGTTGATAAGAGAATTTGCAACCAAGAGGTCATGGGTTCAATTCCCAGCATTTACCTACGGAAAAAAAAAGTGCCCTGGTAACAAAACAGTGCTGGGTGGGTTTGAGTTATGAGAGCGGAAACTTTGTGCAAAAATGCCGATGTTAGGATCATATCTAGGCTCTCCCTTCCCAGAATGTTGCTATATATGAGACCGCTTTGGGTGATGACCTTTTTAAGTATTCTTTTGGTTTCTGAAACAGTCATTACTTGCTAAGTATGAAACAATCATTTGCTAAGTATGAATCTTGCTCTACTGATCTTGTGCTTCTATAGTGTAATCATTAACTCTGATAACCTGATTTCTTCACAATTCACAGGAAGAAAAATTCAGAAACTTTTTAAACAAAATTAATTTTATATGTTTATGATACAGTTAATTGTCTCTAGTTTGGTGGATTTTGAAAATTGTGTATGTTGACATGGGTTGTACTTGTAAATTTGTTAATAATATATTCATTCATCTGAATCCATTGTGTTCATCTCTCATTATTGTAACGAAGATTCTTGCATGTCTATGTTCTTAGTCATGGGAATCTTAACTTTTATTTTGATGTCCAGGTCTGTGTTATTTGTGGCTATGAAGGTGGTGCCATGACAAAAGCACTGAGGAGCCATAACATTGTTAAAAGTCTGTTGAAGGCTTGGAAAGTTGAAACTGGATCAACACCTGTGGGGCCCATTTCTCTTTGTGAATCTGTATGTGATGAGTTGCACACCTTGGATTTTGTAAGGGGATCAACTGAGATAAAGGAATCCAGTTCAAGCTCTATTGTGAAACCAACAAATGTCAATAAATTTCCTGATGATGTTATGAAGCTGCATCCATTGCCTCATACTGAAGGCCCAAGGATCTGTGACAGCATGTCAAACAAATTTCAGGTTTATAACACCATAACTTCTGGAGTATTTGACCCCAGTGTTATGCAGTGGGTGCATATGGTTTGTGGCCTCTGGACACCTGGGACAAGATGCCCAAATGTCGACACTATGAATGCTTTTGATGTATCTGGTGCTTCACCTCCTAGAAAGAATATAGTAAGTGTGAATGTTGAACAATATTTAGTACCTATTCTGACAGTTTTGATTGTTTTGTTAATTTAGTATGACTTTCTTTTAGTCCTGTTCTCATGAATAATGATCTGTAGTTTGCCTTTTTTGGAGATGTGCATTGTTTGTTTTAGTGCAGATCTAGGTTATTAAGGTGTTTTCTACCTCATTGAACTGATTTTGATTACCAAATTGCCAGGTGTGCTCGATGTGTAATAGACCTGGCGGTTCATGCATACGATGCAGGGTTGTGAACTGCTCTATCCATTTTCACCCGTGGTGTGCTCACCAGAAGGTTACTATCATTCAAATTCTTTAAACTTTGCATGCTGAAAGTTTAATAGTTATGCAAAAAACTAATAATATTTGAATAATACGTGACGTTTTTATTTTCCAATGGAGAATAATGCTCATTCCATAATTAGAACTGGAAGTTATTAGAGAATAATCCTCATTCCCATAGTTTTTTTTTTGAACAAGCAGTAGGCATTCATCTTCTATTCAAATAGGGATAAGTGCTCATTCCATAATTAGAACTGGAAGTTGTAACTTTCTGCTCCGTCTTTGGACATGATAAATTTGTGTTGCTTTTTTTGAGTATAGGATATGTGGACTGGTATATGTGTGGGTTTGTAATACAGTGGAAAACCATCCTATTATTTTCTCATTTTTCTATTTGTTTCCATAATATTCCTACTTCTAGTTTTCTAATCAGTTCATAGTATGATGACAAATACATTGGATGACTTAGAGATTATATGTAGAATTTCTCGTACAAGATATATTCCATAATCTCATACAATAACCGGGGATCACATATTGGAGATGGAATTCACGGGAGACAGGTGAGGATCATACATTAGAGAAATAGACAAGTAAACAGGCAGAACAGGTATGGAGAATGGGAAGAGACTGCCAAGGATTGTATGCATGCACAGTTGGATTAAGAAAAAGGAGAATTTGCATATGAAGTTCCAATGAGAATGTGTGATTGAATGAGGCACAATTAGAATATTGTAGTTTATTATGTTCTGAACTGACTTGAAGTCTTACACGCTGCATGCATCTCTCTCACCTCAATTTCACAATGATTCCATATGATTGTCGCTAATGTCTTAAACTGACTTGATTAATTTTATAATTTACTTTGTGAAGCATAATGTACATTGTGAAGCGACATGGTTAAAATTATAAAAACAATGGATTGGGATGAATCTGGTTGGGCTTTTTAAATCATTAAACCTGGATCCGACCCGAACCCGCAGTAGGTTTTCAAATTCGAGATCACCCCGAACCTTATTAAAGGAAACCTATACGGCTATACCCACTATGGTCAATTCTGAGAATAATTTGATCCATTGCTAACAAAAAAGTAAACATGGTTGATTTTGGACTGCATCAACACACTGACCCGAGTTAATTGGTAGCTATATCAATACTCATGTGTAACATGTATATTGTCTTGTCTACAATGAGGATAAACAAGTGTGTCTGCCCCAATGCACCTTTAACCTAAGAAATTTTGGGTTTGTGAGTTGCAACCATCGTCCATGAAATAATACGTGACATTCCTATAGGTAACATGCTTCCATTTCCAGAAGAAAATTTATTTACCATACTCAGAATGATCATGACTAATAACATTTGCATGCATTTGAGAATGATAATATCACTATCACAACATTGGCACAACAATATTGCAAGGATCAATACATGTACAAAAATGTGATCAATGACCAATCAATCCAAAATTTCACTTCACATGCACTCATGCAACATTAGTACATTACAACAAACAATGGTTGAGGTAAAAGCAATCCAAAATCCTTAATCCCATATTGTAACATGTTCACTGAACAAATTGATTTGGCAATGTCTTGAACAGTGAATATTGAATACATCCCGTCTTCATTAAGTATGTGACTGTAGATAACCATAGTTCTGTAGCATCCCAATGGATCTAATCTGAAGGTATTCTGCTTCAGTTTCTGAAGAAGTATTTTTGTTTTATCTATATAGAATGAAGGGTGTTACTGTTTTTTTCCTGACAGTCTGTTGACATTTATTGTTCAATTTTCTGCTATTGCCTGTTTGACAGTTATGTTCAAATCAAACTTAATATTCTTGTGAATTGCTATTTTTGCTCTTCGGCTCCATCACACTTTTAGAGTTGATGAGTTGGCTGTTTTGCAGGGCTTATTGCAAAGCGAGAATGAAGGACCTGATGATGAGAGTGTCGGTTTTTATGGAAGATGTATGCTTCATGCAAATAGTGTTATCCCTACAGAAAGTTGTTTTACGGACAATGACTTAAGGAGCACCCAACGTGAGGAATTCACCTGTGCTCGCACAGAGGTATTTGACATGGACCATTGATTATTAATCTTGAATATTCATTGCACTGCAAGTCATTATTTTTTAACTTTCCCAAACAGGGTTACAAAGGCCGCAAAAGTGAAGATGGATTCAGCAACACTCATTGTGGACGTTCTGGTGATGGCGGTGGATGCCTTGTTCCCCAAGAACAAATAAATGCATGGCTTCACATTAATGGACAGAAGTCATGCACGCGACCCATAAAGTCACTGGATTTAGATGTTGAGCATGATTGTCGGGTATTATACCGTCTCCTTAAAATTTTCTGTCTTCCTCTGTCACCCTAGGCTGCTACACAAGTTTTATATAAGCTACATAATAGAAAGTTTGGATGTGAGCAGTAGATCATCTTTTCCATTGAAAGAAAAAGTAGACCATTTTTTCTGCCTACACATCTAATAGTAGAGTCTGATTTTACAAATCAGTAAGTATTTATCTCTCATGGACAATCAGAAAAAACTCTTTTAACTTCATGGCCAATCCATTCTTCTATAGAATGCCAGTAGAAAAAAAGATCATGTCAGTTAGATTTTATGCTTGTTTTTTTTAATTAAAAAGCATATCGGAATCTTCTGACATCATTAATTTTACCACAGCAATATTTTTTCTCTTAATCTATAGAAAATCTCTTTGATTTTATGCTATGTTTTGCCTGAAAATAACACAGGATCATCAAATCTAATTCTGTACTATTAATTTAGTAGTTTGGAATACATTGTTTTATGAAATGGGGAAAGGGAAGCACGATGTCAAATTGTTGCACTGATCACAATTTTGTCATCTGGACATTAAGGGCTGGTTTGACAAGGGGATAAGTGGTGGGATAAGGGGTATTTATGAGGATAAGTGAGTGGGAGGATAACTTATCCCCGTTTGGTAAAAAAATAATCCGGATAAACTGCGGACAATTGTCTCAATTTTGAAATGAAAATGAGGATATTTTGTTCCACTTAAAAGCTGGGATAACATTTATCGCAACCTTTTGTCTCAATTTTGACAAATGTAAATATGAACAAATTTGATGGACTTTTTATCCTTTAAAATTAGGATAACTTATCTTTAAAATCTTAACCCATTGCCAAGCTATCCCTAAAGTTTTATACAAGCCTGCTCATTCTCACAAACTTAGGATGCTGGTCAAGACACTGTAATTTAGACTATATCAAACTTCTATTTTGGGAATATGATTTCTAGTTCTTTGATGATATATGAGTTATGTCCCTCCTGAAGTGTTCTAATGTTGATAATTTGTAATATGATGCCCATTTATCTCACGATAGTTTCTTGGGCATGAGCATCTAACATGTGAGTATGCATACAAACTTTTCAGGAATAGATATACAGTCAGTCAAAATATAGGTTTGTGTTGCTGTTTATGTTTCAAAACATTTTCCTACTTGATACCCAATAGTAGTTGCGGAAGTTTCCTTTCTGGATTCTTTCACTCCTTTTCACGTCTTTTCTGAGTATTCTTAACATAGCAATATTATGATTTACTTTCATTGCAACTATGCATTGACCACCGCATGAAAGAACACTTGGTGTCTAGTTGATCTAATGGCGCGTGATCCAATCACATTTGCTTTGCCATCATGCTCATGCAATTTTCTTTCATTTGCCTTATTTTCAATGTGTAAATTATTGCCTTGAGTGCTACCAAGGCTTCATGCTTTTCTTTTTAAATTTTTTTGTTCCACTTTTACTGTGTATTGGAATCCTACAATACTCCATCTGAAATATGGCCATAATGGTAACATCAAAGTACACACAGGCTGATTTACAGTGGGCTTGTCAGTGTCTCGATCGTTAGATTCAATTAAGTTTGTAATTGTTGGATTGATAGTGAACTCTTTGATCCTGTGAGAAAATCAAGAGATGCATGAACCATTTGGGGTGTGTCTGTGCATGATGGAAAGTGAAGGAAAGTGAGGAAAGTAAAAATTTTCCCTTTGACCATTCAAAAAGTTACTATTTGTGTCAAACAAGGAAAAGAAAAAAATTTCCATCACTTTCCCTCTCCTATTTTGTCTTATTAGAAAAAGTGGGAAAAAATTTTCCTTTCCCCATATGTGAGAATTTGAGTGATGGAAAATTTTTCCACCATGTGCACAAACACCATGAAAGTTGGTCAAAGGGAAAATCTTTTACTTTCCATCACTTTCCCTTTGACCCAAATTTCATCACTTTATTTCATTTTCCCTTCAAATTTGTGCACAAACACACCCTTGGTGTCTCTGTCCATTGGCAATGAAATAATTTTGACAATGTTTGTCTGGTCTTGCAGAAAGAATATTCCCGTTACAAACAGGCAAAAGGTTGGAAGAAGTTAGTCGTCTACAAATCTGGTATCCATGCTCTTGGTCTTTACACTTCCCAGTTCATTTCTCGTGGAGCAATGGTATGTTTTTTTTTTATTTATGACACATTTTTACCTGGACAGATTTCTTTCTTCTTTTCTCATGAATATGGTGATATGAGTATCTATTGTGACATTAATGGATGTGGATGTATTGATAGGTTGTTGAATATGTCGGTGAAATTGTGGGCCCCCGCGTGGCTGATAAACGAGAAATTGAGTACCAGTCAGGAAGCAAGCTACAGTACAAAAGTGCTTGCTACTTTTTTAGGATTGATAAGGAGCATATTATTGATGCCACTCGCAAAGGTGGAATTGCGCGGTTTGTCAACCACTCATGCTTGGTACTCTCCCTCTTCTCTCCTCGTCCTCCTATTTCTATTTATTCTTTCCTTTTTTTTGAAACAGCTCATCAAAAGCCTTTTTTTTTTTTGAAATAAATCAAAAGCCTTTATTTGTGCACAAATTTTTTTAACCTTTAATTTTTGTTTTGTCTTCATGATGATCAGCCAAACTGCGTTGCCAAAGTTGTGACAGTGAGGAATGAGAAAAAGGTATGCCACCTTTCGTACAGAGATTGGTGTTTACCATCTTCATAACCTAAGTAAAATTGAATAGTGACCTTGTGAATTGTGATGGATATCCTTTTTGAGAGTTACAGTCATTGGTAGAAGACCCTGAACATACTCCTTTTCCATAATTAAACTAATGAAAGGGTGTCAGGCCATTCACCTAATTTTGTACATGGATTATGACCCAAATTATTGAATCCAGAATAACACACGAGTATAGAAGGAACTATGAAGACAAATTAATATTTGTCACCTAATTTCGTGTTTTCCTTTTGTTTTTTAGAATTTTCTCCATTTAATCAGACAGGGATAACTGTTTCAGCTTCATCTTGAATTATTTGTTTCATGTTTTTTTTTTTTTTTTTTTTTGATGTGCAAAGGCATTATCTTCCACCAGAACAATAATCGGTTGAATGTTTTTTAAAGACATTTTGTATCTTAATCATGCTTTAATTGGTGATCCCAATCCATGTATTAAAAAGCACGAAGCCCTGATGCTAATATATTTAAACAATTCCGAGGGATGAATTTCCTCTTCCACATATTGATCCTGCATCACATAGTGCCAAATCCATTATAAGATGTCTATTTCGGTCTCCAAATTTATTTTTAAACCCACATTTCTATGTGCGGCCTCTTATCTGTGGGTTCATCATTGGAATTTTTGTTTTTTTTGTTTTGATAGATAAGTTGGGTTGAAACCCAAAACCTCTTGGTCACAAGCTTCATTAACAACACTTATTTTTAGTTTCCCAGTGAGCTTTCACATGAGTATTTATCGCATATTCTTTCAAGGCAGTACTCTGCTGTAGATGCTGATAACTTGCATTTCTTGGAGCTTTGATAGGTTGTCTTCTTCGCTGAGAGGGACATCAACCCTGGAGAAGAGATCACTTACGATTATCATTTTAATCACGAGGACGAAGGGAAGAAGATACCATGTTTCTGCAGATCGAGAAATTGCAGGCATTATCTGAACTAGCCCCAATTTCCTAAGTGAAGATGAGGTAATAATGAGGAAAGCAAGCATGCACATAAAAGCATATTTTTTTTTCTGTGCCTTTTGGCATACATAATGTGATCTGTTGTAAAGCAAACAAGCACTATTAGTTGGTGCAAATCCATTTTAATTTTTTTGAACGCCTCCCATCTCCCATTTACTGGTAGGAACTGCCCCAGGTCATCATTTGTTGTAGAGCAATGGTTTTTTTTCTTCTTCCTTCTAAATTTGGGTGCAATCCATCCTGCAATTGTTGTAGAGGGGGAGGTTATTTTTTGTTGTTGTTGTATCATACTCTGGTAGTTATATATAAACCGGGCTGTGATAATTCCATTGAGGAAGTCCAACCCAAAATGTTGATGGAGAACATTGATTCCAAGTGTTTGGCATGATTTTATCCGATGAGCTATTAGATCATTACTTGGATTTGTTCATGGTTTATACCATAATCAATTTTTAAAGTTTTCTTGGTTTTGAAATTTATTCATTATAATTCTGAAAATGGGTAAATACTAGTACATGCTGTGCACATTGTTAGTTTATTGCTGCGTCTTGCACTGCTCACTATGCTATCGTTCTTCGGATCATTAGTTATCTTCGTGGGTTCTACGAATCATTAATTATCTTCATGGTACTACTTCTCATGTTTTGTTGTGCCTTAACCTTCACCATGTATATGTTGATGCAAATTAAGGAGGTGATATTATAGATTGTCTTTCTATGACTATTATTTGTGTTTTTCTTTGTGATTATCATATCTCTGATTTTTTTATATAAAAATGCATTGTTTATTGTCTTGATATAGAGGCAAAGTATTGTGTCGTGGTTTTTACATCGGCTGAAGTTGTTTGGCTTTGCTGTCTTTTAAATAATATGAGTATCATCATGTCTGCACCTACTTCTCTATACCGCGACAACAAGAAATTCATTCAAATTGTTAGTGATACAATCTTTCCTTAGCAAACAAAATACATCGAGATTAATTGTCACTTCGTTTGATATGATTTTCTTGCGGGCATGATATCTTTAATCTATATTTTCTTTGTGCCCCAATTGTATGACTTTCGTGAAATCGCGTACGCTAATAAATTTTTATTAAGTAACCTCTCAGTGTATGATACACCTGAAATTTGAGTAGGGGTGTTAGATATTATACATATCTCATCGATGCCCTTGTGGTTGTCTGAAGATTTGGTTAGGAAAAGTCAATGTTAGGATCAGTCAATGTCTGAAAAACTCTTAGGGGCTTTTTGGCTGGCTGAACCCTTCTCATTTTTCTTTGTTTCGTCCAAACCCTTCATCCTTCTCTTTCTTCTTCATTTGTTGTTTCTTCATTATTTGGCCAAACCCTAATTTTATTTTACCTCTTTTTCATTGGAGAGAGAGAGAGAGATGCATGCAAGGTAGGGTTGGTAGTTTAGGTGGGGGTAAATTGGTAGGGTTAAAAAATATTACATGAGTATTTTGCGATCGAGGATATAAGATGGACAATTCTACAAAAATGGGTTTTAAGAGGGGTATATATGCAAAAAAACCCTTCTATATGTTTAGGTTAAATCCCTAATAAGAAATAGTGGTATATTTGGGTTTTAAGAAGACTGATCCGTTCTTTCCAATTCCTACATCTAACATGAAATAGGGATATAATTCCTTCAATTATCTTTGAACACATTACGATTAACCCAACACAAAAGATAAAAGGTAATTAATGACTCCTTAACCAAGCAAGAGGGGAGAAATGGATTCACAAGAAATATGGGATGTAAGGATATATTTACTCGTATATATTCCTAGCCTTCTCTAGTGCCTGTTTTATTTTAATTGATTATACAGAGGCCTCAACAATTGAGAAATTGAATTATTTATTTATTTATTGGGAACTGGTAATCCCCAATAATGAACAAGAAAACTTGCAACAAAAAAAGAAGACTTTTTTTTCTTATATGACAGTACCAAGAATAAACTAAAGTTAGACAAGAAACATATCATGTTGTGGTACAATAAAGGCCTCGTGTGTGTGTGTGTGTGAAAACAAGTCTCATAATAGTCATTGTATTTGAAATGCTTGTTATAAGAAAAACCAAGATCCATTAGAGTCAGAAGTTGCATCTGAAGTATCATGTTTACTACCATAAGGGATCAATCTTCCAGTCAAGAAGTTGTCCTCCTATGCTTCCCAGTCAGGGATATTCGCAGTCGCTTCGTTCACCATTCTAACAAGGGTAACCTGTAGATGGTTCAAAATTTGAAAACGTATAAAAAGACTGGTCTGTGACATTAATTATAGGAAGATGTGCAGGTCTAAGGAATATCAGACATCACAGAATGGAAAATTGCTCTAGTTCTTTTGTTGAGAATAGTAATATGATTAGCCATTTTGAGGTCTCCATCTATGTTGTCGATTTTGAGCTTTATTGTTAATGGAATTTAATGCATGTAATGCTACAATGCCCCAAGAGGAGAGTTACAAATTTTATCTGCTGATTCAAGTGAAGATGAATGGCATTGGTTTTTGACCAACAACTCTTGGGAAATGAGATCATTTTATCATTTTAGCTGGTACTCTATAGAATTCCCCTCTTTATGCTTAAGATATATGCGAGCACATACTTTTCAAATTCTCATCTAATTTCCCAAGAAGTTGTTGGTCAAAAACAAATCCATGTTATGTTATCATGCAAATTTAGTTCATTTTGCTCGATTCATATTATTTGATATTAAAACTTCTGCGCATATCTCATTAAAACTTTGTGTGCGCGTGTGCGAGTGTGTGGTACAAGTATGTCAAAGATTTGGCAACAATCTAGGTATGATCAGTTGCAACTTCCAGAAGCCATTGAATTGATTTTGGAAGATGGACGGTTATCCATAAAAGAACTTACCAAGTTGAGGGCTTTATATTAGAGATCAACAAGAAAGATGTATGATTTTTTTTCTAATTTCTTTCTTTTGTTATTTTATTATTATTGTTGTTGCAGTCATACAAATATTGATTTGATTTTGATTTCTGATTGACTTCATTTTATTTATCGCACAAATTTACAGTGGCTCGATCTCACCATCGATCAAATCTTAATGTGTTTTTGATGCCTGATATATGCTGTTATCCATACAAGAATTACAAATCTACATGCATTGGGTGACTTAGGGAACTAATGTCAAAATTTTCTCAAACAAAAATAATTCATTAAGGTGCTAGATGTACTATAACTCATAATGATATTGTAAGTGAATTTCAATCCTCATAACCATATCCCAACATTCCAGTATAATTCGAGTTATAAGAACATACCACACTCTCAGGGACTCCAGGTGGAGGCATTGTAAGGTTTCTTGGAGGAGGTTTAATTGTATATGATCTTTTATCAAACCTCCACTCTCCAATCTTCCCAGGAGTTCCTCTGCCCTGCAAAAAACATAAGATGTTGAAACCGCATTTGGAGGCACCTAATGTCCATGGAAATTTGGCTATCTACATAGCTTGAATATTATTGTACCTTCATATCATAGTCACATCCATAGGTATAGTGGATAATGAACTTTTTGCCAACTTCTAGATCCCATGGAGGCTGAAAATCACAGTAGAATTTCATAATATTTATTAAGCATGCATCATAATAAAAATAATTCCAAATAAATTATACCTGAATCATGAAATCCTTGAACAAGATGTTACCAATGTTATGCAGAGCTGATGCAATGGCATAACCATACCTGAACATTGTATGTCAGAAAAATAAATATTACAAGTGAAGGCAAGATAAAAAAAACTATCATGCAACTTAGTCTCTCTCAACATAACTGATGTGAAACCTTACATTTCAAGTACCCATCCAAAAGCTTTATCTGCTTCAGGATCCTTCTTCATTTCTATAGAGACATTCATCCATGTAGGGGCAATCTTCTTAAGCTTAGCCTGTGTTTATTATGACAGGAACATCAAAAAAGCAGTATGCCAAAAAGAATCAAATAACAGACTTTGAAATGAATCACCTTTTCTATGATAACAGGAGAATTCCCTATGGGATCAATGTCACTTATCGGGCCTCTCTCAACGGGGAAGAATTTCCGAAGAATGGTCTCGAACCTTTTGGGATCAATGTAAAAGAAAGGGAACGCCGCTGCAAGGCCATCTTTCGATAAGTTTGGAATAGGCTTAACAATGATATGATCTGGTTCAGCCATGAAGATATAACTGTAGAAAAAATATATATCAAAACACCCACAACACAACAAGGCAGAATCAATACCATTGAAAATCATGCAATTCTTACTCTTCTGGGATGTCTGCCTTCTCCAGCCATTGAACAAAAGCATAAGGTCTATTGAGCACGACGAAACCCTGATTAAGGGGGCTTATTCAGATTCAGAAATCCTTAATGTACATTACAAAACTCAAACCAACACCACTTAAAGCTAATTCCAGAATGCAGTGGGAATCAAAATTACCAACACAAAATAGTTCTACCAATTCTATATCAAAATAATGGAACTCAACCATAGAAAATCATGTTGGCACAAGTTCTGCCTCGAGAAATTGCAAAAAAATCATTTTATTCTATGAAAACATAACTAGCCTTCTAAAGAAAAGAAAAAAAAACTAATAAATTCATACTCTATAATATAAATATATGATTAGCGTGGATACATTTCTGTTTTGCAATATGCTATATCTCCCAGCTGCCTAACTCTGCCTATTAAACATATACTGAGATATAATAGTGTATATTTTCTTTGAAAAAAAAAATACTCCATACACATGTGGTTGTGCTAAGTCCAACTTTTTTTTTAAATTTTTTTAATACAATCTCTCATTCAAGGCATACTATTATATTAAATGCTATAACAGTATATATATATATTTTTTTAAAATAAAAAAATTACTCCAAAACAGATTGGGTGGGTTCAATGTATCAGTGTTCAAGAAATTAGGACTACAAAATACAAACTGCTAAACAAAAAAAAGAATTGATTCCCCCCCAAACTAACTATGAATCAGAGGAAAACAAAGACAACCCATCAAAGTAGAGCTGAAAGGGTACCCGATCCATCCCGGCGGGGAGAGGCTTGGCGACGAAGGTGGGAATCTCCTCCATGTGGCGATCGGGTTTCCCGGAGTGGAGAATCCTAGTGAACCCACCCATTTCTGACCCGGGCATGTCCTTGAACCGTTTGAACCAGTAGTACATCACCCTCGTCTGCCAAGTGCTGTACACTGAGTCCGTCGCCGTCACCGCAGTGTGGAAGAGCCTCCTCACCTTCCTGTCCTCCTTCGACGATCGACGGCGATGATCAGTGGGCTTTTGGATGATTGGGTCCACGTGATGGTGGTGGGTGGGGAATTCGGTGCTGAGTGGGGCGTTGGAAGAGATGAGGAGGTTGTAGGTGATGAAGGTGACGGAGAGGGTTATGGAGAGGGTGTAGATTAAGCTCTGGTACCCCATCTCTCTCTCTTGTTCTGCTTCTTCAGTTCCTCTGTTTATTCTGGTATTGTGTACTCTGTTTTGTGTGTGACTGTATAGGGAGTGAAATATTGACAGTTGATGAGATGACCGTTGAAGTGATTTATTTAAGTAGTTTTTTTTATCCGGATCCAGTTAATCCAGTTAAGTCTGGTACCATCAGTACCGCACACAACTTATGCGAAGTTACAGCCTGAATAGAATTGCACAGTCATGTTGGGTACTCACTTTGTAATTTATAACCTGTTAGTTCGATTCATACGTTGTGCAGTTCGATCCTCCAAGTTATCATTTATTATTTTTGGGTCCTTGACATTTTTTTCCTTTAGGTCCCCTGAGTTAGTGAAAATATTTTTATTTCTCAAGAACAAAATATAGTAGGAGACTCTCTGGTTAGATTTAACTTACATTGAGGCAAATATTAGCAAACAAAAAAATGAGTCCATGCTACTTTAATTACAAGGGCTAAAAAGAAAGACAAAAAAGCATCCACAAATGGGAGATACAGAGAGAGACCATGTAAATAAAAGCATCTATATAATTCATATCAACAAGTGGTCTTACATATAATTAAAGAAAGAAAGAAACGAAAATAAAAGTAGTACATCCACTCCAATATGTTACATATGCTAGTCATGTACTGGGGATTTCAACTACATATAATACATTGATCCCCTACTGTGAGCCTCATAGAATCAATCATACTGAAATATAGGGTGTGCTATCAAGGGTGAGGGGGACCCTGCGGTGGACGAGGACCACCATGATGAGGCGCATGGACCGCTGGACCCGGCGGAGGACCATGCGAACCGGGTGGTGGCGGACCGTGGTGGCTCGGTGGAGGTGGACCGGGTGGGGGAGGACTCGGTGGACCGGGTGGACCGGGCGGGGGAGGATTCGGTGGACCGGGTGGACCGTGAGGCCGGTCATGAGGTTGTGGACCAAATGGAGGTGGCATATTTGTTGTATGATATGATGATGGTTTGTTTGTTGTTTAGAAGGGATTGATTTGAAGAGTTGTGTATTGAAAATAGGCTGTTTATAGTTTGTATATATAGAGGGTTGTAGAGAGAATGGTAGGGGATGACTTTTGCATGGGTTATCTGTTGTAACAACTAGTCAAGAAGGATAGCTGGCTTGATTTTCTTAGCTTAGCCTATAAGGATTTGAATTATTGGTGTGTATCATGGAGAGACTTCATGAGCTGCAATGCAAGGTCGGTTCATCTTCTAGCAGATTCTCTTTGTGAGTCGGCACTTGACAGAACAAATATCTATATCTGACCCGAATCCGGTTACACGTGTAATTTACCAGATCTGATTTGAACCTGATCTGGGGGACCTGAACATAAAATTAGGTCGGGTCCGCTTCCACCCCGACCCTAATTCTATGGATCCGAGATCTGACTATTTTATATATAAGCCCATATATTCTTAAGCTATTAGTTGACTCATTTGTTTAATTTGATTGGTTTATTGTATGATTTATTTTAGATATTGTTGTAACTTGTAAGATTTTAAAAATTAGATTTGGTGTTAATTTGATTGATTTGTTGTATGATTTATTTTGGATATTGATGTATTGGTGTTAATTTATTTTAAATATTTTTAGTGTTTTGGTTAATAAATGTTTGGTAAAGATGTTCTTTTATTAGCCATCTCATGTCCGGGTCCAATTTTCAATGGACCTACTAGGTCTTGAGTTGGACTTGGGTTTGGTAGGTTCATGTCATGGGTTGGGTCCAGGTCCACCATGACCCGGCCCGAATCCAACCCATTGACATGCCTATTTGTAAGTGATTATTTAGAGTTTTTTCAACTGATATGCTGGTTAGATGTCCTACAGAAAGTTCATATATCTCGATATTCTTTTAGCAAGGTATATAACTCGCTGTCTCGTTGATTTTTTTTTTCAAACCGGTTATTTAATTCGTCATGAAGCTATAAAGATGTTCATTTAAACATATATCTCATTTAAACATGTTTACTATTTAAAAAAATTATAAAATGTGTTTCTAATATTATTCTTAATTAAAAGGACAAAGCGTCAATTACACACACACAGACACACACACACACACACAAAAAAAGAGTTAGCGTGCCAAAATTCAAGGTTTCTTTTTTTCTAATTTTTATTTTTAGGCTGCAACCTGGTTGTGTTCTTGTATCTTGACTTTGTCTCCTTTCATTGCATTTTTTTTATTAGTTATTCCACTCTGTTCTCCTTTTCAGATATTTGTAACTTCGATTTTTAATATAAAATTGGGGTAGCGGTGGTTTAATTTTCATATAAAAACTTCAAAATATCTCCAATTTTATTACATTCCTTACGTGGATATGCAATCAATTTTTAAATTTGATTTCAAAATCCAATAAATCTTTCCAAATCATATAAAATCATATGCAAAAAAATCTTTTCCATACATTATTGTCAATTTTTTTTAACATCCAATCATCAATAAAAATTTCAATTGAGGATAACGTCTTACCAGTTTAAAATTTAAAAAATCATATCATAAAAAAATAAATCACAATCAGATCTTCCGTTTCAAAAAATAGATGATCATTAATTCTTAAGGATCATTTCAAAATCATCAGACCAAATAAAATTGATTCTTCTTCCAAATTTATAAAGCATTGTTAAAAAAATTATTTATTTTATATTTTGAAAAGCTCCGTGTAAAATAAAACAATTTAAAATAAAATAAAAACTAGTACGTGGAATTAAGCCTATCGTCAATTATCCGATAAAATATATGTATCCGATCTGAATCCGTATTAAAAAAATTATTCGAAAAATTTTCATTATCTTGTATCGTATTTGAAAATATTATTATGCTATTATTTATTTAGTTATACATTTATATTTTTAGTATTAGTATGAGTTTTTATTTTTATTTTTAATTTAAAGCATGTAATGTTTTATGTATATGTTTATAATTTTAAGTTTTATATATTAGATAATTATTAGATTTTTTACATATTTCAAATATTAAATATTTGATTTTTAGACTTTTGGATATTTTAATAATTGCATATTCATTTTGAATTTTCGAATATTTGAAATAACTATCCGAATTCGA
The DNA here is from genome assembly GCA_030737845.1 of Acorus calamus. NCBI lineage: Eukaryota > Viridiplantae > Streptophyta > Magnoliopsida > Acorales > Acoraceae > Acorus > Acorus calamus. The sequence continues at coordinate 28,894,868 of CM060874.1, read as the reverse complement.
ATCCGTATTTTGGATCAGATTCAAATAATTACTTTTAATATTCATGGGATATTGAATACATATTTTTTTTGTGATATCCGGTTCAAATAGGATATGAGCTAATCCATATCCGTCCGATTGATAGACTCACGGTGGAATAATCTCATGTTCGTAACCTAACACGCTGGTAAGAATATCTTATGATAACCGCGTTTCATTGACGCAAAACTATAACGACTTCCCCGTTCCACTTTACATAATCACGTTACACGTGTTATATATCTTTCACTTAAAATTACTCGCGAATCATTCTTACCCACTACCCTGAAATCTGAATGAAAAGAAAATGAAAAAAAATTTCAATGAATGATTGTATTCTTTTGTAACCTTTCATCATTTTCATTTATTGGATTAATTAAATTAAATCTCATTTATAATCTCATTTGATATTATGTCTCTTGCCTATAAATAAAGGCATACATTATATTCTAGACATATTTAAAAATACAAGAAATACAAAAACTTCTCTCTCTCTTCTTTCTCTTTTGGTAGATCATCTCTTCTGGTTGGTATATTAAATCTTCTTTTATTTAAATTTATAACACGTTATTAGCACGAGGTTCTCTATTTAGATTCACAACATGTTATATCATGGGTTCAATTTCTTTTTTCTTTCAAGCGGATTATTTTTTTTATACAGTAACCACAATCCATATGATTTATGAAGAATGATGTTCTGTTAATTAAATAAGATCCATATACATACATGTGTTATGATTATATATTTATGCAATGAACAATGAACAGTAGTATGCAATTTTTTCTCTCCATGCAACCCGTATGGGCATATGCAATTTTTTTTCAAGCAACCCATGTATATTACCAACCATTCAATACCAATCCGTGTTCTTTATTGTACTTATTTTTTCATGCAACAATACTCGAATTGTTATTATTATTGGATCTCTCTACTTGTTATCTATTACTAGAATTTAAAGTTTCTTAAATATTATTATTCAATCATGAATATCTTTTACATATTGTACTCTTTTTCTTTCGTCTAGGTTTTGTTCCACTGAGTTTTCCTAGCAAGGTTTTAATGAGGCAGTATTAAACGTGTCCAGCATTACTAAGATCAAGTAATTGTACTTTTTTTCCTTCGTTTTGGGTTTTTTTTTTTTTTTGGTTTTACGAGTAAGGTTTTAATGAGGCAATTACCTTAGTATAATGGTTGATGGTCATCCAAGGAGGAGTGTTATAAATATGAATGACCATTATATCCTTTTGTAACCTCCCATAATTCATTTATTGGATTAATCAAATCAAATCCCATTTGTAATCCTATTTGATATTGCGTGCCTATAAATAAAGGCATATATTGTATTCTAGACACATTGAAAAATACAAGAAATACAAAAACTTGTCTCTCTCTCTCCCTCCTTTTTCTCTTTTGATAGATCATCTCTTCTGGTTGGTATATTGAATCTTCTTCTTTTATTTAGATTTATAACAAATCTAACCCAGACGAACCAAATATAATTCAATTATTGGAATTCTCTTTTTCATCCCTCTTCGTTCACTGCCTCTTTTCAGGTAAGAAGCACCTCTACAAGTATTTGATGAATCGACAGTAGTATATCTTATTGTTTTTATAACAACACTAGATTTTGTTTTTTTTTTCTTCTATTTTAAATTTTTTGGTTTCTCCATTGTTCAATGTTTTATACTTTTATGTACGTAAGAAACTACCATATTGATGATTCTTGTAAATCATTATATAATCAATTAGGTCATTGTTACACACAGTTCTATTTACCGTCCTTATACCTCATCATCGTCTAGCTCGTTCAAATTTTTTATACATTTGATTAGTGGGAGTATACAATTCTTTTTTTATAATAAAAGTACATATTTAGATGATGTATTATATTTTTATTAAAAAATCAAAACGTGTGTAGGCTGCTGATGAGATCGTGTCTAACATTTTTCAAAGAATTATCCAATCATATTGGTCCTACATGTTGCTCTTATGGGTTTCATTAATTGGTTTTCTTTGTTTCCCATGTTGTGAGATCCCATAATTCTTGTGGGTTTTTTTTAATGCAATAATTCATGTGGGTAGTTCAATTTGCACAATTCCTAATCCACCTAATAATGAGTATTGGAGGAAAAAAATACATGGATTTTTCAAAATAGTGCAGCTTTTATGTTTTATCATTTATTGAAAACTTGAGTGGACATGCAAATAATATATCTTGATTGTTGTACCCAAAACTTTACCCCAGTTCTAACCAGCATAAGCTCATATATGTGGTGTTCTTATGTGATTCACTGCTGAAGCCTGAAGCTTCTCTTTGTGTGTGCAAGTGATATATTCAATGGAGGATTTACCATACCCATTAGTAGTAGACATACTTGGGGGACTCCGCAAATCCTCTGATCGCAACTGTGTCTCTAACGTGCAAGCACATCCTCGCGATCGACAATGAGCATCGACAATCTATCCGAGTTGGATGTCATCTACAGCCCGCATATGAAGCCTTGACATCCCTTTGTGATCGTTTCCCGAACCTGAAAACCGTGGAGATAGACTACTCTGGTTGGACATCAGTTCTAGGAAAGCAATTGGATGACCAAGGCCTCAGCATCCTCGCAGGCCACTGCCCTTCACTGACTAATCTCACACTAAGTTTCTGCGCCTACATTACTGATGTGGGTCTTGCTCATTTGGCCTCTTGTTCGAACCTGCGATCTCTGAAGTTGAATTTCATCCCTGGCATCAGTGGTTGTGGAATACTGTCTTTAGTTGTTGGATGCAAGGACCTCTTAAATCTCTCCCTTGTGAGGTGCTTGAATGTGAGAAGCTTTGAGTGGCTTGAATACCTTGGTATGTTTGGAAATTTAGAGGAGCTTTTTATTAAGAACTGCCGCGCTATTGGGGAGGGTGACCTGATCAAATTAGGACCTGGTTGGATGAAGCTTAAAAGACTGGAGTTCGAGATGGATTGTGATTTTCCATATGCAAAAGCCTATGATAAGTTGGTGGCATTGCGGTGTGAGTCACTGAGGGAGCTTAGCTTGGTGAATTGCATCATCTCCCCAGGGAGAGGTCTCTCATGCATGTTGGGGATGTGCGAAGCATTGGAGAAGGTACATTTGGACATGTGCAGTGGAATTACAGATGGTGATATAGCGGCATTAGCAAGCAAGTCTAAGAGGCTCAAATCTTTCTCGCTTCATCTTTCTCCGGGATCCTTTGGGCTCACTAATGATTTATATTGGGTGACCGATGAGTGTGTGAAGGCAGTTGCTTGCGGGTGTCCGAATCTTGAAGAATTTAGATTGGTTTACTCCAAAAGGATCTTCCCGTGTTGCTTTTACCTCAGTTTGGATGGCCTTCTCTCGTTGATCCAAAGTTGTCCGATCCGTGTGCTGGCACTTGAAGCTGTTTACTTCTTCGATGACTTGGGAATGGAGGCTCTTTGTTCTGCTAATCTTTTAAGTACTCTGGAGCTTGTTCAATGTCCAAAAATCAGTGATGAAGGGATCCGGTTCATTAATAGATATCCTCTCTTGACTACACTGAAGCTATCCAAGTGTGTGGGCGTAACAGATATGGGTTTGAAGCTGCTCATCGGTTCAAAGAAACTGGAGCGGTTGATGGTGGAGGACTGTCCCCGAATCTCTCCAGAGGGGATTAAAGGTATTCAAGATCTGTGTCTTATAAGCAAGATATAAAGTGGCTGTATTAAAGTAGTTGCTTTGGTTCTTCTTATATTGAGATCCACATTTTCAGCCATTTCTGTCCTTGAAGCATTCCAAATCAATGCACACTTGTTTGAGCTTCAATTTGTTATCATTTGAAATTGGTCTCTACTGTAATTTTTGCACTAAAACATTGAGAGAACTAAATAGATAGGCACAGATTGCTATATGCAGGCTGAAAGTAATTTGAGTAGCCTGTCAGAAATTAATTTTATGACAAACCAAACAATGAAATTTTCACACATAATTAGCTAGCAAATATCATGTAACAATCTGCATTGATACAATTTAGAAATACTCTTCAGAAAGAAAAAATTGAATGGCAGAATGCAAGATTCATTTGTATGAGGTTCGCACATTCAAGAGGCCACAAGCATCTGAGATAAGTTAAAACTTGGGAGACTATCAACCTGTGGAACATCAAAGCTGTTCAATGAATATACAAGCATTGACTACAATTTGGCCAATCTTTCTGAGGATGCTTTTCACTGACTCAGACGATTCCAGTCCTTCCATGAACTTTTTGATGCTCTCTTTGGTTACCAACTCTTCTTCCTCTTGTCAACTCCTTCACATTCTCATATGGTTCTGGTGTTCCATGTTCCTAAATGGTCATCCACATATACCTTCTTTGATTTCTCCTAGAAGAGCCTAATCATCACTTGACGTTAACTGCAAGTGAGTTTATATATGTTTGCCAAACTTATTGTTTCTCATCTCAAAACCTATATATGAATGCATATGCTTCATCAAAAACTCGATTTGAGCAAATGGAACCGATTGATTGTCTCTTTGGTGATTTTAAATTAAACAAAAAGTCAATTTTTTTTGTGCATGGAAAATCAATATTTATTTACCTTCATGAGTAGCCCAAGATGAAGGCAGTCAGGAATTTTAATGAATAAGTTCATCACAGATTTTCCACTTTATTAGTATCTTGTCTTACTAGTAGAACCATTGATAGAGGAAATGTGTGATGTTTAACTGGTTTCTGTTATTCATGAAGAATTATGCCCTTTGGTTGAAAAAACTTCTTACTAAGCACTTGTATAAAACAGCATCATCACACGACAACATCTTCTAATTCTATTCAAATATTTGAGGAATAAATTGTAAGATTATAGATAAGGGTAATTGATCATAATCCTGGTAAAAGTAATAATGATGTGATATCCGAAATCTTGCCCTTTTTTCTAGATATCAAGTGCTATGTATTTGGTAGTGCCTTGTTTTATTCTGCTCTTCCAATTCATCTTCACATTAATAAATGCGTGTTCTGACGAAACCAAAACTTTATTTTTCTAGCAGTGAAATATAATCATAAATTGAAAAGCATAACCCAAATGCAAATACCCATATGCTTGGTGAGATGGGCATTGATCCATGTCAAATTGTGAAAAATCATAAAGCTCATGCCAAGAAATTTAATTTATTATTAGAAACAAATTACAATGATACAGCTGCATAGTAGCACCATCATGTTGTATTACTTCCTTTCAGATCCTCAGCTATGCTCCTTGCACTATAGGTTTAGGCCATGCAAATTAAACTTCACTTTGGTAAAAGATCATGTAATTAGGAACCTTTTGAACAATAATACTTTCATTGTGACATGGAATCTGAAGATCACTAATGACCACTGCAGAGAGACTGTTTTTTTTTATGCACAAGAGAATATCATCTACTTGCACAATCACAAATGGATTTTTTTCAACCATATAGTGTTTGTATAAGGAAAAAAATCAAATGAGTTGTATTCTCATAACATAACCTGGGATGCAGATGATGAAAAGGGAGTTGATAACATGGATGAGATTATCTGACCAAGATTTGCATAATTATTAAATAGAGATGTAGAGATTAGAGACTGGAGAGACGGAACATTTGTTTATAACTACTGAGAATTTTGGATTTTAGTTATTACATTTGTGGAGTAGATGATGTTTGCCTTGTACAGACAAGGTTGCCAGCATCCTATGATTAAGGATGAAGATGGAATTTAGAGTCAAAAGAACTTTATTATAAAACTCACTCTAGGGGCGCCACAAAAATTATCATAAACATCAACTACAAAGATCAAAGTGTCCTTATCGTACTACCACCGAAAGCAAAGATCCCAGGAGACTTGTGCCATTGTGCGATCATTCCAGGGAACTCCATGTCATCTAACGTAATATATAAATCACTTAAAATAAAATATACTTCACTGTATCAGTATATATATTATGAAAAATATAAAAATATACACATTCAATTCATTAGAACATGTATTTCACTTTTTCTGAAAATGTGTAAATATATATATTTAATAAAACTGACTTCTTCTTCGATATGCAATTACTAAGTATAACATTTTCCCTTTCACAAATTGCTAAAAAAAAATATATTATATCATGTCATATAACGCAATATATAAATCACCTAAAATAAAATATACTATATTATGAAAAATATAAAAATATACGCATTTAATTCATTAAAATATGTATTTCACTTTTTATGAAAGTGCACAAATATATATATTTAATAAAACTGATAACTTCGGCGTGCAATGGTTAAGTACAACATTTTCCCTTTCACAAATTACCAAACAAAAGCAAGTGAATTTGTTCAACTCACAACTAGTCTTTGCTAGAAGACTCGAACCGACCTAGTATTACAGCTAATGAAGTCTCCATCTACTAATAATAATATAAAATATCACACATCAACATATACCAAAAATTCAAAACCTTGTAAGCTAAGAAATCAAGCATGCTATCTTTAGACACCATGACCTTTCACACTTCCCGACCAGTTGTTCCAACAATAACTAATGCAAAAGTCACATCCTACCATTCTCTCTACAACCCTCTCTATATAAACATCCCATTTTTCAATACATTCTCTTCAAATCAATCCTTCTAAGTTCTAACAACAAATATGTTTCCTCCATTTGGTCCACCCCCTCATGACCGGTTTCACAGTCCACCCGGTCCTCCCCCGTTCGGTCCACCGAGTCCTCCCCCACCCGGTCCTCCCCCGCCCGGTCCACCGATGCCTCACCCACCCGGTCTACCCGGCCATCACCCACCCGGTTCACCGAGTCCTCCCCCGCCCGGTCCACCCGGCCATCACCCACCCGGTCCACCGAGTCCTCCCCCGCCCGGACCACCCATGCCTCACCCACCGAGTCATCCTGGTCCACCCCCACCCAGTCCACCGAGTCATCACCCGCCCGGTCCACCCATGCCTCACCCACCTAGTCCAAATGCACCTCCACCACTGGGACTACTGAGTCCTCCACCACCGGGTCCCCTCCGTCCGCTTCCACCGAGTCGCCCCGGTCCACCACCACCCGATTGGCATGCTCCACCAGGTCCACCACATGGACCACCGGCTCCCTATGCGCCTCATCATGGTGGTCCTCCTCCACCACAGGGTCCTCCTCACCCTTGATAGCACACACTAGAATTCAATATGATTGATTCTACCAAGCTCACAATAGGGGATCACTGTACACTAGCATATGTAACGGATTGTAGTGGATGTACTACTTTTATTTTCCCTTCTTTATTTCTTTGATTATCTGTAATATATATGGATGATGCAGTACTTGTTTATACGAATAATATATAGATGCTTTTGTTTACATATGCATGGTCGCTCTATATCCCCATTTGTGGATGTTTTTTTTTTCTTTTTTTTGCCAGCAAAAAGGGTTGAAGTCATTTTTACGATTTAAAACTAAGAGCTCACATGGTTTTTTTTTTTAAATGTAAAAATGACTGGATCTAACATTTTTCATTTTATTTAACCCGAGGATGGGTCAACTTTGCTAATTTTTGCCTCAATGCAAGAAATTTTAATGCTATATTATGTTCTTGAGAAATTAAAAGAGATTGAAATATTCCAAAAAAATTGTAATAATGGATCTGCAATCTTAAATGGTTGAGGTAACAGAACTGGGGCTTTCAATGAGTCATTCTTACAGTCATTTTGCTGCAAGCCTGCAAAACCAATTTAAATTTTGGGTGAAATGTGTTTGGACCCTTAAAGCCTTTGCAACCTATAAAAATATCCTCTAAAATTCAAAAACATACACACACCCCTGCCACTGCCATTAGATTTTGCGTTAAGATAATCCATTAAGATGAGACAAAAATTCAGTTTTATCCTTTTAATTAATTGTGTGCAAGTCAATTCTCATACAAAAAATACATCGGCATCCAGATATATTTGAAAAATTCATTATCATATTAGCTAATATTTACAAAGCATATTCAAAGTTAATTTCATGAGTTCTTTTTTTAAATATTTAATTATTTAATTGAAAGATAAAATAATAATTTTTTTAAAAAATTCTCTTAGCCTAATGAAAAATCTAATGGTAAAAGGTGAGTAAAAAATTAAAACCTACGCAGAGTGAGTAAAACTAACATTATCAACAATCATCTCAATTGTGTGTTGTGTGTAAAGTAACACGCTGGTAAAAATAGCCTGTGATAACCACGTCTCGTTGACGTGTTTACAGTCTCCATAGACACGTGAGCCGCATCCAGAGATCATCATATATGTCACCTAGAATTACTCGCGAGTCACCGGTATCTAAAAGCCTGAATCCGATCATCCCCCAACAAAACCAAATATAATTCAATAATTGGATTTCTTTTCAGCCCTCTTCGAGCACTGCCTTTTCTCAGGTAAGAAAACACCTCTACAAATATTTAATGAATCAAAGCAGGATTATAATTTATTGTTCCTATAACAGTATTAGATTTTGATTTTATGGGTCTCATAATTTGGTTTTCTTTGTTTCCCATGTTGGGATCTCATATTTCTTTTGGGTGGTTTGAACTTTGAATTGCTCAATTCCAGCTAATAATGAGTATCGAACATAATCCATGCGAAATCTGGATATTCATACTAATGTTTGAATACATTTAGAAAATAGTTTAATTATTTCTGTACTTTTTCGTATTTATTGATTTATGAATGACACTGGGGTACACGAATGTCACTATGATTACAATTGGGATGTAAATCATATAACCTTATTGTTGTGCCCATAATTTTTTCCCCTTTTAGTTCTAACCAGCATAAGCTCATATATGTTGTGTTCTTATGTTTGATTCATAACTGAAGCTTATCTTCATATATCTTTTGTGTGCATGTGTGCAAGTGATATAATCAATGGAGGATCTACCATACCCAATAGTATTAGACATACTTGAGAGACTAGGTAAGGCTTCCGATCGCAACTCTGTGTCTCTAACCTGCAAGCGCATCCTTGCAATCGACAATGAGCATCGAAAATCTATTCAAGTCGGATGCGGTCTACACCCTGCATATGAAGCCTTGATGTCCCTCTGTGTTCGTTTCCCAAACCTGAAAACAGTGGAGATAGGCTACTCTGGTTGGACATCAGTTCGAGGAAAGCAATTGGATGACCGAGGCCTTAGCGTGCTCGCATGCCACTGTCCCTCACTGACTGATCTCACACTTAGTTTCTGCACCTTCATTACTGATGTGGGTCTCGCGCATTTGGCCTCCTGTTCGAACATGCAGTCTCTGAAGTTGAATTTCGTCCCCCGCATCAGCGGTTGTGGGATACTGTCATTAGTCGTTGGATGCAAGAACCTCTCAAGTCTCTCCCTTGTGAGGTGCTTGAATGTGAGAAGTGTTGAGTGGTTGGAATACTTAGGCAAGCTTGGAAATCTTGAGCAACTCTTGATTAAGAACTGTCGGGCTATTGGAGAGCATGACTTGATCAGGTTGGGACCTGGTTGGAGCAAGCTTAAACGTCTGGAGTTCGAGATGGATTGTAATTTTCGATACACTAAAGCCTTTAATAAGTTGTTGATTCTGCAGTGCGAGTCGCTGAAGGAGCTTAGCTTGGTGAATTGCATCATGGGCCCAGGGAGAGGTCTTTCATGCATGTTGGGGATCTGTGAAGCATTGGAGAAGGTGTATTTGGACAAGTGTGATGGAGTTGGAGATAGTGATATAGTGGCATTGGCGAGCAAGTCTAAGAGACTCAAATCTCTCTCGCTTCGCCTTTCTCCGGAATTCTTGACGCTCGGCAATGATCCATATGGGCTGACTGATGAGAGTTTGAAGGCGATTGCTTGCGGGTGTCCGAAGCTTGAAGAGTTTAGATTGGCTTACTCCTATGGGGATTTCCCCTTTTTTTCTTACCTCACTTTGGATGGCCTTCTCTCATTGATCCAAAGGTGTCCGATCCATGTGTTAGCGCTAGAATGTGTTTACTTCTTCAATGACTTTGGAATGGAGGCCCTCTGTTCTGCTAATCTTTTAAGTACATTGGAGCTGGTTCAATGTCAAGAAATCAGTGATGAAGGGATCCAATTCATTAGTAGATATCCTCTCTTGACTGCACTGAAGCTATCCAAGTGTTTGGGCGTAACAGATTTGGGTTTGAAGTCACTCGTTGGTTCAAAGAAACTGGAGGTGTTGATGGTGGAGGACTGCCCCCAGATCTCTGAAGAAGGGGTTCAAGGTATTGCAAGATCTGTGTCTTATAAACAAGATATGTCGTGGTTGTATTGAAATGGTTGCTCTGGTACCGCCTTGTGTTTTATCTTTTATATTGTATTGAGTCCCTTATTTTGAGCATTTGATCATGCTGAGACTGTATGAATATAACGTTGTAGATATTTCAGTTGTAGTATTTCTGCAAATGAGTGCTAATATATGTGGTGCATTTTCAAAGAGACCAAATTGTCAAGTTTAACAAGCTCAAGCCATTTCTGTCATTGAAGAATTCATGGAAAGTTCATCTATTCATGGGGCCACCAGTACCCAAGATATGTCAGAAACATGGGAAACTATATCAACCTGTAGAACATTGAAGGCGTTCACACTGATCTGAAGCATCGACTGCAGCTTTGGCCAATCTTTTCTGCTTCCCCAGGCAATTCCATCCCTTCAATGTTTCATCACCTGAGAAACCACGGATAGTGATTTCCGATGGCTGATGATGAACTGTTGCCATTCCTTTGGGAGTACACCCAATTCGGTGAGCATTCCTTTCATGGTTGAGCCACAACTGTAATTTATGAGTAGCATTGGCAGTCCTAACACTCATATCAAACCAATATCAGATGCACTGAAAACTCATATGAAACATACAAGCATGATTCAAATATCATTTTAACAACTATATTTATATTACTAAAATGAAACTCTGTGGAAATACTTTTGCATCAGCCAAATATTGCCTTGCTGTGTTTTTTTTCTATAATTTTGGTGAGCAAGAAAACATATATTAATGTGCGAAAAGAATCAGGTACATTTTGCTGCCATGGAACCTTACATTCATCTTTTCCACTTGGCTGCAGTCCCTGCATGACCCCCTTCACTTCCAGCTTCTGTGTATGAGTAGTTGGAGCTCTTGCTGCGTAGGCAAGTACGAATTCTGCCTTGTAGCTTTGAATCAGTCCTCCATAGCCAGACCAGTGGCTGAGTTCCATCTGAATTAAGGTTGGATGAATCTGGCTTAGGAGGTATCCACAGATGCATCGAGGTTTTAAGCAAAAGAGGCTGAAGGTCACCTCCAAATCTGAGCAGCACTTCCTTCTAAGATTTTGTTCTCTTCAGCATACCTTTGGAAACATGTTTGTCACCCAAGGTACTTCATTCTGTAGAAATATCCCTCTTAGACTAATTTTAATCCAAACATAACATATTGGGGTTATATGTAAGAATCAGGATTCTTATATATTTTTTAGTTCTATTTTCTCCGTAACCTTAGGTGGTCGATGTTTTAAAAATATAAAAAGATATTATGTGTTACACATGAAAATGCAATAACTAAAGGGAAAATTTATTTTAAGGTTTTTTAACATGTTTTTTAGCCTCAATTTTATCTTTTACCTTATATACTAAAGGGAAGGAATTCTAAGTTCCAACTTTGCATTCCAATTTTATCTTCCCACAATTTATATCTAAATATTAACCTGCTCATTTCTACAAAACTGGTGGGGTTTTAATATTACACTTCACAAATTGAGAAATGAATTATATCAATATATCATTCATTAGAAATGTATTAGGTGGAATGTTTATGATCCAAATCGAATAGACACCTGTGGAGGCAAAATTAATAAAAACTTGGTGACGCACTTGTGGGTTGTGGTGGTGTTGTCATTGTACAAACGCCGTGATGGAAGATTTGGTTGTCGGGACTGTGAGAGGGAGAGGACGGGAGGTGCTCGTTCTTCTTTGTTGTTGCTGTTGGAACTCGACGGGTGGGATCTCATCTTTCAAAAAAATTGAAATTTTTTAAGGGGTGGGGTGAATAATAACGGGTGGAAATAACAGCCCCCTCGTCAAAAACTTGATGAGTATACAAGTACAACGTACGTAGTCCGTCTATATATTCATTTTTAAAAGAGTTGTTTTACCCAAATTTTTTTTTAACCCCAGTTCAAGTCCTATATGCGTTAATAGAAAATTAATGAAGCATATACTCACATTAACGAGGTATATGTACTGATAGAAATTTTTAACATTTTTTTATAAATGTATCTATGCAATTCATTGAAATATATGTTTTATTTTTTATAAAAGCATATACTACATTAAATGTGGTATACTATTTTTAAAAAAATTATAACATATATAAACTGAAATTGGGGCTAAAAAATAAGTTGTACAGGAGAAATGATAAACAACCATGTGTGCAGTCCTATATGCAATCCTTTTTTTAAGTACATGTCATTATATAAAAAAAATTTTTATTGAAATGGTAGACACTTTACTTAATATATTAGGATAAAAGCTCAAATGAGAATACAAAGAAAGCCAACTGTGAGCTAGGCAGAAGAGACATCTACCCTCTCCCACCAGCGCAAAGTGCCAATGCGAGTTAGGTATTATTATATAAAGTTAAGCATACAATGATATACTAACTTGTATTTTTTTTAAAAAAAAGAAATAAATTTAATATTCATACACTATGATAGAATCAATACACTGTGGTAGTGAAGTAGACGGGGCTGCAAAACAAACTAATTGTATAAGTGCTTTTTAATTTTTTTAAAATCATGTAATATATTTTTATAAAAAATAAAATATAAACCCTAGTGAATTTGAATAATATTATTTATAGAAAATATGAAACTTTTCCAACAAGAAATATGCTTCCTTGGAAGGGGTTAACAAAGTATATTGAAATGTAAATTAATTTGTAGCATCGCTCAATCAAAAAATGTGTTTACAATCACTTTTACAGTCTTAACACATTTTAATTTTTTAGAATACACATAATTGTTGAATAAAGTACATACTTTTTCAAAAAACTTGAAATATATACACTCAAACAAATTGAGTGAATACCATCTTGCATTTTTATTAATGGAATACACAATTAGTCATATAATTTGAAATTTTGAATGAACTTAAAAAAATAAAACATTTTCTTATATTATTCTTAACCAAATATATTCTCTTCTAACCAAAAAAAACAAATGCATTTGGTTTCTTTTAAGATGTATACATTTGTACAATGAATTATATATAGATTAAATAAAAAAATAAAAAATTACATAATTCTTTCAATGAAATATATATATACACACACATACATAATAAAACATAATATATACAAAAAGACTGCATGTATGACTGTAAAAAGGGACTCTGAATTAGTGTTTTAAACCCGACCAACCCAGCGGTTAAACCTTTTATTCACTTTGAATTTCAGTATAGTTTACCTTCAAAACCTAATAGTATAAAAAACTGATAAAACTCAATTAATACCTCGATTGAACTAACGATTTTGTAGAACCTGGTACTAGGCCTGTCAACGGGTCGGGTCCAGACCCGGACCCGACCCGACCTGGACCCGATTACACGTGTAATATACCCGACCCGATTTGGACCTGACCCGAGTTGGACCCGACCCGGCGGACCCGAACAAACAAACGGGTCGGGTCTGGGTCCACCCCGCCCCGACCCGTTGGACCCGAGACCCGATTGTTTTATTAATATATGTTCATATATTATAAGACTATTAGTATTAGTTGATACATAATTTTTTTTCTTACTTATATCCATAAGTTCATAAATCATAATCATAATGCCATAACATTTTTTTTGTTGTGTTGATGTTACAACTTGCAAGAATTTGATTGTTTAATATGTAATAAACTTAGTAATGTATTGTCATCGGTTTGTTTTGGACAATTAACTTATTAGCTTTTGAATTTGTATAATTAATTAGTTTGTTGCATGATTTATGTTTATTATTTTAGTTAATATGTTAATGTTTACTGTTTTGAATGTTGTTTAGGTTAATATTGTTTTGAATGTTTGTATAATTAGTTATCTTTATTGTTTAGGTTAATATGTTTTTTATGTTAGTGGTTATTGTTTTGGATATTGTTTAATAATTCATTTTTTTTTTTTTGAATTGTATAAGATTATGTTCAAACATAGTCTCATTAATAATAATGTTTTATACAAAAAATTTCAAATAGAATGATAAAGCAAACAAATATATGAGATCTTCCTCTTCTTTTTTTTTGCCAACCATCCGGGTCGGGTCGGACCCGAACCCGACCCGGACCCGACGGGTCCGGGTCCGGGTCCACATTTCCCCAGACCCGCCGGGTCCTAGATTGGACCCGGACCTGTCGGGTCTTGCCACGGGTCGGGTCCAGGTCCACCCCGACCCGACCCAGACCCGACCCGTTGACAGGGCTACCTGGTACTTTATTTATATAGCTAATAAAAGTTTAGATTTTTTATAAAAAAATTATGATATCATGTAAAAGCATAAAATTATTAAAATTAAGAATTTGAAAATTATGCAAAAAAAAAATTTATATTTTTACAAATTTATTTATTTAATAATATATATATATATTTTTAATAGTTGGACCAATTTTTATAACAAAACAAAATGTTATAAAACTAGCCCGAATACGGATAGGTGGGAAGTGGAAAAATAATACATTCTATCAAGGACCCAAAGGGGAGTCTCAGGCAGCAACAGACAACAGGCCAAGATTACATCTTTGCACCTGATTACACCACCCGAGTATCGCACGCCACTAAGGCTCACAAGATGTCTCCCCCGGTCCTCAAGATGTCTCCCCCAGTCCTGTAATATATTTATTATATCATGATAACACTATATTTTAAATTCAATTGATTCAATGGCTAAATCAATAGATCTAAACTCATTTAAATTTTAAATCAATGAACGATTCAATTTTTAGAACGTTGTTATGCGTAAGCACGTACAAAACACGTGTACATGGGAGGTGTCTTTCCTTGTAGGTAACAAACTGTATCCAAAGGACTCACTTCTATCCGCACACAGCATATCTCCAACATGTTGCCTCTTTCGGCCGAGGTGCCCAATCAAAAAAAAGTTGGCCACGTAAAACACGGTATTCATCATCTTTCATCATTTATCACTTACTTATTTATTTATTTATTATATACTATTATTATTATTGTTATTGTTATTATTCAGGCGACTGACTGACTGGTAGTTTGGTATCCATGTTTTTTTTTTCATTTATCGGAAAAATTCATATAATTTATTGATATTATTTAAAGTTTCGAATGACTCTCTAAAATACTTATATAAATTTAAATAACATCCCTTAAAGTTAAATTTTAGTTGTATATTATGATTATTTTGTGAATATTCTGTCTGGTTAATCCTAACTAAAAAATAATATACTAAAAATGTGTTAAAAATATATAAAATTATCTGTAAAAATTATTTTATCCCTCTAGATATGAAATAGATGGATTTTAGAAAACTTGAGGGGTTATATGGATTTCAGTTAGTTTAGATGGGGTTATTTGGATTCCCTCCCTCCCTTTTATTTGTTTTTTTCTTACACCCCTGAAACGGGTTTCCCCCACCAAAATGACCTCTCAACCGCACCATATAAAAAAAATCCACACAAGCTCTACCTCTCTCTCCCTCTCTCTCTCTCCCCCTTCTCAACGCATTCCTTCCTCTCCCTCTCTCTCTCTGTTCTGTCGGTGAAGATGGGATCCGGGGGCAGTCGCATGAGCTCGCGATCGACTCGTGGTCCGCGGAGGTCTGACCGCTCGAAGAGGTCGCGAGGGCTTGCCTCCTTCATCTGTGGCGGGTCTTCCTCCTCCTCTCAAGCTCCCCCTCTCACGGTCAGTTCGATTTGTTCCTTTTATCCGATCTGCTTTTGTTTTTACTTGTGTATTTGTGTTTCGATCATCCGTGTATTCTAAAAACCCTAATTCCATACGGTGATTTCTATGTGGTTCTCATGAAATTAGGTGGTTTTGGTATCAAAAGGGGGAGTTTTGCCTTTGGAATCATTTTTTTTTATGCGAACCTTTTTTTTTTTGGGATAAAAAGACATATTTGAGGTTGTTGAAATATATGCAGTGAAATCAATTCCAAGAAAGCTCAGGCCTTTAGTAACAATTCGGTGACCATTTTTGTCCATCAAACGGGTTGAGTAGAGAGGAATCTATATTTTCTACCTTTGATTTTGATAATTCAAATTTATGATCAAATTGATTTGAACAAGTCGGTGGTGTCGATTTTTTTGTTCTATTCACCACTTTATCAATTCTATTTCACATTGATTTTTCTTACAGGCTTTAATGTCTTATCTAGCGGGTGATATAAGCCTAATTAGTTCGTTCAACTTGGTTTAATATTCTTTTTCATCTGAAGGCGGATCGTCGTTCAGCTGAAGTAAAATGTTCGCAAACATTATCCCGCACAGACAATGATTCTTCTGGATGCACAAGTGGAACAGGAACATCGAGCCAAACGAGTGATAGCACCACTAGTGAAATTTCTATAGAATATGGTCCAGGAAGAGCTGAAACAAGCGATGCTGGGAAATGCCTTTCTAAAAGTAAGGAGTTGGTACCTTGTCGGTCAGATGCTGTTTATAGCGTAACTGATCCTATTCAGGAGAGAAGTGATGATCTAGAAAGCGCACCTGTGTCACCCTCAATGGATGGAGACACTTGTCCAGCTTTGGTTGGCAATGCAAATGTGGCTGATTTACCTACTCACATGGAGAGGTTGTGGTCTGGACGTATATCCCAAGAGGTGGGAGGATTTTGCATGGATGAAACAACACCCTCTGACAACCATGAAACTCGTATGGATCCTGAAACGGGTTTGACAGATCCTTCAGCAACTCAGCCATCATTAGCAGATGAGCTTGCTCGAGAGGCTGCTTCACCTGGACTCCTCATGCCTGCTGCACAGAGAGAAGATAGAGTGGGAAGTGTTCTTCATGTTGATGTAGTGAGTATCTCGTCCAATATATTATCTGGCCGCTCTGGTGATATTAGTAGCCGTGAGGTGAGAAGGAATAGCAGAAGACTGTTTTGGGATGCTTTCTCTAGGCGCAGTTACAGAAGAGGCATTGACTCTCCTGCACTTGTTTTCTCGACAGAAGATAGTGATGACCTGGGTTTTAATGACAGATGGTTCCTTGACTTTGGCGGTGATATTTTCAACAACGAGTCCAGATATGATTCTGGAGATGTCAGCAACAGAAGTCATGGTTCCAGTGAACGTCATGGATTGGGTGAACGAAGATGGCATAGAAGATCTGAGGTGAAGCTTTTTATAATTTTATGTGCTGCATGAGTTAATTAAAATTTGCTTTGGCAATGGTATAAGAAACTATAAATCACATATTCCATATACAAATTACCAAGGCATGGCCTTTTGTCCCTAGGTCCTCATCAGACTGTGTTGCATATTTTGACATAGAACAAAGTTCTTGTGGTGTGATTATTTTTTCTATACAGCACAAATTACTGATATGGATGATCGCTGTTTAATATGCTACTTCCAATGGATATTCTCCTCAATGTCATATTCATACATCGGTATTCATTCAGCGCTGAAGACTAATCTGAAATGAGCTATCAAATGCAGGGTCTGAGTGTATTGATAAGTACCCATGTACAGATCAACTTCGGTTGCTTCAGTTGTGGAGAAATCTAGTTTCTGCTTTTTTAACTTTTGGGTATGTGGATCATGATGTTGGCGGTCAGGAAACAACAGGTAAAGAGTTCATGTAGTTGAAATGAGGATGATTGATTTTCAGAAACAAGGAAGCATAAGATTAGAGAAGATGCATTAGAAAATCAGTAATAAATTTAATAAAAAAGAAGAGCTGGTTTCTTGATAGAGGCTTTTCCTTTTGAATATTTAGCAGATCGTATTCTCTTACGCTCATCTTATTTACTGTAAGTAGGGTGTTAGTGTAAGTTTAATTGAATGATTGTTGCTGCAGTGACAAATCTTTATTCTTTAGTCTTTATGTCAGACTGTTGTATATGTCTCAAGTGTAATTTGCATGTCTAAAAGTAAATTTCATATAAAAAATTCTATAGTTGGAGCAAACTACTATAATTTTCTTTGAGAGAGATACTCCTTTATTGAATTCTGGCATCCATAAAAAAGTGTGATCAGTTGGATTTTGTGAAGCCTAGAGAGTTACCTGAGAAGAAGTTGGGGGAAAGTATTAGCATAGATTAGATTTGATTCGAATTTTTTTATTTTTTTTAAATGGTGGGATGTCCCCTTATTCTATTCAGTTGGCACATATGCAGGATACGGAGATAAGGTATCTCTATAGAAGACATATAGGAAAAAAAGGACCTTATGTCAACCCTTGTGTGGACCCCAAATTGGTTTCTCACCAGCTTCCTATATCTGTCACATAACTCCTGTCCCTGTTCAATTATTAAAGTAACAAACCCCCACATTCTCTTTACACTAAGCTCTTAGACATTTTTTCCTTATATATAGTCTTTCAGTCATTGTAAGACATATATTCCAGCAGAATGTGTGAAAGATTATTCATGTGAATTTCCCCTTTACACTTATATCCCTCTTAATGAATCTAAACTTACTGTTTTCCTCCAAAACAAGTTCACTTTAATCCACACCTCTTGGCTGTATTGACACTTCATGGAGAGGTGGTTTGTGATTCATATTCCTTATTTCACAGAACACACATGGGTTTCTTCTCATTGTTCCATTTGTTTCTATTCCCTTTAGTGAGTAATTTATTGAAAGAATGGCCACATAAATGAATGGACTTTCAGAGGAGGCTTGACTCTCTCAAATATCCATGTTTTTGTTGGTTGTCAGCTGGCCTGGAAGATGATGGAATGGACAGGGATTCTATGATAGAATAAAATTCACATGTCAATCTTAAACTGATCGAATATTGGGCTTCGCTTTTGTTTATGTTTCTATGTCATTTCACAGACTTGAATGCTTGTACCTGTACTGTATTTTCTCCTCTTTATTACAGATACAGAAAATAGGAAGAAATCCGAACAGCACGGGATGAAGGGACGTGGCCCGTGGGATATTTTAAAAGGGAAAAATGACATTTAGAACGTGAAAGAAGTTAAATTAGGGTGGCAGTGGAGAGGCTGGAAGAGTTGTCAACTGAGCTCGATCTCCTATCTAAGTGGAACTCCTTATCAGTTTAATATATATTTCTAATCATTTAGTTAAACATATGTATAAATCTGTCAATATTTCTCAATTCAAATTGATCTTCCTGATATTATTATTTCTTTTACTGCTTATGAATGGGTCATCCATATTCAATATCAATGACATCTATTTTTGTCTTGTTCTGATTTTCATTAATGCAAATTATCATCTATGCAGATCTGGGAAAGTCTTCGTGGAGGTTTTGATGGAAGTAGTAGGCCAACTGCATTTTGTGCATCAGGGCTTCACCCAGATGGTACATGCTCATGTGAGACAATATTTATGACAGAAGAATCAGGTGCTCGTGCAAGCATTTCTCGTATAGTTATGTTAGCCGAGGCTTTATTTGAGGTACATTTCTATCATCAAATAATTTCCTTTTATTACTTCATTGCTTAAAGCAGCTAAAACACCATAATGATTCTCCAGTACTAGATTGATATTGTAAGTCGTGGGTTGGAATTAGGTGGTCCTTTCTGATATCTATGTCGTGCATTCCCTTATTAATAATTTATTTGCATCATATCGTCCTTTGTAGTGGTGGTGATGGTGGTGTCTTGTAT
Organism: Acorus calamus; assembly: GCA_030737845.1. Classification (NCBI taxonomy): domain Eukaryota; kingdom Viridiplantae; phylum Streptophyta; class Magnoliopsida; order Acorales; family Acoraceae; genus Acorus; species Acorus calamus. The sequence goes on along the minus strand of CM060874.1, from coordinate 28,875,062 downwards.
GTATGCCTGAGGGTTTTACAATTAGTATTAGAGTCTGTCTACTATGCAAAGGGCTGGGTAAGATCTCACTGTGTACATTTGGCACGGTGAGGTTTGATCCATTGTCCTTTTCGGAGACAAGGAATGCTAACCAAATTGTCTATTATTGTATATGAACTCTGCCCTTACACATCAAGAACCCTTTTAAAGCGTGAGCTCACTGAAGGTTAAGAGGATAATATCTTTGCATAGGCATGTGGCATTACAACTTTAATTAGATTTTTAAATGGCTGGGGTCTAATTGTATTGGGGGCTAAGGCAGCGCTTGGTTGCACGATTGCAAAACTGATTTTCCGCATACGTTGGGTTAACTGATTCTGCAGGAGACCCCCCCCCCCCCCCCCCCCCCCCCCCGCGCTTTTGAAAACACAGCTTTTAGGCTGAAATCTATCTATTGGAAGCTCTCCCTATTTTTTTTGTTTGGTTGCACGATTGTAAAATGCAGCTTCTGCAAATGCAAAAGCTACTTGTTCATCAGGGGAGGCAGCTTTTGGTGGGGTGAGAATATTTACGCTTCCTCTCCTGATTTTCTTCTTGTATCATTTTAAGCTGATCTCTCATTTGCACTTTGGAATTTTATCCCAAAATAATTAGATTTTGGTGGTAGAATTCCCTCTTATCATGACAAATGAAAGCAACTTTGGTAGCTAGGCACAGACAGGGAAGTAAATTGTTGTAAGATATTTATGGAACTTTGGAAACCTCAGTGGTTTGATGAGTATATGAAGTGCCTACCTGACTCTTGCCTCCAATGGTTGGAGGCTCCTTTTCCAGAAGAGTAGGTTAAGGAGGCAGTTTTTGGGGCTGATGGGGCCTTCCGACATATCATTTCTATGCCTAACACATAACCAGGTTATCTTTAAGGGCATGCCACTTTATGTGGAGAACATTTGGGAGTCGGTGATCCGTTTCCATCAAAGATTGGGGGATTTTGCGTGAGGGCTAGTAGTGAGTTTTATAGTGGGGAAAGAATTGATATCGAGGAGTAGTGTTGTGCGTTGTTGTTTTTTGGGCCGAGTAGGTAGATCTCTCTTCTACTGAGACACGGCCCCTAGTCCTTTGGTTTATGTTTAAGCTTGTTTTGTTTTCTTGGGCAGTCCCTTCATTTTTATAAAATTGGAGTAGGATGCTTACCATTTCTCTAAAAAATATTTATTGAGACTATTACATGTAGTAAAGCTAATGATGCCTTCGATATTATTCTTGTTTTTCTGTGATAATTTTACGGTTTAAAATGCTTTTCAAGTTATCAACTAAATTGGTTTATTTCTAAATCATTAATTTTCAATTAGTTCTCAGTTTCTTGATTATCATTGAAAATGTTCACTCTTCAGGTTCTTGATGAAATCCATCGCCAACCAGTTTCATTTTCCCTTTCCATGGTTTCAAGTCCAGCACCAGAATCTGTTGTGAACACATTCCCCCTAAAAAGTCACAAGATGTCTGACTTGGCTGAAGGAGATGTGGAACAGTAAGCTTCCTGATCCACCTCATATCTGATTACCCTCAGCGATTTAGAAAATATGCTTCCCTGTTTTCTGGTTAATTTTTTATAGTGGAATTGTTTGCATTCCTTTTTAATTCATCTCATCTCCTCTCTTGAAGATTGAGCTTTATAAATACTTTGATGATAGTTGTTCAGATAAATACAGTGCAAATGGTATATGGAATACCTGCCAGTCAAGTTGGTTCTGCATGACTCACTGGATTGAGATATGTTGTGTATAGATTTCTCTAAGATGAAACTGGATATTACTGGAATCCTCGTCGCCTAGAAAATTGAAATGTTGTTTAAATTCCATTAATTTCGTATTCTCCAAGATTATTTGGAAATTCATACTATCTATAGTTCCTCGTCACCCATGCTATAGACTTTCTAGTTTTTGCTCCTTGTTTCTGGATATAATGAATGCTTTTCTAATTGTTTTCATCAATAAAGGGTATCTGCAATTCATAAAACAAGGGTTCCCCTTGTGCATCTTCGTGTTTGATAAATAGCTTTTCAGATTTGTAAACTGGCAAACCATTCTTCATTGTGCAGGTGCAAATTATAATAGCAGGCCATTAACTGAATGTCATGTTCCCTAATGATTGGATTTTAGACGTTGTTACGTGCAGTCTTATATACAGCCCATGTGCAGTCCTGTTTTGGCTAATGAGGTATATGCTTCATTAGATGAAGCATGTGATTTTTGGTTTCTTTCGCATAAGGGGATATATACAGTTCATTGGAGTATATACATTTTTTTTAATAAAAGAGGAGTATATGCCTCTTAAAAAACCAAATCTCATGAGACTGGAAAAAGGACTGCATTTAGGACTTATGTAACATATTTAATATCTTTTTTACCTGGTGCAGCTACTTGCAAATTACCAAAAGAAAAGGGCATGAAAGCCTTTTTTTTTAATGTCTTAGAGGAACATAATTTGTATACTCTCTGAAAAGAACCATTTAATATATAGATTCATCGTCTTGGTTTTCTTATTAGATTTTATATATCTGGGTCCAATCTTTTTTAGCTCAATCCTTGGTCTTGATGATATTGTCAGGTGTTACATCTGTCTGTCTGAGTACGAGGAAGGCGACAAGATAAGAGTCCTTCCATGCCGCCACGAATACCATATGGCATGTGTTGATAAATGGCTTAAAGAAATACATAGGTACTGTTCTTGTTCTTGTCCTCACATCACAGCATGTGGCTCCCTGCCCTTAATACTTACCTGTGGTATTTGTGCTACAGGGTTTGCCCGCTTTGCCGTGGTGATGTTTGTGCCAGTGTTTCTGAAGGCTCCATTTCGAATTCATAAAATCTCTTCCCCTTGATGAACTGTATGTACATAAAGTATGAGTAACACAGCTGCGCTACTGAACTATTATTGTCTTTTCTATTTCTTTGAAATATTTAAATACGTAGCTAGTTGTGGAGATCATTCTCTTTTAGTCAATGTATTATCTGACTTAAGCTCAACGAAACATTGTGTATACGAAGCAGTTCTGAAGCAGAGATATGTCAATTTGTAAATTCAGCTGCTTATCTGTTTTTTGTTGTGTTTTTAACTATTTTTATTGGGATATGTCATTATGAAGTTTTTGTTGTTGGTTAAAATGTGAATAAGATGTGGATAAATATTTATAAAACGTGAAAAAATGATTTGACATGTAAATCTCTTTTTATATTAGTGGAAAAGAATTGAAGTATGGAATATCAATATCAGATTATTCTTATTTATTTTAGCACAAGTATACCAACATATTCATTACAAATAAACAAGTCTTTTGAGTATTCACCTTTATTTCACTTATTTTACATTTATTTTTCTGCCCAAACAAGGGCGTAGATAATGGAAAGCTGGCCATTCCCAACTTTCCAATCTTTAATAAGTATAGTTCTACATGGGACCAGTATTTGATATGTTTTTTCTTTAGCCATGATACTTGTCTTGTCAAATGGGGTTTTGCGTACTTTTCTTTGAAAATTGTTATTGTTAGGGAAAGTAGCGGGCAAATCTCACGTTCACCTCTTTACATTTTTATTTAGTTGTACTGTGTATATTTCATGTAACAAAGTATATATGTTTTTACAAAAATAAATTATATAATCCAATGAGTTGTATGAACTCATTCATAAAAGTAAAAAATAAATAAATAAAATTAATGAGATATTTATACTTCGGTAGAAATACACCAAGTATGAGACTACATATAAAGCTATAAATGGATTGCGTGTAACAATACCTTTTTTCTTTTAGTTGATGAAGCTATTTGTTATGGACACTTTCCTACACACGCATATAATGATATGGAAAATATTATACTTAATCTTTTTTACAGTCCCAAACGAATGTTTGCCCGGTATATATTTTATCAAAGATGAATTATATATTTTAATAAATTGAATAATATCATTTATAGAAAATGTGAAAAAATTTTAATAAGATATATAAATCATTCTAGTTAGTGGAGGGATATAAGACTGTATTTTGGACAGTAAAAAAGACCGAGTGTAATAGCGCTCTAAAGATTTTATATATCTTTCCAGGAACTAGAATTAAAGTATGGTTGTAGCAAAGTTTTTATAGGAAACCTGTGGCTCTTAACAGCCAGTCTTGTGGTCTGCAATGTGTGTAGACTTGACCTCCTCACATAAACCGCCTTTACCCAACAACTTGGGATTTCAGTTCCCTTATCCACCTAAAAAGATCATAGAACACCAATCTAATCATTTTCTCAAGTCAAGATTGACATAATCTCTTCTGAGCAACCTCTTTCCATTTCAATTTTCAAATAATTGAGTCTATTTTTTCAGCCTAAACGCTCAGATACAACTTCTATCTTTTGTCTATACAAACCTACACCAACATAATCAATAGTGCAAAATTCAGGCACTCTTAGAATGCTATCTCTGGACTTCTTCCAGATCATCCAAGTATAGTTCATGATTTGTGTAATGCATAATCTTCAATTGTTTTATAATGTTTATGAGTGGAGAATTCACTGTCCTTTGGTTGTTCAAGTACTATCCTGAAGTATTTCATTGATATTTTCAACAAGAATAACAAAAAATACAACCAAACAGAATAATCAAACACAAAAACTTCATTATTACATTTTCCAACAAGAATAACAAAAAATACAATCATACAGAAAATTGTTTATTTCATTGATATAGTTATCTATCCCGAATAACATAATTCCTCAATCCAAGCGGGGGCTTTGACTTTAGCTTGTCGGCCCTTCGGGGGATCATACTTCAACACCGTTGCTCGAGCGGTTGCCGAACTTGGTACACACGCCAAACCCTTAGTCCCTTAGTCGAACACGTGATGGGGGGCATCCCTCTGACTTTAGCTCACCTAACATTTGAGTGACCATAATTCACCACCATTGCCGGAGGGAACACCATTCTTGGGGTGGGTTTCCTTTTATTGCAACAGTGCATGAAAAACCATTTTTTGTTGTATTTTGCAGTTCTTGTGGGCTCGCGCGTGATGATCCGATCGACCGATGAGTGGTTCAATCCACCCATTAGAGTAACGCATAATACATGTGTATGTACATCAACATATTCTTGTATCGTACCATGCTAGATAACCTATATTTTGTATAATATAACCATATTTTGTATAAATAACCCGAATTGCACATAATATATTGTGATACTTAATCTAAAAGTGTTTGGAAACATAGATTGAAAAGCACAAACCGCGCAACCAAACAGAACCTCAGTGTCTAACAACCCATACACCTTGTTCTTTTTCAAAATAATAATTATGACGTCTATGTATTGTAATGTCTTTTCCCCTTTTCCTAAATTTACAAGAATTTGTTTGTTGTGTCACTGTATCCATGCCGTATATATATACACATTGAATCATCATTTAACTAAAAATTATTTCTGAGCTTTGAAGGGTAAGGGCAAGTGTATAAATACAGTACTTAATGATTTTTTGGGTGAAAAATTAAGAAATGCCATTGGCGAGGAACTACATCAAATAAAAGGTGAATGTCAGATCATAGGGAGAGAAACACACACACAAAAAAAAGTTCAAGTGATCATCTTACATTCTCAGATTCATAATTAGCAGCTTGTAACTTCAGGTCATTCAGGATTTTGTCCTTCATATCCTGTCATTCAAGTTTTTCATATTCAGTGATATATAACCCTCACACAAAATTTAACAACTAAAAATAACCAAAATTTTAGTGGACTTCAAAAAGACATTTTTAATCCTCAGGAATAACATGAAGTGATTATTTTCTGCTGACCAATGAGTTTTGTCTCCTAAATCAATAATGTAAAGGTACCTCACTAATAGAACTCGAAGTAGCCTTCATTTCCTTGATTCTAACAGATAGTAACTGCACAAGATATTCAAATTCAGATCATAAGAGACCATAAATGTAAGAGGGTAAATCAGTTGCACCAGACAAAATAAAAATAAATGATTACATGGCGTGAATGACGAAAAATCTGTATCAAATCAAAGTCCTCAAAGCCTGGATGTTTATAGAGGATTTGATCCTTCAACTCCTCGTATTTAACGTTCCGAATATCGCCCTGCAACAACAGAAAATCAAAAAGCTAATTTGGAAGATAAAATGCATAGTCCACTCAAAAGCCTAATGAATGTCATTTCCCCCATAGCCTTACCTCTACATGGATTTTTTCAAGAATTAGCTCCTGACAATACAACTTCACAGGTGCTACTGCTATCCTCTTCAAATATTTCAGGCGCTTCTGTGATAATATATACTCATCATCACAAACATGCATTATAAAATATATAATAAATTTAATAAACTAAATTTGCACTTGCATACCTTTATAATGTGTTCTCTATCATCGGTACTCAAGTAACAACATTGATCCTCTGACAGGGTGATCTTTTTTTTAACGTCCTCTAAAGTACTGAACCTCTGCAGACCAGTGGAAAAGAATCTTATTCGGTCTGACTGATCTTGATAGACATAATAGATATTGCAAATTCTAAGACATACCGTTATATCCAAACTTTTTACATGGGCCGAAAAAACAGGAGCCTGTTCTAGCTTCTTCTTCTTCAAGAAACAAAACAATGCAATCAGAATAATGCATTCTAAATGCTAACATTTCAGAATAGAAGCGAAGTGCTAACATAATCAGAATTACCAATAGACATGCTATTCTGAAAAGACTGAGTTTTACAAAATTGACTTGTGCATGCTTGTGCAGTTCTATTAGATGGGAGTCTTTATTTAGTAAATTGAATCAAGTTATTTGGAAAAGACTCGAATTATTGATAAAGAACCCAAAAGGATTGGGAGTCCTAGTAGAATTGTACACATATCATCATTATTATTTCTGAGAAGAAAAAGACTTCCTATATTGTTGTTCTGGCAAATTTATTCAACCATTCAGCCTATACAGGTTATGTTTGGTCCTATTTTGTTCCCATACTCTCTTCTGTTGTCACTCTTGATCTTCTTACAGTTAACCCTAGCTCTGTCCTACATCACTATAGAATACAAAAGCCATAAATAAAATGAACTGGCATAGAAACTAGAGTAGCCATACATAGTATTCCCAAAATAAATAATAAATAAATAAATAAAAGAACCAAACATGCAAGAGGGAAAAGGTGAAGAAGAATAGTGCCACAAATATAGACCATTTTGATGTCTTTTATCACAAAGCAACCTCAGAAATCCGTCTGTTAGATTTGTTCCCCTTTTTCACCAAAAGATAACAATATACACCATCGAGATGGTGGTGGCAGTGCACCTTAAACCCCAATATACACTCTATGGGAAAAAAAAACTCCCATCATCCAAAAGATTCAACCATCTAACTCTATTTATCGACATATAATCCACTAAAACTTCCTATGAAATGAATCACCATCACCCTAAATTTTTCTACATATATATTCGATACTTGGAAATATTAGGTGATTCTGCGACAATCAAAGAGCCCAAGTAACCGCTAGTATGAAAAATTGTGTAATCTAGGCCTTTTTGCTCTTATCACCCCTTGCTCTTAGCTGCTTTCCTTCTTCTCACATAGCCTCCAAGGAGGAGAACTGACATCTAGACCTGGCGCCAATTTAAGATCAATCATCAATGAATGTTGCATTAAGGCATGCACACCCTTGGCATTTCCATCACAATCTCTTACACCACCTTCCAAAATGATTGGAAGAATTTCAAGGAAAAACCATAGGGCCGAGGAGTATTATGACCGTCCATCTAAAAACCACATCCTTGATCTCATCGTCATCAAATGGAGCATCAAGCTCTTCCTTTTGGGAGAAAGGAAAATGAGGAAGTGAGTCATCGCACCATCGAGGAGCCACAAACCTTCTTCTGGAAAGAAGGCTTTGAAGTGGTTCCCAATATAGTTTTCAATCTCCCTACAATTTTATCTTTTACAGTGATTAATTTATCTTCATGATTGTTTATAAGGACTATATTGTCTACATAATAAATGTAAAAGTCTTTCAGGTACAATTTTATCTTTTATATGGATCAATTTATCTTTATGATTGTTTATAAGAACTACAATTAAATGTAAAAGTCTTTTAGGGGTAATTTTGTTTTTGGTAAGAACTAATTTGTTTTTATGACTGTTTATAAGTACTGCAATGTCTACACAATTATATGTGATGAAATATTCCGTGAATATTCTGTTAAGTTTGGATGGAAATTTAATCCATGAATGATAATTGGGTTTTTGCGAGTTTTCAGGAACTCATATGCCTACTCCAACTTTAACAAGTATTTATATGAGATTATCAATGTTTGTAGGGACTTAAATGTCTTTAATCCTAAAAAATATTAATAGTTATAGATTTTAAGTTCTTATTATAAGCTTTAAAACTGTCAAAGGGAAACAACCATAGTGTAGCATGTAGACTATTGTTTTTAAAATCACTTCGAGGCACCTATTAATCCCCCAGGTGGGCCCAACCCGCAACGCTTAGAGCTTAGATGCCTTTCCGATTAATACTTAGTTATAATAAGTTTACTTTGTTATTATTTTGCAGTCTAAAAAATTAACTATTACATAAGGCGGTGGTAGGGGGATGAATCCATGGTCTAGAGGTTACAAAAGGCAGGTCTCGAATTTCCCACATTCAATACGCCGAAGACACTATTCTCCTTTGTGATGCGAGCGATAGTAACATGGAAGGCTTCAAATTCATTATTAAATGTTTTGAAATGGTCTCTGGTATGAAGGTTAACTTTATTAAGAGTACTCTGGCGGGGATTAACATTCTAAGAAGTGGGCTTTTCGGCTTCGAAGATGGGGTGCAATGCATCAAAGTTTCCTATCAAATACTTAGGTCTCCCTCTGCATACTAGAAGTCTTCAAAAATCATATTGGGATCCTCTAATCCAAAGATTCAACAAAAAACTTGATGGATGGAAAGGTCGTCTTCTCAGCTTGGGAGGGCCTTCGGTGCCTTCTCAAAGCAGTACTTACCAGCCTCCCCTCTATTTTTTCTCAATCTTTAAGGTCCCTTGTAGAATCCTTGGGATGATGGAGAAAATATGACGTAGATTTCTTTGGAATGGGGGAAAAGGAGGATGGTAGAAAAGCCCACCTTGCAAGATGTAATTTGATTTGTCGTGCCAAGAAGGATGGTGGTATGGGACTATGGGTGTTCTTTTTTCTTTTTTTTTTGAATAATATTGGAGAATCTTATTTTAGAAACCCCCGAAATAAGGAGACGAGGATCTCCTTACATAATAAAAGAAAAGTTTAAAAATATGCAAAAATTAAATTGTTCTTGTAATCATTCAAGCTCTCCCATCTTGCTCCCATTAAGGAATTCGGCAAAGGATGGTGGTATGGGTGTTCTTAATCCTGGCAACATGAATAAGGCCTTTTTGGGCAAATGGCTTTGGAGATTGCTCACTGACCTGGAGGCCTTGCAGAGTAAAGTAATCCGTGAGAAATACTACTTGGATTGCACAAGACACAACCTTATTCCACAGCTAAGGGACTCTATTTCGAAAGTTTGGAGGGATATCTTGAAGGTGGAGGGGATTAAAGGGTTATCGAGCTCGTTCTTGGGAATGGTGTGGAGATTAGATTTGGAAGAACAAGTGGATCAACGGTTGGAAATTTACAAGAGGAAGATTCGATTAGTTGGAAATTGTCTCCTAGAAATGGCTTCTCCGTTCAAACAATGTACTGGTGGCTCAACAAAGGCCCAGTTCCTCACCTTCCCACAGCCCAGTTTGAGAGTATGATTAGGGGTGCCCTCTCACTGTTAAAAATCAGAGGTTTCAGATGGTTACAATCCATAAATAAATTCCTTATCAAAAGCAACCATGCCAAATGGTCAAATGATGGAGATACCATGTGTGGATTGTGTGGTGTGGATGAAGAATCTAGTAATCATCTTTTCTTCACATGTTCTTTTAGCTATTTGTTTCGGGATCAAAGGAAGAAGGAGATCGAAGCAATAATGCAAAATTTCGAGTGGTTGATTTTAATGCTATTTGTTGATCCATTTGGCTAACGCGTAACGAGGGTGTTTCCAACACAAAAATGTTTATAGGGAAAGGTTAAATTCATTTTGAGGAGCCTCCGCCTAGATATATAATGGGCAATGTTTGGGGAAGAGGATAGTTTACTTTGGTTTGATTAATCCATTGTATTTCCTTTCGTTTCGTTTTCTTTGATGTAAGGAGACCCCTCGTCTCCTATTTCGGGGGTTTTTTTCGATAAGATTCTCCTATACTATTTTCAACAAAAAAAAATGCATATGTTTTATATTTATTAGTTACAAAGTGAGATTGATTAATCCATGCCTTATGCTTTTTACAATATTGATGAAGACATAGTTCCACATGCATGATCAAAAAGAAAAGAAAAGAAAGGCCACTTTATCATTTTTGAAAAGTATAGTTGAATATTTTGTGGCAAGCATCATGGAACAGGTAAAAGGGCCATTCTATTTATTTGAAAATAAATTATAGTGATGCTTTATATTGCTATGGAAGATGAGGCGCTCAGGGTAAGTGTAGGCATCAAGGAACAAGAAATGAGGCCACCTTCTTGAACATGACCAGAATTTCATAAATAAGTGCCATTAAATCCATTTGAAAAGTAACTTGAGGCATTCAGTGTATGTTTAATTATCAAGTGTTGGTATATGAAAACACGGTCAATCAGGGATGAATAGGGAGACATTTAGATATATAAATGGATCAAATATCCTAACTAACAAACTAGCAAATGCAAATGACCTGCTACTACCAGCAGAAGCACAATTTTTTTTTCATCTGCTTTATTTATTTTATTTTTTTTCATCTGTTCTATTTATTTTATTATATTTTTTTGAAGAGTATGAAGAATGTACATACCCTCGGAATCGTATAGATTCCGAAACCAGAGAATTTATCATCATCACTTGCACTCAATTTCCTCTCGAACTCCTCCTTTTCCCTCTGTAACTTCTCCCTTGCCTTCTTCAAAAGCTCCCATCTCCTATTCAACCTCGATTTTTCAACTTCATACTCAATATTATCATCGCGGCCCACATATGATCTCCAATATATTCTTCTGTCCCTGCCATGGATCCGCCCTCTTCTTCTGTCCCTGCCAAAACAAAACCAATAGATATTAATCAAGAAAAAAAATTACCCTATCATTAGTGGATCGAAAAGCACATAGAGAGGGAGAAAGACAGATAGGTGGATCGAAAAGCACATCGAGAGAGAGAGAGAGAGAGAGAGAGAGGTTCCATCCTTACGCCAACTGTGAACGAATCGTCCTCAACACCGAGCATCCTTAAAAAAAAAAACTAAAGGGATGAAAAGAAGATGGGGCGAGGCCAAAAAAAATCCCCAATTTATGCTTCTTCGGCCGTGTATCCAACGGAGGACAAGAAATCAAGAAGTAGATTTGGACGGTTATGATGGAAAATAATATGCTTATATACCCCCCTCTTAAAACCCTTTATTGCGGAAATACCCTTCAAATTTTCATGCATCCGTACCCCTTCATTACTCACCGTACAAAACTCTTCCTGAACCATGGCCTGTTTCTTAACCCTAGATATTAAAATTATTTTCCTAACCCCAACTAAAAACCTAAGAATCGGATCCGGAAAGCCCAAACGAGAAAAAGGGGGCATATGTAGGCGTCAAAATTCCAGCACCCACCAACGTGAGTGAATCGGATCCGGAAAGCCCAATATCCAATCAGGCAGATCCACAACACAACCAGGCCAAGATCCGACTAAGCAAGGCCCAACAGCCCGCCTAAATCTGATGACCATCCCCCAAGTCAGTATTTATTCAAGTCATATTTTCCCCTGAATCCCCTTGGATATACCTCATTGATTGATAATTATCAACATTCAATCAAATCAATGACAATATATCACAAGGATTAGGCCATCATTGACCAAATGCACGAAAGACGTTCAAGAAGTGTCAGCCGATGGATGATAACCTCTTACGAGGCAGAGGAGAGCGGGAGCGATCAGATTTGATTATCTGAACCTAATGAGTCGATTTTTGCCCCTCCAATTATATTGATTACATGTTTTTTTTCTTTTTTGACGTTGATATTTTTTTTATAAATAAATCATGTATCTATGTGAGAAAAACAAAAACACCACTGTTATTGAGGAGTTGTTCTCTCTCTCTCTCTCTATTGACTTTTCATTTCTTTCTTTTGGTAGGAGCGATTCGTTGTTTTTTTTTTTGAGAAATTAATTAGAGGTCTCTAGAGACACTTCTGTAATAACAACATGTCCCTAAACTTTTTCTTGTTTTCTTTAGGTCCCTAAAATGGCTGAGATTTTTATTTTGGTCCCTGGCGCTGCTGTCATTTCATTTTGTGTGCATTCTTTCTGTTATACCCCCAAATCTTCTGTGTTATAATGTGTACACTAGTATGTGTAGTGTGTACACTGTTATACATGTTACAATTCTGTGTGTTACACTGCGTACATTGTTATGCGCATTGTACACTATTATACATGTTACAGGTTCATATCAGATTTTGTTTGTTACACTGTGTACACTATTATGCCTAATGTGTACAGTGTTATACTTGTTATAGGTTCTATGTGCTGCACGGTGTACACCGTTATGTGCATTTTGTACACTATTATACATGTTACAGATTCATATCAAGTTCTGTGTGTTACACCTTATTCCTGCATCTCCACCACAGGCTTGTTCATCATTCAGAGTAACAAAGATCTCGACAACCATGGCCCCACGCATCTTATGGATGCCATACATCCTCTCTACGGCATTATCATTCTCAATAGTAACTCTAATGATTTCGTTTCCTGTAACTTTATACTTCAGAATGACTTTGACCGCATCGAACCCTCATTTTTTCACTAATTCATTGACAATATAAACATATGTTGATGTTCTATATATGTTAACCAGCTCTGCATCTCCCATATATGATAAACTACTATGATTGGTTCCATTCTTCAACACTAATAAAGTAATATACAAACATGAAAAGGCGACTACTATGAATTTCTTGTTTTCATCATATTATAATATGCATGTACATTGTCTAGTAAGCATAAAAAACACACAATGTATTCAATGTACATTGTTAATTTGTTGTGCACTCTGTTATTCACACTTTAAGAATCTCATGGTTCAATAATATGCACAACTACATAAAGAGTGAAAGTTTGAGAATTTTATAAATATAGAACATGCACTAACAAACACCTCACACTATGTCATGAAATGTATGTGTACACTGATAAGTGCACTCTGTATAATCTTACACTTTCGAATTTCTGAAATCTCCCTAGTTATGGAACATTCATACAAACATCCAGCACTACAACATCAGAAACTAAAAAGAGGAATAAAATATTACTTTGAACATTCCATAAAGAACATACATTGGTGCCTCCAGGAGGGTGAACCAATCGATCCGGGTCCGGGGTGAGATCGGTGGGTGAGATTGGGGATCGGGCGAGATGGGGTTGAGGTGGCGGACGGGGTCATAGGATGAGGTCAGGGTCGCACGAGGTGGTTGAGGGGCACGATGGGGTCGCGAGAGGTAGTTGGGAGAGGTCGGGGAGTGTGATCGGCGTTGGGGGCAAGATCGGTGCAATGGGGGGCTGGTGGAGGTGGTCTCACATTTTATTGAGTTGTTTGAGAGAGAAAAAGGGAGGTTGGAGGAAAAAGGGAGGCAAAACCATATTCAATTGGGGGTAAAAGAGGATTTAAAAAAAGATTGGATAGAAGTTAGATGGAAAAACATAAACAAAATACCACAACTAACTTAGAGATCTAAAGAAAACAAAAAAAAAGTCTAGGGATCTATTGTTATTACAAAGGTGTTCATAGAGGACCTCTTATTATTTCTCCTTTTTTTTTAAAAAAAAAAGATAGTTTGAGAGATTAGTTGAAATCTATTAAATTTCAATAGGTAAATTCTAGATTATTAGCTTATTTGAGCCTTGGTTATTCAAATCTAGAATTATGTTAGGAGGTCTATCCTAACATGTGGAATTCCCCACACGAACCAAGCTGCTATGGTTGTACCTAGTTTTGGTTCACCGCAGTTGAGACCTCATATTCAACCCAAAGATCATTTCGAATTTTCGATAGTTAATTCTGGGGGTCTTTTAGGCTCTAGGTTATATAAATGCAATGTTGGTTTACAGATTTGTCTGCTAAATGAATCTTCATCTTTGCTTTACACCTGACACTGATAATTTTTCAACTCAGATAGGTATCTATTAAGCAGACCTACTAAGAGGAATTTGAAGAGGTTTCACAGATTGACTGGATTGGAGAAGAAGAGCTCCCACCTTGATTTAGATACGCCCGCTATGTTAGCTTTATAATATCATGATAAACAATGAAGAATTTAAGAGATCAATTAACTATATCCCATTTTTCTGCTAAACCATGCATGCCCCAATCATCCTGGTTGAGTAACAGATTGGGTTTTATAGGAAAGCCTTACAAGATTAAGATCATAACCAGGATGTGGCAAGCTAGCAATCAAAATGAATCTGATCATTCTTTATGTATAGATAGAGAAGCTGATTTCAGTGCAACCAACAAATCAACTACAAAATTATTCTACATAATAAATATAATCATAATGAAGAAACCGTAATACATTGTTATGATTATGAAAAAAAAGACCCAAATGAAATCACCAGCACATATATACCACCTATATGCGTAACATCACAAACCCAGTCCAGGCATCAATGACCACTTGAATTCCAGAAAGGATTTTGGTAGTGAGAAGTGTTCAATTCAGATTTCAGCCTATCATTACCACCTTTGGCAAAATAATTATATCCATTGCTCCCATATGATGAAGCCTGACCATGGGAGAAGAGATTGGGGTGGCAGTTTTCATCATTGTTGTCTCCGAAGGCAACCCAACCCGCGGACTGATCTCTGCTCTTCTCTTTAGCAGCATTTCGAAACGTCTCCATTTCCCCGACATGGTCTTTGAACTCCTTTTTCACAACATCGAGTACAACATCTCCGTACCTATCGCACCATGATCTGGAGAAAAAAATGTGACATGTCATGTTAGGAGGTACACTATTTAGATTAGTGTCACTAGTAGAGAGACTGGTTGCATACTTTGGGAAGAACTTTTTGAGGTCGTCTTTGTCGACGGGAAGCCTAGTTGATATCGCCTCAATTTGATCGTTCCTGGTCGAAAATAATTTGGGAACATATGAAATAACAATGTAAATGGAGGACATGAGTTAAGAACAGAATTAATGAAAGCTTACGAGAAGCTGAGGTTCTGATTTGTGGAACACAATTCAGCTTGAATTTGAGAGAGCTCCTTCTTTATATTCTCTCCTAATACCTTTCACAGAAGAAATGGAAATGCATCAATAAAACAACACAAACAAATCAACAAAATGGGATCACTAATAAGTAAACTATAAAGTGCCACCCAACCTTGTCAAGGAAGAAATCAGAAGAAGACCCATCGGGATGTATAACCTTCTTAATCCTCTTAGTGTCAGGTCCCTCTCCAATGGGGCTCGCGACAAGCGTGCAAGGGACCGATGAAGCATCATCCGATCTCTCCCCCGGAGGGAGATAAGGAGTCGTGGACTCATCCTCTGAGCTCTTCTTCCATTTCTTGAATCCGTCGAACCCCCATTGTTTCTTACTGGAGTTTGATACAGAATCCCCTCCAGAAGACTTCCCATCTTTCACTTCTCTATGTATAAGACTCTGAAAGCCTTTCCTTTTCACCTTCTCCATGCCTTCTTCTCTGTCTGTCTTGATAGGCGGTGGTGGCGAGCAATGATTCATAAGGATCGAATTAGTGTTTAATGCATCCGATGAAGGACGATTCATCATGTCATTCTTTGATCTACCCTTCTCGGATTTGTAGAAAGAAATTGCGCTTTTGATCTTCTTCATAGGGGACCGACGCCTGGCCTTGCTCTGGCTCTTATCGTCGATGCAGTCATCATCCTTCAATTCGATAACAGACCACTCCTCTTCAGGCTGATCTGCCATCATCGGACCTGCGACAATCACGTCTCTACATTCGATCTCGGCCCCTTGTACGGCCAGCCTTTGCAGGAGAGGCCTCTTCGAAGAATGGTATTCGTTCTCCGATATGCATTTCGCATAGAGAAGATCCTTCAAACATGAATTATATCAAAAATTAAAAACAACCCATCATCAATTTTAGACTCCAAACATGAATTATATCAAAAATTAAAGACAACCCATCATCAATTTCAGACCCAAAATTGTGAAAGTCATCGACTTTTTTTACCTGCAAGAAGACGAGCTTGTCGCGGATGATCGTGATGGGCTCACGGTCGGAGGGGGAGGCGATGAGGGTGTCGATGAGGTGGGAACGGAAGGCGGAGACCTCGGTCTCGGCAGTGATCCCCTCCTTGTGTAGGCCAATGAGGTTGAGGAGGCGGTGGAAGGACTCCTGCTGCCATTTGAGGTTGTCGGACTGTCTCTTCGCGAGCTTCTGCTCCAAAGAAGTGTTAGGGAGTCTCCGGTTCTTGAGAGAGAAGGGGAGGACCGTCTTGCAGAGGGAGGTGATCTTGTCGTGGATCGTCGAGTAGTACGTCGGCGTGTACGTGTACACCATTTTTTATTTCTTTCTTTGCTTCTGAAAATGGTGAGTGTTTTGTGAGCTTGTGATGAACAGAGAGTTTTTTTTTCTCTGTTTTTGGTGATCTCTTTTGGGCTCTCATTTGATTTGAAATACATAACGGTCATTTGGAACTAGCCGTTGTGGATATTTTGACGAAAATGCCCCTGATGTTGGAGGGTTAATCGATCGGTTGTGGTTTGAAATTTTTGACGGTTGGATTGGAGTGGCCGGATTTTGGAATCATCAGGACCGTCTGATACGTCTCCTTGGACGTTTATTAGAACACCGACTAGCTCAGACTGAATTATGAGCGGTGATACATAGGCCTCCTCATTCAAAGGCCCATGAGGTGTCATCATTTTATTGGTTGGGTTGTTGACTTTTAAAAATGGATAAAATGATAAAATACAGATATGCCCTTCATTAAAAATAGATCGACTTAACCTAAATCCCTATTTTTTCTCTTATTAATATTTCACATTAATTTGAATTTGCATAATTTAAAATTTACCTATTTTAAAAAATATATCTCTCTAAAATTTGTCTATTTTAAATTTTGAATTTTTAAAATTCTTATGAATTTTACACCAAAACTTATCTAATTTACACAAAAATCACCTAAATTATTTTTCATTAAAATTACACTAAAACGTATCTAAATTACACCAAAATTACCTAAATAACAAAAAAAAACTCTCTAGTTTTTTTATGATTATAACTGTTACAGAATATAACAGTGTTGCACAAATGTAACAAATACAAATTATTATGTGTATGCGATTGAATGTTACATTTACGAATGCAACAATAATATACATTTACGAATATAACAGTGTTGCATAAATAACATTATATCATTCCAAGACTGTTACATTTCAAATGTAAATACAAAAACAACACACATTTACAAGACTGTTACATTTCAAATGTAACAAAATAACAAAAACTGTGTATTGCTTAAATGTGTCTCTTTCGAATCAAACTGTAATATTCATTAACTGTTACATTTATAAATGTAAATGTAACACTATTAATCAATACACAGTTTCACAATGTAAATGCAACAAAATGATACCTTTGACCTCACTTTGGAGGGAATGACAACGGCGATGACAACGGAAGAGGCCGCCGATTGGGTGCCGATTTGGATGGTTTATTTTGCAAGAGAGTGAGAGGATTGAAATAGTGGGTAAACGGTGGTTTTCAAGGGAGTACATAAAGGAGGACTTGGCTATTTTGGATAAGAGGAGGAGAATGGACTGTTTCGGAGGAGTTTCTTTGGTTGTATAAGGGGAGGTCGACTATTTTAATGGAAGAAGTCAGCGAAGTTTTTTTTTTTTTTTTTGAGTAATAAAAGAGGAGAGTGTGAGAGTGTGAGTGGAGTATAAAGAAGAAAAAGAAAGAGTGAGAGAAGGAGGAAGAAAAAGAAGTTGATAAAGGAGTTCCATCGCTGCTGAAGTTTTTGTTTTGTTTTGATTGAAGTGAAAACGATAAAGACTTAAAAAGGAATTTATTGATTTGTTTAATCTGAATTTTTTATTATAAAATTTGAGTGAGAAATTTTTTAAAGATTTGATAAAGAACAAATCACAAAAAAATCAGGTAAATCATAATCGAAAAATCACTTTAAGGAAATAATAAAAAATGGGTATAATGGATAATGTCTTGATGCCACCTCATGGAGCCTATTTGGGGCATGTGAAATTGGGGTCTAGGAATCATTATTGCTGAATTATTAATAGCCTTTTTATGGACAAATCCAAATAACCCCCTTGTAAATTGTCCTAAATTTATATTTATCCCTGACTTTTTGTGAAGTCCATGTACCTCATGAAAACATCTATGTAAATACAATAGTTCCTGAATTAAACTTCCATTGACAAATGAGTAATATTATGTGATTATTTTATCAGGTTAACCTAAGCTTAAAACACAGTTTATCAAAAAATTCATATAATGTGTTAAAAATGCAGGAACCCCTGTAAATGATAATTTTATTATCTGAATAGGGTTGTATAGGGGTAAAATAATCATTTATAGAAGGCTTTTTTTGCATTTTAACTCATTATAAGAGATTTTTCATATACCATTTTTTAGTCAGGGTTAATCAAACAGAATATGAATAAAATATTTTTCATTTGTCAACAGAAATTTAACACAATAATTATTTGGATTTATATAGATGTTTTAAGGGGATTACATAGATTTTATAAAAAAATAAGGGGCTATATGGATTTCAGACAGTCTTTAGAAGTTACATGGATTTTTCCCTAGCCTTTACTATCACCGTTTTTCATAATTGGATTTTTCCCTAGCCTTTACTGTCACCGTTTTTCATAATTGGATTTTTCCCTAGCCTTCAGAAGTTTCATTATTGAATTTTTCATGATATGCTATATATAACTAAAGAGAAAATTAGTAATTATTGTCTGCCCCTCTCCACAGATAAAATTTTATGATAATTTTATTTAAATACTGTGCGAACTGGAAATTAAAGATCACTTGCGTAAATAAAAAATAAATTATATATGCATGACTGCATACGTTATGTAAATAATCTTAAAAAACATACGTTATGTAAATCTCTTAAAAATTAAAAGTACCCGAATCAGTCACTTTTTAAATTGTATCTAAAAAAATCTTATTTTACAATTTTGAAAACACAAAATACTAATCTACTCTTATGTAATTAGATGCATAACATTCCTATAACCGCCGTTAGGTTATTTTATACCTAAATTCTATTTTTTCTACAAAACAATAATCTTGCTTTCTATATGGCCCAAATCAATCCTCTTAGAGAGTTTATTATTATATGTTATATTATGTGTTTCTTATATATATCTTACCGATGTTGTTTATCATTTTTCATTGTGTATAATCATAATATGTAATTTAAATATGTATCGTGTCCCAATGCAGCAAATGATATTTTAGTATTCTAAATCCTTATTCAAAATTTTTTTTGCTTGGTTATTCATGTAATTTTATGGCATCATTAGTACATATACATTCTTTTAAAGAAACATTAATATTTAATAGAGTTCATCATCAAAAACTCAAATTTTATTAGCACAAATCTTATAAAATCCACATAATCATAAAGAATTTAGAGTAAAAAAATATTCTATATGATAATGTGTGAATTACATTAATAAAATTAAGAGGGTGAAATGATTTAACAAAATTAAGATGTATGGAATATGTTTAGGAAACAAATATAGGTTAGCCTTTTGTGTTTTCAAAATTATGAAACGAAATTTTTTTATATAATTTTAAAAAGTGACTGATTTACATATTTCTAAGTTTTAGGAGACTTTTTTTTATCATTTTTTATTTTTTTAATAGAAATAATATTTTTTATAAATATTGATTCCGTGTGACATGAATACAATGATTGAAAATTTTATTGATAATATTTTCACTCAAATAAATGATAATAATATTTTGTTATAAAATAGCTAGAGTAGCTCAGTTGGTTAGATGCTTGTGGCTATTCATTTTCTTATAAAATAAAACAATATTTTATTGTCATTTAACTAACTAATCATTTTTCTTATCAACTTTCTTATACTAATTTTTAATTTTATTTAAAGGAAAAAAATCTAAATAACCCCCTTTAAATTGCCTAAAACCCGTATAATACTCTGACTTTTCCTGAAGTCCACATAGCCCCCTCAAAACATTTGTTTAAATCCAAATAGTTCCATGAGTTAAATTTCATTGACAAATTAATATTATTTTGCAAATATTCTGTCTAGTTAGCTCTAATTAAAAATATAATATACCAAAACCCTTTATAATGTGTTAAAAATATGAAAAATCCTTTGTAACTGATTATTTTGCTCCTAAACAGGGTTTTATAATCTATCCGTAGAAGTAAATTCTTTATTTATAGAAGGTTTTTCACATTTTAATAAATTATAGAAGGTTTTCAGTATACTGTGTTTTCAGTTAAGATTAATTAAACTGAATATTTATATAATATTTTTCATCAATTAATAGAATTTAATTTATAGAGTTATTTTGATTTACATAAATATTATTCAGGGGTGATATAGATTTTAGAAAAAAAATGAGAGGTTCCATGGATTTCAAGCGGTTTACATTAAAAAAATTTCCCTTATTTAAAATGATCAACCAAAATAATAATTACACGTTAACATATATAATAAGAAGGAATAGAAATCCATGCCCCCACCATCTCCTTTCACGTGCATCCCACATGTGCCACTTGCAAACGAATAATTGCCATTACGACCAACAAATTCTGCACCACATGTTACACTCGCTTTTCACCTCACATCTAAGTTCCTTCACCCTCCATGCAGTTAAAATACAGTATGATGGAAAAAAAGAGAAATGTCTATTTTTAATTTTCTTATATTTTTATAAGTGAAAAATAAAACCTTTTATAAATTTTAAAAATATTACAATTGATCAGAAAGATGGGATGGAGGCTCTCAAATCTATTAAAAAAAGGGGGGGGGGGGGGGGAGAGAGAAAAAAGTAAAGAAAGCCATAAAGGAGAAATATAACAAACAAGGCAAACTCACAAGCTCACACCACTTAAGCGTACATTTTTCTAATCAAGCATATATTTTTACACAAATAAAATAAATACTCATATAATCTAGTATATACTTTATTAGATATTTCATATATACATAATAAATATGGTAGAAATTATGTATAAAAAATAAACATGTATGGGGGGGGGGGTAGGTTTGAAAATATGAGAAATGGGAGTGAGAACAGATAGAGAATAGAGAGAGAGTGAGAGAGATGGAAGGAGTTATTCACCTACTGACCTAACCTCTTTTTATTTATTAACTTTAATGTAAAATGTTAACAGAAATTTTTAAGTTCTTATTTATGTCCCATAATCTGTATTGTAACTAATTACTAAAATATCAGAAAAGTTAAAGAGAGAGAGGGAGAGAGAGAGAAGCATCTTATCCTTTCCATAGTCTGTTTCTCATCTACATCAGCAGTATGTCATGATATGTTTAAGTGAAAAACAATCCACCCTTTCACTCTCTCTCAATTTCTTCTTAATGCATTATCTTTACCGGCGAGTGAGCACAAACAACATCAAACAAATCTCATCGTTAAATCCAAAACGACAGGTGATAACTGATGGGGCCATTTCCGATGTGTCATTTTTGGACGGTTGTGGAGACGAAGGTCCACAGAATCTTCCTTGTGGGGTCATCATTTTGACCACCTATATACCACTCTCACTTTACTACCATCCTATAAATTCAAACTACACAATGTTTAAATAGCTTAATAAAATTCGATTTTTTTAAAAAAATTATTTTTTATTATTTAAAAAAGTTTTTTATATTAAAAGTTGAATTTTTTTAGTTAAATATGTTTTTTTCATAATGTTTAAAAACACATTTATGTTTTTTCAATTTCTAAAAAACAAAAGCTTTTGAAATAGGTCTCAAACGACATCTAATTTTGTTTTTTTTTTAAAGTGAGTACATACAAATTATTAGAGTTTAGATTTTCATGAAGATGCATACATTTTAAAAAAAAATTATAACATGTGTAACTAACACGTGCAATCACGCTAATATTTATTTATTTTTTGAAACAGAATGTGGACACATTTATTTTGAAATATTAAAACGGGGTTTGTCTGAATGTGGGATGAGATGAATAGAAGTCAAAAAGTAAAAACATACAAAACACAACACACATGCACGAGCACCCGGTAGAGAAGGCATCTTCTTGATCACACCTAATCCATTACCCGCAATGTATTCTTGTCCACCAAAACTCGCGTCGCTCCCGCCAATTCTATCCCCCACACGAAGATATTCAGTCGAACCATCTCTCCCAATATTATAGAAACAGATAAGGGCATTGCTACACGTGATTTTTTTACAATCCCAAATGCACTCATATTTTTTTTTATTAACAATCCAACAAGGTATATATATGTATATCTTTATTAATAATGTATATATCTCGTTTAATTTTTTTATATTTATTGAAG
Source organism: Acorus calamus (assembly GCA_030737845.1). Lineage (NCBI taxonomy): Eukaryota > Viridiplantae > Streptophyta > Magnoliopsida > Acorales > Acoraceae > Acorus > Acorus calamus. Next base: position 28,852,409 of record CM060874.1, on the reverse strand, counting down.
AATAGATCCATTGAATTCGGAATTGACCGATGTATATTTTTCAAACATATATCTCAATTATAAGAGATTTATTATTTTTTTAAAAAAATAAAACATGAGATGACTTTCCGTGTGACCACATTTGATATTTTGCTAACATTATCCAACAGAATTGTACCAAGTTCACACACAAAAAAATGCTAGTGCCAAGAAAGAAAAAATACAAAGCAAACGTAATAAAGAGATGAAAACGATGTGTAAAAAGAAAAGCTAAAATAATTGTTCTATATATGTTCCAATTATTCAGCCACTCCTCACAAAAAAAAAAATGCACCACCCCCACCACCATCATACATGTGTCATGGGGAAACATAAAAATCTCATGTTATGTACTATGTGTTTGTTAGGCAGACAATAGTTGCAGAGCACCTGTTGCACCTTGCGTTCCCTCCCACATCACACACATAAGGACTCATGAGCCAACTGTGAACCATCTCTTCTAAGCTTTGCAGCCATGGCTGGGATGCTCCCCGGAGTGGAATGCGCGAGGCGGCGACGGTTCCACCAAGGAGGGTCGGCCGATCCCCTCGCCGGAGTCGGATTTGCCGGACGAGGCGCTCCTCCTTCTGTCTCTACACAAGCAACTATGACACCATCCATGTCACTTCCAACATGGTACTACTATTACTGCTACTACTACTACACATAACAAGTGAATTATATCAGACATGATTTGATTGATCTAATTTTTGCTTTCTGTGTTATTGAATTATCAGCAAAGGAACACTTTGAGCCAAAGCTTTCATGATGGGCAGCTAGAAGAGGTAGCAAGAGAAGCCAAGGAGAGATTAGATGAGAGGCTAAGGAGCCAAAGGACTTCTGATGTCAGAAGGTAAACATTTGAATCTCATCAGGTCTAATCAGTCTATAACATCTAACTTTACTAATCTGTGATTGATTATGTGATTCAAAAAAGGTATAACAGCACTGGAAGCCTGATCAGGCCAAAGAAAGAAGAGGGTGGTCAGGGGAAACGCATCATCCTAGCAAATATAGACCGGGAAATCTTCGTCGCAAAGAAGGGGAGCTCGAAGAGGTTCGCATGGACGAAACTGAATTGGAAGGCTTCGGAACAGCGGGAGTGCGCGATATGCCTAGAGGAGTTCAGGGAGGGGGAGGTCCTGGCGAACCTGCCCTGCGCGCACCGGTTCCATTGGAGGTGCATGGTCCCTTGGCTCGATCGCAACGCGCACTGCCCTTGTTGTAGGATGGACACATCTCTTCCTAAAAATTGAGATTAAGACAAGCGCACTAAAGATCAAAAAATTTCTCTTGTTTTTGGAGATGTTATAGGGTTGTGACTACTACTTGATAGGTTGATTTTGCATGTAAAAAGATGTATTACTTTAGTTGTTCTTGGTCTTTCAATCACTCAAAAATGTGTTTGCGCATTTTTGATACCTAAATAGATACACATATAAAAGCCTAACCATGTGGATTGTTGGTACTTGGGTGTAGGTGAAGTTTTTAGAACCACATTAAATAGTTGTAGAGCATGTTTTGATTTGGTTGAACATCATTGTTTTGGTGGTACAAATTTTGGTTGAGCATCACTGTCATCGTGTGGTGTAAGTATACTCTAATCTCAAGATCATTCAATATTAATATCAGTAACACACGCTGTCCTTAATTCATTTTTTTTTCCCACTTGATGGAGCTGTAGATCAAAATTTATTCATGGCCTGCTAAGACATTACATTAGAACTGTCATCTCTATCAATTCAATATTTAATTTTATACAATTCCATTTTTTTTATATCAGGTCATGATCATTGTCATGTTCGACTTCGATCTGGTCTCCCATACCACTCTATCATTTACCATTATTTAGAAGATTTGAGGATCCGTCTCATTTGGAATAACATTCATTGTGAATCACAAGATCTTAGTTTAATTTATTTGTTTGCAAACCGAGTTTTGGATAGGTCAGCAAAATAACACCTTTAATCTCTTTGAAAGATGTCAAAGTATCGAATTCTGGAAAATAGTACCATTCTTAAAAATAAAATAAAAAATCTTAGTTTGTTGACAAGATACATATATATGACTCTATGAGTAAGCCAAATGTCAGATATATCCTAATAGTAACATAAATGGCTAGATGCACGATCTAGATGCACAGTCTGATTGAAATGAAGAAAGTCATATTAATTAAGACAAGAAAAAGAAATTTGAGAATCTAAACTTTCTTAGGAGATCATCAGTCATCAATTATTAAATTTGATGTCAATGGCGAATAGGATCAAATGGTTACTGGAATCAGTTTTGCTTTTAGTCTAATTATTCATCCAAAGAAATAAATGCATATATATCTTTGCTACCTTAAAATTTGAGCAAAAGTGGTTCTGGCTATATAATTACATGACATTTCCATTTCAATAGCTTATTGGCACAATTTGATATAGGGTGCGTTTGGTTGCGTGATTGCGCTGCGATTGCAATTGCAGGAAGCTGCGTTTGCAATGGTACAACCAAACAATTTTATAATCGCAGATTTAAACCAGTGATTGCAGACAAACAGTGCCCAAAAGCTGCGATTTTAAAAAGTTGAGAAAGTGAGCTTCCTGCAAAATCAGTTTTGCAATCGCAGATTCCTGCATAATCAATTTTACAATCGCGCAATCAAATGCACCCATAGAAAGAGAAAATGAATTTATGTGGTTGCCAGGCTGGGAATCAAATGCATGTCCAATACATAAGGGGGAAGGGGACCATTATCATCAACTACCTTTATTGTTTCTGTTATATGTGGGGTTCGATTGTTCCAATCTCCATCTCATAAAACATGCCATCCGAAGTGACGTCCATTAAATCTATGGAAGCTATTATTGAGGGGATCCAGTTAGGTCTAAAGCTAGTTAAAAAATTTGATTGTCCAATATGTTTATGACCATCAGATCTTATCACCTTAAAATAGACATATTAAAAGTCATTATGTGTGATTAACAATTAATAATAGAATTTAACAGAAAAAATTCTTAATCATAATTACTTTATTATATCTATCTTGAGCTGATAACACGATGAACAATTAAATTGTTCAACTAGAATCAGACATAACCATTCCCATTGAGTACAACCGAATTTTGATGGGTGAAAAAAAAATTTTTTGAATGAGTGATTTTAATATATATGAACAGTTGTGTCACTGTCACTTTCCATGTCCCCCCCTGTTGACCGTTCCAGGCCCTTGATGTTACCCAACAAGAACTATCAGCCAAAAAACAAATTGTCCATTATTCGTGAAAAGGGCCAGTCTGAGTCTGAATATGGGGTTGGCAAAGATACGATTGATAGAGCAATGTCATATATTCCATCTTTAAATTTAACATGTACAATGCATATATGTATATATAACTGTAGAATGATGCCTTGAAGTGCCTACCGTTAAATAAAATAAAAAAATGCATATATGTATAAATAGGTGAAGAGTATATAAAAAGTAAAATCACAAAATCATCATAGACTCCTTTAAAGTGTATATGGTTAACAAATTTAATCCCCCGATCAAGAGTATATTGAAATAAGTCATCAGAAACTTACAAAAATTGGATTTAGTCACTACAAATTTTTAAAATCATATTTAGTTCTTTTATAAAACAAAAATACCCCGTTATTTTTCAACATCTCCATCTCCTGATATGTCATTCTCATCTGTAAAAAAAAAAAAAAAATTCCTTCGAACCTCATTCGATCAACAAAATTGAGTCATTTAACATTTTCACCTCAATCTCGTTACAGAGACTGAAAAAAAATACAGTTTCATCAACTCAACTATAAAATCAATAGAGAAAACAATTTAAAAACCAAATCAAAATTCTATAATACATTCTTAACTCAAAATTACTAGCAATAAAAAGCATAACACCTTGATTATAAAACTATAATTTGTTTAATAAAATTTAAATAAATCAGTATATATTTTTAGATAATCACATTGATTTTTTGTAATTTTAAAAAGATTTTAGGGAGTTAAAATGATTTTTAAATATCACCTGGACTTTTTTCGATTTTCATAAGTTTTGAGGGAGTTATATCAATTTTTTTCAACAAAGAAAATAAATTTTAAAATGGTATTAAAGTAATTCATCATGCATGGTTAAGGTTAACCGCATATCTGATTAGTTATATGAATTAAAATAAATATTATTTAATAAGATAGAAACCTGAGAGGATTTATTAGGGAGTTAGATCGATTTTTCCCTTTTTTTTTTTTTGCAAACTTTCCACCCTAAAAATTAGGGTCAACATGGACTCACAAACTAATCATGGGCTATTGGCTATTGTATATTTGACAAGCCCAAAGGACTTTTTTACATATTTTTGGGCGGCCATCAAAACTCGAACCCGGATCCCCCTCAAGGGAGGGGTGTCCTCAACCACTCAGCCAAAGCAAGGCGGTACAAATTCATACCTTCATTGGATACATAAATATGCATTTTCTAGATACTACATGATCAAGGAATTACATCACACTTGATAGCCAATATTCACATTTATTCAACTTGGCATATTGACGTCTAGGAAAGTGCAAAGAAGTTCACCTAGCTTGCTAGAGAGTTTCAATGCTATTTTACACAAGAAAAAATTCTCTCTTCCACAAAAAATTATTTGTATACATAGATTTTTTATTATTCTCTCTTCAATATAAATAATTTGTACAAATAATAGATCGAAGGACCAATTCTCGTCCCTAACCGAGTTATGAGAGGCAGGGAAACATTTTCGATTGAAGAGGGATAGAGATGCGAGTGACAAAATCATTCAATCATACGTTTCTGCAGTTACATGGACGATCTAGCTTGCCAGAAATCATTTGATTTTTTGGGATATTAGAGTTTATATTGAAAATATTTGAGATTCGATTTTTAATTTTGTTAGAGATTAGGGGATTGCTTGTGTCGGGACAAGCAAAGTTTTGTATATTGGGGGTAAATTTGAGGACATGGTATATGAATTGTAACATGCATATGTAGATCCCTCCTCTACCAACTTTATGTTTTGGGCTTGTCATTTGAATTTGAATAAATTTTAAAGCGCATGTCTACCATTTCATATAAATTTTTTTTTTATACAAATAACATTTATTTTATGCCTTGAAAAAATTTAGAACATTCTATATTTGTGTTAAATTTGAGAAGTAGAATTGTTGAATTAATTTTTTTAGCATATTAGTTTTGCAAAGAAAATAACATTGAATCGAAAGACTTCTACAAGGGAGGAGCTAGCCCCACCAACTGAAAATCCAATCCCACCACCCAAGTGTTAAGGCCAAAACGGGGCGGGGATGGGACAGGGCTAGAGAGGGAATTCAATACTAGAATTTAATTTTTTTCTAAACACATTATCCATTACTTCATTATATTTCAATCTATGCATTGTTTGTTATACATGGATAGAGCACAATCCTCTAAAGAAAGTTGATGTCGAAGGAGAGTTGCAAGGAAGTGGAGGCTCAAACAAAGATGATTCTTTAAGAAGAAATTTTTTTTTGTGAAGAGTTAGCTTTTCATTAGAGTTGTAAGAAATATATTATTGTAGTTATGTTATATTTTGAATTATGAAGATATTTAAATAAACTTTAGTGAATTCAAGAATTCTTAAATTATGATTGTAAATGAAATATTCAGGAGAAGGATTGTTAAATGACTTGTGAACTATTTAGGTACAATTTTTTTTTAATCAAAATCAGCACATATATAAAAAAAGGGTTAAAGACATGCGCGTTCCGGCAAACATGGGTAATCCATATAAGTCTTTGTCAAAGTTAGAGCAGGTGTACAAGTCCTTGAAAACTCATATACATCCATGCAATCAATAAAATTTAACATTAACACTACCTATCCTAGTTAATCATAAACTATACTATAAAATGACTAAATTGTCATAAACTTTTCTACCTTTCCAAACAATGACTCTCTTATAATGAAGAAATATAAAAGTTCTACAAGTGCAATTTGGTCTTTTTACCATCGGTAAAGGCATGACACAATTTGCAAACCATACCGTTTATGAAACTGTCAAGGATTATTAGCAACGGCACAAACCAACGCTAAAGCTACACATAATTGACTGTGGTTACTTCGATGGTAATTATGTTTAACTTATTAGGGATGGCCTCGGCCATCCGTGTAGATATTAGCAAAGTGGTCTTTGCTAGTTCCAATAGCGCCTAATTGATTCGCACTCCTGGGACTCCACGTACGCACTCCGTAGAATTCACATTCGTGTCACCCGGAATGAGATCCTCTCATGTTGTGTTGGTCAACAGTGAGTGTTGAAGAAGATTATAATATTTAAATAGGTGATTGGGAATAGTCTCACAATGAAAGTTGAAATAAATTTTTTCTACTTTATATATTAGTTCACTTGTAGAAGGGTTTCTTGGAAAAAAACAAAGGGGGACCACACATACACGTGTATGTACTTACGCGAGTGCATAGTCGCGTTTTGTCGCATTATCAAATATTATTTTTTAATGGATTTCCTTTTTCAAAATTTGAATTGTTGGCCAACAGTCTCTTCATCAAAAAACTGCAATTCTTCATATCTTAACTAGCAGACATTCCTTCCAAATAATAAAATTTATAAAAGGATGCAAAGGCATCCCTTGTACCATAACAAAATTTCTGAAAGGTTGCTGCGGCATCCCCTCAAGTACTATTTAAGGCATGTTTTCTTAACAGTTTGGATAACAGTTTTACAGTCTTCTCATAGTGTTGTAGGAGTTCTTCAAAATTGTTATCTAATAAACTTCTGAGTTTAGTTGTATCTTGGAAATAATTTGCTAAGACCCTATAGCAAACTCATCATTAAGTAGGGGCAAATATCATTTAAAGAAAACATTGAACGTACCTCTAAAATCCAATTTCTTCTATGTTTTCCCCTTAAATTTCTTTTTCAATCAATGAGTGTTACTTAAATGATTCGAATTAAAGTAAAGTGTTCATGTATTGGTTTTCTTGTAAATAACGGTACAAATGGTAAGACTTTCATTAGACAACACACAGATTTTCTGTGATTGTCATACACATAATCTCAAGTCGTGTCCTGGGATCCTGATTTGCTACCATGCTGGAACTGCATGCAACCCCTTTTTATCACTACATATATAAAAAAAAATTATAAAAAAAATTTACATTTTTAATCGGGTATTCGGATCGTCCCTACCCTTTGGACTCTTGTAACACATGCTGAGTGGAGTCAATTAAACGCTATTAAACGTTAATACACTCGGTCCTTTTGGCAGCCCATTTTGCAGCCTTGTACACTATAATACCGTATTATATACTGCACTGTTATAATATATGGATTTTATCATAGTGTATGGTAAAAAAAAGTACTTTTTTAATTAAAAAAATTACACTATTGCATTTCAATATACACTTTGTTTTATATAATAGCATATACTATCATGGGAGAGGGTATGACTAAAAAAAATAATATAGACTATGAATTGGGCTGCGATTGGGGTGAGTCGATCAGTTGGTTACAATTCTCAGGTGGGGGTGAGTCGATCAGTTGTTGCCTTGTTGGCCCAGAAAAAAGTGTTGCAAGGTTAATAATGACCCATGCAATCCACTACTAAACCGGACCCATGAATCCATAAGAATCTGAATAAGGAAAATGAAAAATTAAATCATGTATGTGCAACCTTAATTGTTTTGATTTTTTAAAAATATTTAATCACCTAACGATTAATGAAGCACATATTAATATAAAAATTAAAATATATATTTAGATAAATTGGTACACATTTTTTTTAAAAAAAACTAATTTTCGTATACTACACTAATGAAATTTATACTGTATATGTATTAGATAGTATACACTCCACTAGCGGTAAAAGACCATAAATGCACTATAAAGTATAAATGGATTATAGGGGACCGCTCATAGGATAAATAATAAAAAAAATATTCTAAAATTTAGAAATACCTTACTAATATAAAAAAGAAAATTCTTCTTTGTGAATCTTAAAACTTAAATCGACTTAATTACCCTCATCTCAATAAGATTTAATTTCTTATTTAAAATGCTTCATACCTCCACTATCTTTATTTCTGTATAGGGTTTTTTAGTTTTCAATCCCTGTAAACATACCTATTTATGATCGATCCATCACTTCTTCATATTTTAGTTTTAGTCTGTAAATTTAAAGGATAAGTTCTTTTTTAGTCCCTCATAGGGATTAAAAAGAAAATAAAATAAAATAATTTAGGGATATGTCTCTCCCAGGGACTAAATGGAGCATATCATTTAAATCTGGGGACTAAAACCAAAATATCAAGAAGTGGGGGATGGATCACTAAATCATATAGTTTATGGGAACTTAAAAATAAAAAACTATTTTATATAAGGTGGAAAGCATTCTAAGGACTGCCGAACAAGTCAATCCTAAAATAAAGGGCGCTCGTACACCCAAATCCGTTTCCAGCTCCAATTCCAGTCTTATATGCGTTCATAGATTTTTATCGATGCGTATGCTCACATTAACAAGGCATATGTATCGACAGAATTTTTTTATATTTTTTATAAATGCATCTATGCAATTCATTGGAGTATATGCTTCATTTTTTTATAAAAGCATATACCTCATTAGATGAGGTATACTATATTAAAAAAATTCAAAACACATGTAGACTGTGGCCAAACACAGGAAAAAAAGCATTTCCAAGCATATTATTACAAACGTTTTAATTTAGAAATTTTTTTTTTTATCATTCTTAAAATTTAGATCTTTTTGAAAGTTTATCATTCAAGAAGTAAATAAACAAAATTATCTAAGCCGTTTAAATAACTTAAAATATGAATTTGATTCCACTCTATTTTCTCACATGTCTTGATTCTAATTCCCGTGGCATCCACAATGATTATCACTAATCAAACACTAAATCCTGGAACACCAAGCTTTTAAAAAAAATGTCTCGTGCTGTGCCAGGCAACCCTGAACAGTTCTACATCTCTAGTTGCGGGTGATTGGTTCCCAAGATACTGCCCCTTGATGTTATGGTATTGCTTTTTAGATGTTTCGTCTAATTGACCAGAGCTAATTTTAAATTTGATTAATGTAAAACAACCTTTTTTTATGGATCACGAATTTTTAAATGATGCCGCAATCTTAAGGGAATTAGATATTAACTTTTTTTATTATTACAATTTTTTATTATTATGATATTTAAGGTCTAAAATAGAATTTTTTTTAAAAAATCATTCTTTCTCAAGTGGGAGATCCCATTCCAACAACTTGAGACTGACTCGACAAAATCTCAACCTTTGCAACTCCCATAAAACACAATAAAAACAAGGGTTTTTCATTTTTAAGTCCTCACAAACCATCATATTTTGTGATTGATTCTTCACTTTTTTATTTTTGGGTTTTAGTCTCCAAATTTAAAAGATAATTCATTTTTAGTCCCTATCAGAAACTAAAAAGAAAACTAAATAATTTATGGATAGGTCCCTCTCAAGGATTAAAAATGAACTATTCTTTAAATCTGGATACTAAAATTCAAATATGAAGAAGTGAGGGATCGATCACTAAATATGATAGTACGTAGGGATTTAAAAAAAAAAAACTCAAAAAACCACCCGTCCCAAAAGGCAATGAAAGCAACCCTACTTCCAAAACCAAAAAACAAACCGCCCCAAAAAGGTATGGAAAGCAACCCCCATCAAATTATTTTGATTCATGATTAATAAAATGCGTCATGATTAATTAAAATAATTATTTTGAAATGTGTATATAAAATATATAATTAATAAAACTTATTCAAAAATGGAAGTTACATGATTTTTATTACATTTTTAGTATTCATTTTAAGAAAATTAATTGTTAAAATTTATCTATGAATAATGTTACGGATAATCCTAGAACAGTTCACATATATTTTAATTTTTTAAAATAGTAAATATGATTTAATTAGATATATATGTTTTCAATGAAAAGTGTATATGATTATATAACGAATTGAGTTACTATATTTCTAGCAAATGTAAAAAAAAAAATGTATATACCTCGTTGAATGGATATGGAGATGTATAGATTACAAGAGCTCTTATAGATATATCAAACGAGCATGCATTTGTTTGTGTTTCTATGATTAAATTTATTCTTTAGTTTGTCTTTTGTGGTGTGTATTATGAGAGAAATATGACCGTTACTGTTATAAAGAGCATCCAAAATAGAGGTTTTTATTTTTTATTTTATGGATATCGGAGGGATCCTATGTGGTTAATCTTATGATCAAGCTGGAAAGATTACATTTGCCTGTTTACTCCAGTTTTAGAGAAATTTCTTTCATTCGAATAATCACCACTAAACATGTGAGTAATACAGCGTCAAAATTCGAATTCAAGACCTACCTTTAACACAGATAAACTCTGAATCATTATGCTATAACCATTGAGGATTAAATAATTTTTTTTTACCATACTCCATTTCTCATGGTGGTGCTCCAACCATATTTTCAATGGAGTATCAATTTGAAAATCCAATAATATCTTCCATATTTGAAGGTTCAACTAGTGATCCTCTATATTCGGAGGAGTGACTTTTCTTTAAAATTTTTTAAAAATCGCATAACTTTTATTACATAAATCCATAGCATATTGTTAGAAATATATAATAATAATAATAATAATAATAATAATAATAATAATAATAATAATAATGGGTTCGTTTTACTTATATATCATACTAATTTGGATAATGTAAAATTTTGGGTCGGAGCTTCTCCAAAATATTGATTATCTAAAATTGAATTATGTGCTCTAAAATAAAATATCCTATTGAAGATGTTTCTAGGTCTCATGACACCACCTCCTTGGGGATCGAGGTTCAAATACTGCCAAAAACATATTGAAAAATATCCATGAAGTTCCTGAGGTACTCTGTATTAATCTAGTAAATTCCTTAAAAAATAATAATAATAATAACAAAACCACCAGGGAATTAAAAAAAAACAGAGGGTTTTTACCCAGTCTTTTTTATATTAACATGTATCTCGTTGGTCGTCCATACTCTTTTTTTTTTTTTCGGGATGTTAAAAATAAATACATTTAATTCGAAATAGAGTGATATACATTTTTATTTAAAATCTATGTCTTATTAGATGATATTTATAATTTTAAAAATGTGTGTGTATTATATGCAGACAGTTTGTGAAACTACATTTGAGGTTGTATCAAACATTATTAAAAAACAGCTATACTTTATATAGTGTTTAGAAACACGTTTGAAAATAAGATTTTGAATAAAGTAACTTAAATAGACTTTGGATTTTGAAAAACGCATTTTCTATAATTTTTAAAATCAATCTTTTAACACTAAAGGGTACGTTTCTATAGGATGTAAATATAAGGGCTGTTTTTTAATTAATTAAGTAATCACATTTGTTATTTAGCAGATGCTACTTTTGTTGGAATAAACACAGCTTTTGAGACACATTTTTTGTTGTAACAATTAAGTGGACTTGTTTGATAATCTATTTTGGGCTTTTAACTTTTAAAGAAGCTAAAAGTTATTCAAAACGGGTTGTCAAAAGCTGGTTTGAGCTTTATACACGGTTTATGAGAGTTTCTTTTTAATAAATAAGGAATCGCGTTTGTTGCTGATAACAGAAGTTGTTTTTATTGAAATAAACACAATTTTTAGACTTTTTTTTTTTGTAATCATAACAACAGCTTTTCAATTAAATAAGTTTATTTGATAGTTTGTTTAGAGTTTTTAATTTTTATAAAGAAGCTAAAAACAATCTCAAATGGATAGTCAAACGGGATCTAAAAGTTTTAAATAATTTTTTAATTAAATGTGTTTTATAAAATACATTCGGTAACACCCTTTTAGCTTTATTGAAAACTGAATTGAAGCGTTCCAAAACGCCCCCTTAATTAGAAAGGAAAACCAGATTACAGGTACAAATAAAACCTTCCAATTATAACTTTGGCTCCACTCTTGCCACACAACTTGCATGGCCACTGTCCACGTGCCCTCTCCCTTCTCTCCTTCCACCTCCCAAACCATATTTAAAACACCTTCTAATTAATTAATAAAGTTTATAAAAATAGACTCACTGATGACGGAAGGAAAAAAAAGAACTTCATCGAGTCCTCCATTTGAAAACTTGATGAGTGAGAGTGACTGAGATTGTGATGGTCTCTCTAAACCCGAAACCCTAGCTTTCTCTCTCCCATGGCGATCGATCACAACTCCATCATCCCCAAAGACCTCCGCCCACTCAACCTCAATCGAACGGCGGCGCCGCCCGATGACCCCCGCCTCCTCCCTCCCCGGACCCTCCAATTGTTCATTCCCTCCGTCGACCCCGCCATCCAGAGCCCCCTCTCCGGCCTCCTCTACCCGACCGATCCAAATTTCGCCCCTCTAGGGTTCCGGGCGGCGGCGGCGATGGAAGATCGTCCCGACTCCGAACAACCTTCTTCGTCCCCTTCGTCGTCGAAGAAGGTGAAGTTCCTGTGCAGCTTCGGAGGGAAGATCCTCCCCCGGCCGAGCGACGGCGCGCTCCGCTACGTCGGCGGCCAAACCCGCATCGTCTCCGTCCGCCGCGACGTCACGTTCCGCGACTTGGTCCAGAAGATGAGCGACGTCTACGGCGGCGGCGGCGGCGGCGGCATTGCGATCAAGTACCAGCTCCCCGGCGAGGACCTCGACGCGCTCGTGTCGGTATCCTGCGCAGAGGACCTCGAGAACATGATGGAAGAGTATGAGAAGCTCTCCGACTCCGACGCCAAGCTCCGGATCTTCCTCTTCACACCCCAATCGGAGACCGACCCTCTGATGCCCGACGATGATAAGGACGTCAGCCGGAGGTACGTGGAGGCCATAAATGGTGTGTTTGAGAGGATGGACAGCGTGGCAAGCACTTCGTCCGTGCAGAATTCTGATGGCCCGATTCATGTTGGAGAGACTCTGGATGGATTTGCTTGTGGCCGAGGCGGAGACGGTGTCCAGACTCGAGGTTTGTGTTCCTGCCACCCTATTCTGTGGTCTCAGCTGCGGCGCCCATTGAGGCGGCGGAGGTGGCGACAGGGTCATTTCATCCTTCATTGGGTATTGGGGCGCCTCTTTACGTGCGTGCCGGTCCATATGCGCCCATTGCGGCACATGGGGTGAAACAGAGTTTTGGTCATCACCCTGTCCATTGGAGAACTGAGGTCCAACTCCCTCCATTGCACCCAGTCGCTGTTAATCGGTGCGGATGGCACCAGGTGGCTGCACCTGTGGTGGCAGAGACGGTGGTGCGGCTGGAGGATTGTTACATGTGCCAGAAGTCTCTTCCTCACGCCCATTCTGATACAGTGATTCAAGGGCGGCATGGAAGTGCTTCCGAACCTCAGTTTCATAGTTTTCATTCTGATGAGGTGGCACGGCCTTGGCAGGCACACCACAGAGTGTTGCCTGTACCGGTGTTGTCAGAGGGCCTGGTCGAATGGAAAGAGGAGCAACCATTGGGCATTGACCTGGGGAAGCATGGTTTTCAAGGAGCAGAGGGTGGCGCCCAATTGGGGGTTCCCGTGTTCTCTGTGCCCGCCCCTCAGCATGAATATAGGACTCATACGGCACTACCTCTTGATGTGCAGGCTCCATATGGAATGTATCTGACTACCACCAACCTTCCTCAGATGTGCCATGAGCACATGCTTCACCATCCTCCACTAGCATCCACTGAATATCAAAAGAAACCAGTAAGCGTTGCTGATGTTAACCCAGTAAGGAGTGAAGCCTCTGCTCCTGAGTCTGCAACTCGAGATCCTGTGACGGAATTTATTGGAAAGCATCCTGCATTCATCCCAAGAGAAGGTGTGCCATCATTGGCCGTCTTGCACGAACACGTTAGGCCCATCAATGCTATGATGGAAACACTTCATGTCAGTCCTCCAGAGCTGAATGTTAGACCCAATATTGTGAAGCAAGAGGGTCTGCCTGTGGTGGTTGAAAGTGGGGTCCACCTGACTGAACCTGCATACACTTCATCAGCTGTGAAAATTGCTGCTAGAGATGATGTCCGAGAGGTCAGAAGCCAAGATGATGCTTCTGCCAATCCTGCTATTGTGCATCCCCCACATCTTTCACAGGTGGGTAGCTTGCACTGCCCTTTACCTGGGGATCCACCTCAAATGGTATATCAGCATTTCGAGCCTCTGAGGCCAAAGGTGATATCTGGACAACCAGTGCTGTCATGTGCCAATTCAGCTCAAAATACTGTCAACTTGATCCCCGTTAGGGAACCAAATAATGAGGTTTCTCAATTTTACTCAAGAAACATCCATAACGGTTCGGTCATTCCTAAAAGTTCAAATTTGCCATCTTCATTGGTACTTTCTGGCATTACCAATGAGCTTTTGGGAAATATTCAGGAACCCGCTTCATCTGGTACAGCACCTTTGAGCAATGGAGACCCTTGGAAGACGCTGCCAACTACAAATTTCCAGAGTGTGAAACCTATTAAGGTGGCCACTTCCGCAGAATTGCTGACTGCAGAGAACCATTGGCTAAGGACTGTGATTCAGGTCCAAAGGTTTACCTTGAAGGAGGAGGTTATCATCTGCCTTCAAATTTAATGAATGTGGACACACGTATAGAGCCTGTTCAGGCTGCGGAAGGTTAGATTCTTCTGATGTAAATGCTTTTTGCATGATATATTTGGGGTTGAATTATTAGTATACTGCTCTAATGTTGATGGGTACACAGAAGAGCACATTAAGCAGGAGTTGCAAGCTGTTGCTGAGGGTGTGGCGGTATCAGTTCTACAGCCAAGTATGCCTCCTGTTCCTGCCATGTATACTCGTCAAGTGAAAGACCCTGCTTCTGACTTTAATCAAGAGAAATTGATGAACGTAGATGAAGCAGAAGCACCGAGTGTGGTTGGACCACACGATAACAAAATTGAGGTGAATGGCTTATCTTCGTTTCCCAATTGCTCTATATTCTTGCAGTGTCTGTTATTCAATTGTTTTGTATTGTTTTAGGAGATCAAGGACAAACCAACGGACAAGGCAAGTCATGGTCTTCAGATCACCGATGACATTGATAGACTGCAGGTTGAAAAGCCTGTTATTGTATCGTCAATTCTGTCTACATTACACTTTATCCTATTTTATTGACTTTCATGTTATAAAAAAATGGTTAGATAATCAAGAACAGCGATCTTGAAGAACTGCGGGAACTGGGTTCAGGCACATTTGGGACAGTATATCATGGGAAATGGAGGGGATCGGATGTCGCAATAAAACGAATCAATGACAGATGTTTTGCAGGGAAGCAATCAGAACAAGAACGTCTTGTCAGTACATTTTCGCTGCAACAGTTTGCATTTCTTCATGCTTTTCCATTTTGGTATTTTTTTTCCTCATACTACATTTTATATGCATGCCACCAGCGAGCTGATTTCTGGAATGAGGCTTGCAAGCTTGCTGACCTGCACCATCCCAATGTTGTGGCTTTTTATGGTGTTGTATTGGATGGTCCTGGGGGATCTGTGGCGACAGTAACTGAATACATGGTTAATGGTTCTCTTCGAGATGCTTTAAGGAGGAACGACAAGTACGGTTTTAAATCTCATCCTTGATCGTTCTTTTTTTCTTTCATGATCTTCTATGCATTGTGTTTATATGTTGTCATGCAAATAGTATATTAGAAATGATTCATAGCTATCTACAGGATACTTGATCGGCGTAGACATCTTTTAATTGCCATGGATGTTGCTTTTGGGATGGAGTACTTGCATGGGAAAAATATAGTGCACTTTGATTTGAAAAGTGATAACTTGCTTGTCAATATGCGAGACCCTCAGCGGCCCATTTGCAAGGTAAATGATTGATGGTAGTGTTATTATTTCTCTCTCTGTAGCTATCCTGTTTTGTCTTTATGAGTTTTCTGGCATGAGCTTTCTTATGGTTAATACCTCCATCTCGCTTATTTTTGAAGTCTACACATCTTCATTTTCCCAAGTTCATTGTCATTTGATTTTTTTCTCCGTCATCTTTCACTTCTTACCTTAATGAATTATGAGAAAAATATAGATAGGGGCCTTCTCAGTGGTGTTTTTACTTTTCTGAACTCCCGGGGAAGGCATGATTGATGCTCAATCTGTTGCTCTTGAAAAGAATGGTGTTTTCCAGATTTTTAGTGTCATAGGTGTTTCTTGGAGATAAATGGACGAGGCTAGTATGTTTTTGTGACCTGGAAATCCATTCCTTTTTTTCCCCCTTTTCTCTTGAGGTCTGCTTTAAGCTGCTCTCTATATTTTTGGAGTCCACTACCATGATTAATATAAACTTATAGGTGGTGTGCTGTGACCTTTCTTCAGAAAAAAAAAAACGAAAGAAAAAGAAATGACAGATGTGAAACTGTGATCTGATTATATATTTAATGTTTTCTTGTAAAGGATACAAAGAAGTGATCACAACCAGACTTTAGACTGTCATAGGATGGCTTCCTGCGAGTTATACTTTTTTCTTACAAATGCTTGTTAATGTATGCTTAAAGTAAGAAGAAAAATTCTCCTTTGAGTGAAATGTAGGAGCGATGACTCATCAAAACATTCCTAAGGAAGATGCCTATGGTTATATGATGGTTAGGGGCCTTGTGAAATATTTCTCCTGTTGTGAATGCTACTGATTCAAAAGTCTAATATGCCTGGATTTTGTCATAATTGTTGTGGGCCAGTAAAAGAGTTAAGTCAACCTATAATGCAGTTTTATGTTTTGGAAGGTTTCTACGAGTTCTAATTGAATCGGGATTTGTACTTATTTGGGTTGAAGGGAAAAAGAAAAGAAAAACAGGTCCCGTTGCATATTTTGAGTGGTTTGATGTGTTTGGTCATTTGTTGAATCAGGTTGTTCATTAATAATATTGATTAATCCTATAAGATCTGGTTTAATAAATAGTTTGGTTAGTAGTCAGTTAGAGAGGAAGTTATAATTGAGTCATGAAATATTCTAATCTTACAATAGCAGGCTGGATGGCTTTTTTTGTATTTTTTTAAAATCTCAGTAGGCTATCAGGTCGTATTGTTCCATAAAATATTTATTGCTTCTATCCCATCACCTTTTGTTCTATGTTTGCTTGATTCTCCATCATATTCCCCTATTGTTCTGGTTTTGTATTCATCTGTGTCAAAAAAGTTTAGAGCGGGTGGAAATGGTGGAATCAGTCTGTTTTTCTTGGATTGCTGTTCATGATATTAGTAATACAATTTATTGTAATATTTTCTCTATGAAAAAGTTTACAAACCAGCCTATGTGTGCAATAGCTAGCAAAAACAGGCTAACTAATACAAGTTCATTATTATACCTAGAATATATTTTGTATTTTGTGTCATTTATACTGGAGTTCAGATTTGCATGCGCACTAGTCCTTTACAAGATTGTTCCTTATGCAACTAATCCACCAAAGTTTCTTCATTGTGACCGGAAATCATCTTGTAAGTTGTAACTATTCATTTGGTTTTGCAATAACATATATACAATAGTGAGCTGTGGGTTTCTAGTAATAATATAGTCATGAAGGAGTAAACCACTATTTTCAGAATACCAAACCAAGGCTGTGAGATACCAAAGTTTCCAACCAATTTTTTTTTTTTTTTTTGTATTTATTAGTTGGAGATTGGTGCAGCTCAATATGGAAGTTGCTACTATAGATTTTCAAGCGTCATTTAAAAAAAAAACCTGTAGAATAGTTCCAAAACCTCAACAGATTTCCAAGTAGGGCATGATGTAAACAAAAATAAATAACCTTCTTTTGGTTAATCATTTTGTCTAGCGGCCACAAATTATATGAGTTTATTGTATTATTTACTTCTACTAGGAGTTATGCATTTTCATAGAACATTTTGTCCATATATTACAGATCAACAATGTATGTTTGCATGGGAACTTTTATATGATGGGTTAGCTTCCCAGCTTCAGTTGAAACAGAATCAACTCTTCCTTCCATGTTATGGTAAATATCATTGAATTCTAATTTCCTACTAAATCCTTGTCTCAGGTTGGTGATCTGGGCCTGTCAAAGGTGAAATGTCAGACCCTAATCTCCGGTGGCGTGCGTGGAACTCTCCCATGGATGGCCCCAGAGCTCTTAAATGGCAGCAGCAGCCTAGTCTCAGAAAAGGTTCATCATCATTGCGTCCACCTTCATCTTTCTGTTCCAACATCTCATGTGAACCAGTTTCTGACATTCTTTGTTTGATAACATCAGGTTGATGTGTTCTCTTTTGGTATTGTGATGTGGGAACTACTAACTGGTCAAGAACCATACGCAGACTTGCACTATGGAGTGATTATAGGTGACTGCATTTGCTTGGTATTCTTTTTTGTAATTATAGGTCCTGAAGTAAAAGCATATGTTTTATTTGTCTGCACTTGTTGTGTAAAGGTGGCATTGTGAGCAATACTTTGCGTCCTCCTGTTCCTGAATCATGCGATCCGGAGTGGAGATCTCTGATGGAGCAATGCTGGTCCGCAGAACCGTCTGAGAGGCCGAATTTCACTGAGGTTGCTGCTAGATTGCGATCCATGGCAGCAGCTCTCTCTAACAAAGGTCAGCAGACTCTGTCTCAGGTGCTGAAGTGATGTTTTTTGTGTGTGTGATTAGTGTCATCCATCCATAGATGCATATAATACATAATAATGTGACGACCACTTGTAGAAAAGGAAAAGAAAAGTGATCTTTCCTTCAATACTTTCTGACCCCCGAATACACGGTCTGGAATGATAAATCACAGACACCTAACTGTCATCCTTTGGTTCCAAATCCAGCTTCAGGACAGTCCCAAATTCCCAGTGCCATTTTTAATAACTTCATTCAGTTTATAGTGGAATCTCCTTAGGAACATCACCCAGTGAGTAACTCGTTCCATTGGAGAGATTGTGCAGACATAAGGAACATTGTTAGTGTGCATGGGGGGGAATGGTTGGGCTGTTTTGAAGTGTTACTTACTGACAGTCCAAACATAACATAACATTTGAGTATCTTCCACAGATGAAATTGTTCTAGTAAAAGAGTGGTTATGATTTCTTTTGCATCTCCATCCACTGTGATAGGGGGATGAGAGATTCTTCTTGAGTTTGATTTTACTTCTACGTCTGTAGAGTAGTATCTTTACCACATGATTGTGATCTAAAGCAGAAGCTAACAAATAATAAACCCTCTAACGTCAACAATGTGGGCGTTGTTGCACATTGTCTTGTTTGCATTGCTGTTTAATTCTATATACCCCCAATGAGATACATATCTTATTAAAAAAAATAATTATTTACTTCTTTTAAGCGGATTCATACATTTTATTAAAGTATTATATCTCATTTTATGAAAGTATATACTTTGTTATATGAAGTATATGCATTTTAAAAAAAAATCAAAAGAATGTGAGAACTACACATGGGGCTATTATTGAAACTGCAACATTATCCCATCAATATTAATGTGCGTGACTACACTGAGTGATGGAAATCATTCAAATCAGGGTGTTATTACTACACACGATCCCGTTTACAGTCACGTTTGCAGCTACATGTCTAAACGGGATATATACCTTGTAAAACAAAGTATGTGATTTTCTGGTTGTGGCATGTGTTTTTTTACTATTATAAGCGGTTCTATATAGTGGTTTAATTTTGGTTGATTAAATCGAATTTGAACTCATTCAAACCAATTTTTTTTAGGGTTTGGAATAATAGTTATTTGGTTTGGTTTGGATACAAGTTGAAAAATAATAAACCAATCTATTTTAGTTTGAGTTTGATTTCACTTCAAAAAAACATGAACTAACCAAATTGAATTAAATTTAAATCCGTTATTATTTATAATTAATATTCATTTAAACCATTCTTTTTATATTAAAACTTCACTGTTGTTATTCCACTAAAATCCATAAAAAGGAATCCACTTATCTATGCCATCATATTGACCTGTGTGTCAAAGCCCACAACATAAGTTTTTTATTTTTAAGATAACCCACAAAAGTCTAAGAGGGCTGTTTTCACATTTTTCAACTTGTCTAACTAGGGAGGATGTCTTCTACCAGCTTAAAAATGCATTTTAATGTGAATGCATATGCATGTATTCCAAGTGAAAAAAAGGACCAGAGTAGCAAATCTCACCGTTAAGCATTAAAGAAAAACCTGTGAGATTTAGAAATTAATTATTTTTTAAAATCTCATTTAACAATTTTATAATCTAAAATGATTCATGTATTTTTAACTTTTGTTGTGTGTACTACTGCACCATGCCATGTAACATTTAATTTGATGAAAAGTATAAGGAGCAGTTTTATCAGACGATTCCTTTTAAATGTCTCTAAAATTTTATGAATAGTGTTTAAAATATATTCTTAAATTTAAATCAATTGAACACATTTTTGAAAATATATATATTGTATCCCAAATTTTTTTTACTTATTCCTGCCATGGCTGAGGATTTTATCCTTAAATTGTTAATTTTTATACCTTTGATTCATTTACCCAGAAAAAGAATGAATTGGAATTTGGATACATATTTTTTTTATATATAAAATCATGTATTATTAGAGGTGCAACTTGTACGATTGAACCTGACTCAACCCGACCCAACATTTGGGCAGATTTGAGTTGGGGTTTTAACATACGGGTTCAACCTGAAGTCGAACTCGAGTAACTCGAATTTAATTCAGGTTGGTTTGGATTGAGGGATTGGAAACTCGAACCCAACCCAACCCGAAGCAGGGATGATAAATTTAAGTATTTCAATTCATTTTTTAATTTTTAATTTATTATGAAATAAAATTAAAATTGTTCAATTTATTTTTATTTATAATATACCAATTATATACTTTCATTTTTATATTTTAATAAAAAATATTCCTTAATTTGTTTTTTTTATTTTTTTCATGTAAAACACCTTACTTTTATAAAATTTTAATTGTTTAGAATGATATATTTTAAAAATAAAACCCGAACTTGACATGAGGTCCAATGCTCTCTCAATTGGACCCAACCTGAATCCTAGGGCTTTTTAAATTTAACGGTAGGTTGAATTGAGTTTGAGTTGATTTTCTTTAACGTTATATTGGATTTGGGTTAAGCTCCAACCTGACTCAACCTGTCGAAGTTGTGCCCCCGTGTATTATTATATAATAATTACTTAAACTATTTAGTTTATTAGGATTACTTACGAGATATTTTCCATATCCACTTTGTAATCGATGCCTGGATTCTCAGTTGAATTCTATTCCATATTGTTCGTATGGAACATATTCTCATTAGAAAAAGTTATACATCCCTCTCCCTTCATCTGCGTTAATACGCAAACCCGTTACATCCATTACATCATGGCTTCACTTCCCAAGCAGACCCACCCTTTATTTTATTTTATTTTATTTCCAGCTCGTGCGACTCCCACGTGACTGTCCCTCTCAAAAATCTTTGCCTTGCTCGCTCGATCGCTCGCTTGACAACGTGGACTTCAATCACAAAACAATCACATCAAAAGTGATTATAATAATATATATGAATTTCATCAAACTCAGCATAACCAGAGAGACAGAAAGTGGTGTTGAAAAGTTGGATCTTCGAAGAGTGAGTGATTTATTAAAGAAGAGTGAATAATTGTTTGGTGGGGTACAGTCAGGTTTGTCACATCGAATTTATTCTACATGTATAATATATACGTCATGTGTGTTTGGAGAATTATTAAGCTAGTCACATCTATCACTGCTGCTCCCCTGACATAACACCTTGAAGTGATGTTCATATCTCTCTCTGAAATCTACTGTGTAATTTTGCATGAGAGAGACAAACGTGAATGAAGAATAGACACGTATTTAAATTATATAGTAAATAAAAATGCAAGTGTACAGTAAGGATTGGATTTGAATCTTCCCATGTTTAGAATGGAATGCAGGAACTGCTGTTACGTTTACTGGTTCGTTTGTTAGTGTACAGTAGCTTCAGCCGAGGGCCGAGTCCAGATGTTTAACCGTTAGATTGCAATGTTTTGTATCCTTTGTTTCTTTAGATTAGAAAGGTTAAAGAGATGCCTGTCTTTTATTAGTTAGTTTCAAACTCACTTTTTAAAAAAGGGGTCACTTTGAAGAACATTTGCGCTAGCAGAATCGCGTTCGCGTTTGAAGCTCAATGGCCGTGGTAGCGTTGAAATGGTGTTTTCTTGGCATTTGAAATGTTTTAAAATACCGCTTCTTTAACTCTTTCTTGCTTTTCCAGACGTCGAGCCCCTGATGCAATCCCAATTACGGATCGAAGTGTTGTTTCACAACGTTTGGAGCTTTGAATTTTTTTATAAATAAAATGTGATCAACATGAAAAACATTGCGTTTGTCTTTGTCTCGTATGGATCCACGTTTAACATTTTCACTGTCAATCGTAGATCCAAATGAACAGAGTGGTTTTTAATATTTTTTTCAATAGCCATGGCTTTATTAAGCAAGCAAAAAATAATACATTGATTATTCTTGCAAATTCAAATCTTTATACTTTTCTATTAAAAGATTGAATGTTCAGGTCAAGTTGTCATCAGTTAGTAAATCTTACCAACGCACGCATGCATGTACTTCATGATCAATATGCATGCTATGCTCGTGAATATACGCCTCACGGCATGATCGATATATGTAATCCACAAGCCAAACTTTTCAGAGATTGTGTGGTGAATCTATTGGAGAGGACAATCTTGGCCTGTGTGTGGGGGACTGCCTTTTGTCTAATCAACTTTACAAACCTGATCACAACATCAGCACGTACGGAATGAACCCTCGCTATGAGTCTGAGTATAGCTGGGCATTGGAGGTCCGTATCATGGTGTGTGAAAGAATCGCCAGGATCGTCCGAGCATACATATACAGTTATACCTTATATAAGTGAAGTATACATGTCATAAGAGGATAAGTGAAGATAATTATGGAATTAAATGATTGAGGGGACAGTTTTATCCTCATTTGATATAGAAAAAAGACGTGATAAACTGTGGACAGTTGTTTAAATTTTGAATGAAAATAGAGATACTTTGTTCCATATAATGGATAAGATAACATTTATCTTCACTTTTATTCTAATTTTGACAAATGCGCATATGAACAAAATTGATAGATTTTTTATCTCATAAAATTAGAATAATTTATCTTAAAATCTTAATCCATTGTCAAACTAGCCTAACTGTATTTACTCTTTAAGGATTGGTTTAGCAAGGGAATAAGTAGTGGGATAAATGATAATTATTGGGATAAATAAGAGAGATAATTTATCCCGTTTAATATAAAAATAATCAGAATAAAATATATCCCGTCACGATTTTAAAATGAAAATTATGTTTTATAGACATTTATTTGACTTATCTTTTTATTTGAGTGTTTGTTTTAAAGAATTCTTGTAAGTATTTATTGATAAATAAATAATTTTTTAATAAGTAAACAATTTAATTTTTATTTAAAAAGTTATTGACAATTGAAATAACATTTTGTCCCCCAATCTTTCCTTTTTATAAAAACTGGATGAATTAAATATAAATAAAAAAAATATTTTATAAATATCTTTCTATAAAGATCATAAATAAATAAAAAAATTTATCAAATCAAACATTAGATTTAAAATATCAACACTTATATTACCCATACTTAACCAAATGCCCCCGAAGATTCACGCTGCGTCGTAACAATGGGAATGGTCTCGTACGAACTGAATGTATTAACACTATTTTTTACCTGTTTTATAAGTGCATCGAGAGTGTAACACCGGGAGAAACCAATTCTTAGCGGATGGCACGGGTTCTTGCACGCCATAAATTATAGCGACTTCAATTCGTAAGCTCAACAAATGCATTACACAATTTTTTTCTTAAAAAATAAAAAAAACAAAGAAAGAAAGAAAGAAAGAAAGAAAGAAAAGCAAAGTCTATAAGATATTGTTCTCTAGTCTCATGTAGATAGAGTCCCTGTTAAAATTCACAAACATGAGCCCTAAAACGGATCCATACATATCTTTGCATGCATGCCCATGCAAAAGACCACAGCACACATTCACTAACATTTTCAAACCACCCCCAATAGTCTCCACCTCAAGAAGACGAGCTAGACGACGACGTATAATAATCCACACCGAGCTTCAAATCCAGCTCCACCTTCGTCGTCTCTTCGATGTCGTCTGTCGAGCTGATGGTCCTCCTCTTCTTCAAATTCTTCTTCTTCTTCTTTGTCGAAGAAGGACAAACGGGGGGTTGCATGGGTAGGTAAAAAGTGGGGGGAACCGAAAAGTTGGTCCTCGCTTTGGAGCCCCTGAGGCTCCTCGCCGCCGCGTCGTAGGCCTTGGCGCCGTCCTCGGGGGTGTCGAACGTGCCAAGCCAGTGCCTGCACTTGCCAATGCGGTCACGTATCTCCGCCGACCACCTCCCCCACGCCCTCTTCCGAACCCCCCTATAGTGACTCTGCCCCCCTCCGCCGCCTCCGCCAGCTATTTCAGGTGGCGGCGCGTCCGGGATGTTGTTGGTATGGCCGAAGAGGATGTAGTGGCCGACGACTGCTGCGATTCCTTCGAGAGGCGGCGGAGGAGGGGTTTGGGTTTGGGTTTTACATGACTCGTAACGGAAGGCCGGTTCATGGTCCATGATACGTAACGTTTCGGGCGTGTTAAAGAAGGCCGTGGTTTCCATGAGAGGCCAGTCACTTTTTTGTCTTGCCTTTTTGTTGCGCAAACTGAGATCTTATTTATATATAAGATTATCTTTATAATATAATAAATAAAAAAAATTGATGACATCAAATTATATGCGTGTGACGTAGTACAAGATTTTATATACTTGTTTTTAGTGATATAGTTTGTGTTCATGACCACCGGTTGTGGCAGGTTTAAGTGTTTGTTCATGGGGAAAGAAAATGACCTACGTACTGTTGGCGGTGGAGAGAAGTGAGGATCTAAAACGAATCGTCAAAAGACAGACTGAATGGCTGACTGACACAGCTCGGTCAATATCAAAATTCAGAAAAGCATTGCCCGATTTTAGGTCCTGCCATGGATGATGACCCCATCTTTTCCACATTGTACTCCCTTGATTTCCTAGCTTTTTATTTATTTTTGAACGTAAGATTGATGTTTTGCTGCGGTTTCATTAACAAAAATGTTGCAATACAAGTTCAAAGAATAAGTAAAACAAAATATATAGATAAAAAACAGGACGAGAGAAATAGAGCGGGGAAGAGGGAGGGCAGACACGAAAGATGAGCAGAAGAGCTACCGCCCCACACCCTACAATCAAAATGCTCCTAGGACTCGAGATAGAGCTCCCCCCTCCCCCGGGATACCAACGTGCCTCACGCCAGCTAGTCCGCACCCCCACGCCTTGAGGAGGCCGCCAATATCCTCCCACGCATATTCAACATACGTCATTTGACCCCGAAAGATCATTGCATTGCGGGTCCTTCAAATGACCCACGCCGTGTTTGGAACCACCATCGTTGCCACAAATGCACGCGCTCCCCCGGCTGACCGTCGACAAAGTTGCTTCCCCGCAGCCCACATGTCCTCCACCGCTGTGAACGTAGACACCAACCCCATGTTACTTGCTAGCAAATCCCATAAATTTCGAGCAAAAGTGCACGTGCAGAGAAAGTGCTCCGTGATTTTATATTCCGCATTGCATAACACACATGACACCGACTCTTCCAGACGCCACCAAGCACGATACGCCTTGGTAGGAAGGCATTCCTGAAGTGCAAGCCATAAAAAAAAACCTTCACCTTAAGGGGTATCCGCAATTTCCATCACATATTTGTCTTGCCTTATTGCAGGCACCAGAGGGGCTGTTCGAGATAGACTTGTCAATCGGACGAATACGGATCAGATAGGCCCATATCCGTATTCGAATTGAATATCTAAAAAAATATCTGTATCTGATATCCGACGAATATTCCAAAACACATATCCGTATTCGATCCGAAAATCCGAATACGGATTCGGATAATATCCGAAATATCCGAACCAGAAAAAATCTAAAGAATTTATAAAATCTTAAGTTTTAAAATATGGTTAAATATGTATCCATCAAAGACATAAAAATATAAATCTTAATATAGTTAAATAAGTATCCAATATGGTTAAATAGGTTTGTGTTTTGCCCTAGATCATGAGCCATTTGATTTTCATTTAAGGGTTGAAACTAATTTTAACATATATAAATAAAATAATTGTTCGGATACGAATATTGTTCGGATTAGATATAAGCAATATCCGGTCCGATCCAAAATTTTTCGAATACGGATAATTTGGTTTAGATACGAATACGGATTTTCAGATATCGAATATTTTCTGCATTTTTAGATACGGATTCGGATCGGATACGGATATTTTTTCAGATAATTGACAGGCTTAGTTCGAGACCACTAGTCGTAGGACCTCGAATGGAGAAACCGCGCTCCGGATCTGGTCGCCACACCTATCGGTCCCTTAATGTGTGTTTCAATTGTGTTACTTGTGTTTTTCTGTGTTTCAACTTTTTTGGTGGTCTCCAGGCACAGTTAAATATATACAATTAGTTATACAATAAAGTATATATCTTTTGAGTAGCTCTATTTAAACCTTTTAAAATTGTAATTAAGCATCTCTTATTAGTAAGCCTCTCATATTTACATAACTTAATTTATAAGTCCCTCTTATATTAACTCCATATTCAAATAATTAGTAAGTCTCTCTCATATCAAACCCTAACACTCACCCTTCGAGGTTGCTCCCCAACAAACCCACTCACTCGACTCTAGGGCTGCAACTTGGGTTGGGTTGAACCCGAACCCGACGGGTTGAACCCGATTTTTACATGGGTTGGGTTGATCAAATCGGGTTCGGGTTCGGGTTGATCAATTCGGGTTGACTCACAAATCGGGTTGGGTTCGGGTTGGCCTCCGACCCAACCCGAACCCGTAAATTAATAGTTAAAAAAATATCATGACTGTTTATTTTGTAACTTCTAATATGGGTAGTCTAAATTTTAGATAAACCTAGCTAATCTTATGGGTTGGGTGGGGTTGATTTATTTAATTTACACATCATGTTAGAAATTTGGGTTGGGTCGAGTTGGTTCAATTCGGGTTGAAAATCGGGTTGGGATCGGGTTGGTCCAATTCGGGTTAAGTCGGGTTGGGTCGGGTTGGTTTATTTAATTTCGGGTTGGGTTCGGGTTGGTCCAATTCAGGTTGAAAATCGGGTTGGGTCGGGTTAGGGTTGGGTAGTTTGGAATTCGGGTTGGGTTCAGGTTGGGGTCAACCCGAATCCAACCCGCCCGAGTTGCAGCCCTACTCGACTCCCCACAAATCCCTCACCGCCCTGCCCTCATCGCTCGGTCCTCACCTCTATGAGCGGTGATATTCGTACTACATACCTCCCTAACCCAAGGGCACCTCTCTCTGGTTACAGTGTGTAATCGGCCCTCGGCAAAGTAAAGTTTAAAGTTAAAAGCTGTCACTATTTTGAAAAAGGAAGTTAGTGCCTGAGCCCTTCTGGTCGCTATACCTTCACGATACGCCTGGTCCTCACCTCACAGCCTGGTCGGACTACCGTCCATTTTGATGAAGCGAAGGTGATTCTTTTTAGTCTTTGTAGTGTGTGTGAATCATATTTATATATCTATAACTATCAAGCAGATCCACGGGAAGATATAGAGGAAAAAGTAGCTACATGAGATGGTGGGCATGCTTATTAAAAGGATGTCAATTACTAATTTTACCAAAAACATGGCATTTAGTGCGTCTATGGACAGCTCAGAATCGGCACAGCTCGCGCAATTGACCGAGACCCCCGCGGCATGGTCTGCGGGAATTTAGTGCGTCTACAGACAGACAGCTGCCGGTGGGTCCCAAGCTCATCCTTGGCCTTGGGGTTCTCAGTGAAGGGATGTTACAAATGGCTACGCCAGTTCTTGATGTGGCATGACTTTATCAAATATGGCTTGTTATTTGAGGAAGATTTGAATGGATTCGATATTTTGAATGGACGGTGGTTTTATTGAATCACTCAAATATGGCTGGTTTGTTTGGATATGCAAGATCACTAATACCCTTTGATATTTGGAAAATTAAAAGCCACATTTGATTTTTTTTTTTTTTTGGGTGAACAAGGGTGTTGGACAGCTGTGGGTTTTTTTTTTTTTTTGTGCTCTCTTCTTCTCCACCAAAACAATATTTTGTATTTGCGTTCTTGTAAAAACTCATAATCATTGTGAATTATCTTTTAAGCTCTCTCCATGAACATAGGAAGATTAAACCTCCCAGTCACGTAAATTTAGTGTTGCTCTTCCTCTTTGCCTTTTCATTTATAATTTATTAATTTGCCTATTGCATCTATATTTTTTTTTTTTTGGCATCCTTTGAACATGAATGAGGGACAAAATAACTCATATTTTTAGATCCTATTTATTGACAAAAATCACAACAATTGGTCATGTGGCCTGTCAGTGATGTGGTGACCTCGGATTCCTCGCAAGGTTACGGTCTTCCTTAGGTTACTCGCCCATGAACGTTTGCTCACAAGGGTATACAGTTCGAATTGTCAAAGTGGAGAACGACATAGTCTGCATGGGCTTTGTGAGGACGAACTCGGACGGTGTTACAGCTTTTCTACCAATTAACGTTGCATCGCTAGAGGCCTAGAGCCATTTGGCGTGAGGTGGGCCTCGTGAGCACTGGCCTCCATAGAGAGACGGAGTTCCTATCTATGGAGGATTTGTGGTCGGCGAATAAGGATTTAAGTAAGGCCGGGGGAACATGATCGTTTTTTTAGTAGTTCCGGCAGACATATGGACCATTTGGAGGACTCGAAATCAAGGCTATCTTCTGAGGGTTGTGAATATGTAAGAATCCACAGCTTTTTTTCATGAGCAATAAGCACTTTTAGCCCCTGAAATTTGAAAAATTACAAAAATGATCTCGCCTGTCGAATATTAGCATAAATCCGTCTCCAGTGTTTCTTTTTTTAAAAAAATCGAGATCCCAAGAGAGGGAAAATGCACAGGGAGACGGCATATATACATGCCGTCTCCTGTGTATTTTCTCTTCCTGGGATCTCGATTTTTTTAAAAAATACACTTACAGGAGACAGCATGTATATATACCGTCTCCAATTTATAAGTTTAACATTGAATGTTTGCTTTATATTGAATCGAGCTTCCTTTGCACAGACGGTGGAGAATGTCTTTGCTTTGTCATTTCTTGTAAAAGATGGTCGTGTTGAAATTAAAGTTGAGGATGTAGACATCATAGTCATACAGTATGAATGGCCGAGATCAAATGGAACAAAAAGAAGAAAATTGATCGATCGGGAGCACCGTGACTTCAAACGGCCATAACTTTTGAACCGTAGATCAGAATCGCTATTATAATATGTCCACACGTTCGTATAGACGAGCTCTACAAGAGTAGTTGCTATGCCACTATGCCATTTTTCAGAGCGTTCTAAAATCGTCTTGGATGTCAAATCGACGGTTGAAAGTTATTTTTTTTTAGTTTGTTAGGAGCCTACGAATTCGTTACTTAGATCGAATTAGTTCCGTACATGAATAATGAGTAGTTGATAATTCACCAGAAAATGATCCAGTTTTTGAAAAATGTTCACCTAGAAAGTTGAGAAGGCTTGACTATTAAATCAGTTATGTAAGGAAATATAGTGATTGAACATATATGAAAATTACATATGAATTTCCTTTAAGTTGTTAATGCATGATTTATGATGTATTGAAACAAAAAAGAAAAAAAATCCAAATTGGAGACGGCATGTATATATGCCGTTTTCACGAGACGGTATATATACATGCCGTCTCCTGTCCATTTTTCCCCTCCTGGGATCTCATTTTTTTTTAAAAGTAAACACTGGAGACGGCATATATATATGTCGTCTTCTGTATAATCTCTCACCGGAGCTAGTTTTTTATATTCAATTTTCAGAGGTTAAAAGTGCTAATTACCCTTTTTTCATTTGCGATTAGGGTCGTTGTATTACAAAAGCGCAAGGAGTCCAGATGCGTGGTGGCATACCGGCCATAACGTAGGGTCGTGGAGTTGGCGTGCATAAGAGGGTGGTAATTTCCCATCTATTACCTTTTCCACACAGGCGGGTTGTGCCTCAACTTTTTTTATTTGCTGTTTTTATTTCTCCCTTCTCTCTCATCTCCAATTCAGACATGTAACCATACTTACTTTAATGAAAATAATAGTGGCATGGTTATATATTTTTTAAAAAAAAGAAGAAGAGAGGGGCTTACTTATTGGGGGTTGAACTAATTATAAATATCTAAATAGATCTTTAACAACAAAATCCATTTAAAATGAGTTTACTTACAATTTTGAGAGGCATAAATAGAGCCATCCATATCTCATTAAAATTTGTTTGCACGTATTGAAAATGGATTTATTTAATTTGAAATAGAACGATATACATTTTTCATTAAAGCGTATACATCATTAAATGAGATTTATTATTTTTAAACAAGTAAAACATTTGACAATTTTCTCTGGGATTGTATTTGTAGTTGTACCTAATATTATCCATTTTATATATATTTACAGGTACACATACCTATAGATATAGTGTATTTGTAACAAGCATATGATATATTATATTTTTTTATAATAATATAGATATAAATACGAATAGATATAGATTTTATTTCAAAGCTCTCTATGGAAGAAAGCCCTTTAGAGCCCCTTGAAGCCGATGAGGCTGAAGCCTGTCTTCCCCACCAAAGTCTTACCTAAGCCCCCGTTTGGAACGGGGATAGATTTTATTCTAGGGTATAGATTTATTCAAGCATAAGTGACTATAAATAAAGATAAAGTGATTTTGTGTTTGGTTGTGTTTTGAATTACTCTCGTTGATAAACGTAAAATAAATGTTTTGTTGTTTGGGTAAAATGTTAATAAAGTATGGATAATGATTTATAAAAGATAAAAAAGTAATGATAGTTGATTTAACATGTGATTTATAAGAGGTGATGACAATTGATTTGACAGTAGACCCACATATTCTTTGGGTAGAATAACCTTGAATAACTTTAATTATAGGGCTTGATTGGAATCCATATACCATTTTATCTGGGTTTATTCTGACATACTTTATCTGAGGTTATCCGGGATAAACAAACATTCCAAAATACTTATCCAGGGTTATCCGGGGGGTTATACCAATTCCAAACGGGGGCTAAGGAATCTGAGGATGATTTATTTATTTATTTATTTACATTTTTTTTGGAAAAAAGATACACATGCAGCCCCAATTATAATCTATCCCATTTTTCTTTTTCTTTTAAATTATATACTCACATTTTGTAGTGCATATTATTATATAAAATGAAGTATATACTGGAATACATTAGTGTTTTTTTTTCATTGTGAAAAAAATGAAAAAAAAATAGACTGCATTATATACTATGATTGTACAATATATATTATGATAGTAAATATATATTACATTATTATAGCGTACGGGCTACAAAATGGGCTGGAAAAACTGGCTACGTGTATCAACACTTTTTTTCGTTTTTTTGAGAAGGTAAAGGCCCATTCCAAAGTAAACACTTTTATGAAGGCCCCATTTGAAAAGAGTTCTAAAGAGTTATAAATGCTGGCTTTTCGAAAATCTCATTTGCTTTTAGTAAACTATAATGATTTTTTAGCCCCAATTTGTAGACCTCATTACAAGCCCCATGATGTGACACACATATAATTCTATTTTTATCCTTCAATGAGTGTTTTTTGGGTATTTTGATAACCTGTCCATAAATGGGTAGGCGGTTATGATTTGTTGGGATTCTTTATTCCTTCTCTCTTTTCCTTTTTTAAAAAAGAATCAAGTTCAATCCAAGCATAAAAAACAATCAAAGTCAATTGTTTATCACAAATCAGCAGCCCTTATTTTTTAATGAAACAACAATATTCCAATTTCATTTCTTGAGAGGAATTTCAGTTTTTTTGTTTTGGATCCAGACGATTTGTTTGTGATATCATTAATAGTGATCGTTTCAGTTTGAATTATTTGATTTTTTCATTAATAGTGATCGGTTTGAATTATTTGATTTTAATTTTGTATCAACATTATTTGACTAATTCAGATTCAAGATTTTTAAAACAGTGCACATTTACTTGTATGAAATGTGTATTTGTTAATTCAAATTCAAATACACTTGTATTTGAATTTGTATTCAAGTCCATTTTTAAGGTAAACACGAAAAAATGCCATGTTTATGAACAGTAGTTCGGTTCCGCGTTTATGGCAGAGGTCACTTCATCTAGGAGTAAAAATTAAATAGTAAAGTCCATGCACATAGTTTCCATGTGTTTTTATTTTTCTGAAGATATACCCTCCGTGTAATGAACATTCATGGAAAATGAAGTCACAATCATTTGTAAAAAAAGAAAAAATCAATCCTTTATCTAATATTTTTCAAAATGAGATAGCAGACATCATATACAATGGGACGCATACAGTACAAGCGACTGCACATTGTATATTTGAAAGAAAAAATAGTATATAAACGTTTGAACCCCGTTCGAATAGGATTTGAATGTCCAAGTGTCGTTTGAACCTCATTCGAACTTCAAATTGGGTTCAAACGCCTAAAAGCCGTTTGAATCTCATTTGAAGGGTCATTTCAACACTGTTCAAACTGAATTCAAACGTCTGACTGCACATGGTTGCATATGCCCACACATGATCATACATGATTGCACTTGGGCATCACATGTACCGCACCGGAATGCGAATGTGCACCTGTACCATGTGCCGTGCATTTTGAACTATGATAATGACTACATATAACAAAGCCAAATTGCCAAAAAAATTAAACAAATATAAAATAATGTGCACAATTTATGAACATGCCATTGCGGAAGAGGAAAGATTAACCCATTTCAGATTATTAGATTAAGGAGCAACATCTCTCTCCTCAGTCTGGCCAAATATTGGAAAAGTTAGACTTAGTAAAGAATGTCAACTAAATTTCGAATGTATGCATGGAGGATTACTTATGTGTATGAATAATTTCTCAAGTGACCATCATCTCGCATGGCTGTGGTGGCATTTGGACCCAGGGAAATTCTTCCATCACCACAGCAAGGATACAAAATCAACATTTTCAAATCAAATCTTTGCCTCCATTGTTTATATACACATACACATACAACCCTGTGATACTACTATCTTTACCAAAATCGCCATATATGATTAAACATACACAACCCTACAATACAATTTTATTCAAATAAATGAAAACCAATAAACCTAAGGGAATCTTTCAACTATATATCTGTAAGTTATAAGCTTTAATGCTCAACCAACAATGCAACCCCCAAGTATAAGTGATGCCTGTATACCTGTATAGCCGCACATGCGACACTCCTGTTCTATGTTGGCTCCATATATTTGATGCAGAGATCTTTGAAAGCTTACCAGCTGGAAGACTTCTTTGCTGCCTGTTCTGCAAGATTGTTGATTGATTGCTAAATGAAATGGAGAAAGAGGGCTTCATTTGTGAGTTCCGTTTCTAAATCCACAACTGTCAGCTACACAAACCGTTCAGCGTTGTTGTCACCTGCATTGCTTCTTTTTGAAATTCTAATTAGCAGGAGTTATGAACAGAATCCAAACTGTCATTTTTGGCATATATACCTTTTCCGCTTGCTCTTAAGGACAGTGGAGGACGAAGGGTTGCTATGCCAATTACGCTTTCTTTGATTGATAAACCAGTTATTGATTTGCTTCAGTTGCAGCCCCGTTTCCTGCACCAGCCTCGCCTTGTCGTCCTCCTGAAACATGGCAAAGGAGCAATAAGAGTGGTTCATTTCTTGAAGCAAGTGCTTCAAGATGTCATACAAACAATACTTAATTATAAACATCAAGCAGTCACAAAATAAAATGCAAAGGTGTATTACAACCTCTCCTTTAGGGAAACCGAGTTATCTAAAGCGTTGGTTTTCAAACTTCAGAGATACGATATTATATGCCTTCACTGTTAATTGAATACTTGCAAACTTATTAGTATAAACTTCCTAAATTCCTACTCGACCATGCTGAAGAAATGGCATGTGCTGCAGTGCACTGGATAAAACTGACCCTGAAAATTAATTCATGGAAAAGAGATGGAAGAGAGTGGAATAACCGTTGGGTAGGGCCACTTAGAATGTGACTGCCACCAAGACTTCAAAAGGGAGGTTGTATCCCCTGGCAGTTTCCCAGCTCTTCGCTTTCGTAAGATCTCCTCCCTGATGTCAACAATTTTCTCCTTATAGCCCTGCCATTCGCAGAATGGATTAGCAAATAGAAATCATTTGATCTGTGTGCCCATATTAGTACTCCATTGAGAATCCCTCCTACCTGTTTCAGCTCGTGCTTCAGCTCTAGTCTCACACGCTCCATCAATGAACGCTCACTCTCCGTCGGAATAAGGGGACCAAAACCCATGCTGTCCATCCCATCCGAACTTCCATCAAACATGTTTGTGTCACTATCTGCCTGATCGTCATCATCATCAGACATAGTTGCACCTGTGCCTTCACCTGGAGAAACACCTGTTTCACACAATGAAAATCAAACATGATTTGTAAGATTACCATAAAAAATTTGCCCAAGCCAATCAATTTTCAAAATCAGTTTTGTACAGGGACATGCCTGGAATTGACAAACTAGAAAAGTTTGAGCGAAAGATTGTTTTGGATTTCTTTTTATATTGTAGCATTCACAATTTCATTGTCAAAGTTCAATTTTGATGGGAGTTCCACAAATAATATGGCAATTCCTACAGCAAATCAGATTATTCAAATTGGACATCCTATGTGCTGATATTGAATCATGACCACCTGGTAAAATATGATTGAACCTGGCAGGAATGGATCTTCAAACCATGAATGTCGATTCTTTTATATCAGTTAACTGAGAAGTATAAGGTTCAAGAAAAATAACAGCAATCTGGATGAAGTAGAAACATTATTGTTAGCAAAACATCTATCTGAACCTTCTCATAATGAGTTAGTTGATGTATTCCAATTTCCGTGTGCAGTTCCTGTCTACGCTAGATGTTAGAGTATCAATTTTCATTTGTGCTTCTGTTCAAAATATTTACAATTAGACAACCTAGTAGAATTCAAAGATTACACAAAGCAAATGAAGAATATCAATGGTATCATGTAGTAGTGTGTTTGCCTGTGTCATGGATCTGAACTCTGAAGATATTTCACAGTTCAGCAATATCATCTACTCATCACTGCTTCCAGACACATCAGGACCTTCTACTGGGGATGTGATTCAGCTAAACACCTACATGCTTTTAAATGAATGCAAATTTTTATTCTCAACATTCCATTTTTATATTGGTTATGAAACGCATATGCATGTCTCAAATGACAATGACAATAAAGGAACGGTCATTCTCTTGCAGTCACTTTTGCGGATCCTAACATTTTTTGAAATTCTTTTGAAGGAATAACTTGTCTAATGAATTACATACCTTTACAAATAAAATAAAATATATATACTCTAACGAATTGATGCATAGCTTTTTACATTTTCTTAATTTAGTAATACTAACTAACCTTGTATATACTATGTTAGGGGTAAGTGGAGACAACAGGAATAACTGAACGAATAATTGTGTATCAGCACCCGACAATAAAACAATCCAAAATCAAGATAACACAATTCAATTGAGGATAGATAACGATTATGGAGGTTGGCCTGATTCAAAAATCAAAATCAGATAAGTAAATTTTTATTACTGATCTGAACAAATTATTAGTCTTGAAAATGATAATTGTGATCAAAATAATGTAAGACACAACCCGTTAAATTGATAGCATCGATTTGAACCACTGCAGAATCAAAGCAATGCTGTAAATCCTCGTAAGCCCACCTCATGATTAAGATCATCCATAGAGCCATTTTTCATTCAGCTTTAAAGAAGAGATCAACTGGACAAGGAGAATGAATAAACATATAGAAGTCTACTAAGCATTCACACATGCTTTTTTTAAAAAAAAAAAAAACGAAAATGATAAGATAGGCAAAAACAGATGTTTCTCAAGAAGTTAAAGATCCTGTTCATTGCTTGCAGTTAATGACACATTGTATTTGCTTGAATTTCAGAAAGTTTAACCTGTCTTTAAGGAAACCATTGAAAGGTCGTTAATGGGGAAATTAGGATATAGCCAATAGTTCAATGGTCCATAAACTGATAATGAAAAAAAAAACTGATTTCCATTAGACGCTACATCAATCTCAGGTTCCCAAAAAATAGGAGTTGCTAAGAGGGATATCTTTGGTGTGACAGTATTAATATTCGAGAACAATTAAAAGCAGTGTTGCTCCCAACTAGAATCAGAAGATTGATGGACATAATGAGAGTAAAAAACTAAATCATATATGATCTTCAACTAGAAAAGGAGGAACCCTTAATTGGCAAACCTTTGATTGGGTTCACCTGATACATCTAATAGGACAACGCATCGAATCATAGACATCAATACATATACGCATCGATTACTTAGTTGGGCCATGAAAATATTTTACTAAACATTGCCTGCAGCCCTACAACTGTATAGCCAATAATAGATGCCAAGCAAACAGCGGCCTCTAAAAGCAGGCAAATATTTCCATTTATAAAAGAAATGATTACGCAAAATCCAAATAAAATCAATATGGGCTAGAAATGGCAATTGACAATATAAGCATTTAAATATATAGATAGCACTAAAAATAACTTTAAAAAAACCATGTAGATTTGAAATTTCCCATAGTTACAAAGTTTCTCAAGGCGTAAATTCCGCATCAAGCATTTATATTAACGCACAAGTATAAAATATATATTTTAAAAAAGGAAAATACAGCTCGCAGCTAGTCCATTCAAAATTAATCAACAGTTTCAAAAAAATTTCCTAAAGTAAAGAAAAATAGAGTTAAGGAATTTTATTTTGTACACAACATAGAATATTTTAGATTATCACAACATAGAATGTTTTAGCTTATCATGTAAAAAAAATTATATACATGTGAAGTGATGTTTGATGCTACAGAGAACAAAAGCATGTACTGAAAGTAGAACAGAGAACAAAATTCAGCTATCTGAAAGATTTACCAATCACCGCTACTGGAAGATTTGTCAAAGATGATTCTTAAGCAGAAAAGGAACCCAAACCCAAGGCATGAATGGAAGACCACCGATAATAATGATATTTTATAAAGATGAATTATAACTGTGATATTGGAAGTGACAGCTACTGCTTTCATTGATTCAAAAGGCATATAACTGATAACTTTTTTTTTTATTGGTAATCAAAAAGTTGTATTACTATGAAATTTTTTACAAAATCACAAACCTTTACATAAGCCTTTACAAAAACAAAATGGATTAAGAGGGGCTAAAGATGTCTTAAAGAAAGAACATCCCCTTGACCCTCAACAACCCCTGTTTTCATTGAAAATCAGGGAGCCTTGTCAATGGCTACCTTACATGCTTATATCCAATCACTTGCCTATCCTTTTCGTTTGCTTTAGCGAGTTCTTCCCATATAACTGATAACTTCTTACATCTAAAAGGAACTTGTAAATACGTTTTTAAATTAGGCACTTGTTCCTAGATAGACAAAACCAATATGAGCTGCATATCTACAAAGATCCTTTTGTTGTGCATTATATTTCATTAAAATTACGGGCAATTACAATGGTGAATCACAGTCAGATTTTTTTTTCCCTTTGAGGAAATCCTAGTCATGAAAAATTGAATTCGAAGTATAACCAAATAATCTTTATACTTTATGATTGAATTAAAATCAATCAACTACATGGCTTTCCTCAAACAGTCTGTGTTTGAGTTTATGAATCCTACAACCCCATAAGTTCCTTCTCAACGTCATGCTGGTTGTGAGTTGTGAATCTTCTTACTCATACTACCTCCATCTCTATGGTCAACTACACAATCTTCCTTCCTTTCTATGAACCAAAAGCCCACATCTGCCCCCCTTACCATAAGTGACTTTTCTAGATTTGTTCCAAATGTCAAACTTTAGAGTGATTTAATTTATATTATCTTCAAAGAAAAGATAATAATAAACTTTCAAGTTCAGAAAATATGGAATTCAAGGTTCTACAATCAAACAGCAGCAAAAGACATTCAAACTCACCAGTCAGGCTTTGAAGGGACTGCTCAAGCTCCCAGCATGCCATCACTGCTTCCATTGCATGTACACGAACATGTTGCTGCAATTGCTCTTTGAAAGAACAGAGAAGCAAGACATAATGTGTCTATACATGAAAAACAAAATAAAAATCAGTGAAATAAACCAATTGATCAAAGAATTAAGAATGATTTGTGCTAGAATCAATTAGAAATGCACAAATTTATAAGACAAAATGAGTGAGATCTATCCTTCAATTGAGGAATCTAATATGTAAAAATATCACTTTATACTACCACTAGAGAAATCAGATATCCACATTTGAGCTAACTAGTATATAGCATAATTAGTTAATAATATATAAACACCACGAAATTTAATATAATTTAAATTAATAAATAAGCACATAACAACAGCAAAAACACAGTACAAGTGGTGCAAAACTATTTATAATTTTTGACCGGGAAGCCAGTTGGCCTAATGAGTCACTCAGATGTTTAATAGAGGTAAAATTTGTATTCAAAGTTTGATTCCATTATAATTGAAATAATTTGATGGGTAGTTCTGCTTCTTCTTTTTTACTAAAATCCGAAAACAAATATGAAAAAAAAAAAATTACTAACTTTAAAGAGTTGTACAAGACTAAGCAGTACAATGTCCATCGAAACAATACATGATATGGTGTGAGACTTGCATTTTTGGGGGAAATAGGATGCTGATACAATGCACGGGTTAATATTTTCATTGCGTACTTTTCTTTACTTTATATAGTACCTTGAAGGAACAAAAGTTTCATAGAGTGAAGTCAGTTATGAGATTTAAAATAATACACTTGATAACAGCTGTTTTTCTGAGGAAAATGATGGAATGTTTACTTGACAAATTATCATGATGGCAAGGAAGTATACAATAGGAAGATGAGATGTGTTCCCAGTGAGGCAAGTCCATAAACAATAGGTGTTCATTCAGGATTAGGAATCTATGTAGTATGAAATATCTCAAAAACGTCAATTCAAGTGCTACAAAGAACGAACACCCACATAAAATGTTGATATACTTGAAATGGAAAAATGGCATGGGAATAAATTTACAGTAACAACTTGAGCAACAATGCATATACATTATTGTTTTGCCTTCAAATATGTTGTAAGAATTATTAATATTGTTTTTAATAATAATATGGAATCTTTTGCATCATGCAAGGGAGGCACCCATGCATATCAGCACAACCAAAGTTTCACACATATTGAGAGCAATAAGTATAAGTTAGTCTAATCCTCAAGTTAAAACGATGACCATAGGTAGCCAATGTGGGATCGAATATTGATTTCAAACATTGACAAAAATGTAAACACTATAATAGAGAAACTGGATTTTTTCCCCCAAAATTGAGGTCCTTTATAACAGCAAAAAATGCCATTAGACAATTAAATCAACAATTTTAAAGAAGGTAGACAATTTACTAGTCATGGTAATAGAAATGCTATACCTACATCTCAACACATATGGAAGATTTGGACTAACTGTAGCAGACCTAAACAGATGCATAACATGCCAAATTAAGGAAGTCAAACTCTCAATAAATTAAATTTGTGTCTATAATGTAATTGGTGGTCATTTGAACAATAGATCATTGTAGAAAATCACCAGGAATATTACGATATATATGAATATTATATCATAAGAGAGCCATCTGAGCCTGCAGCACTCAAGCTGCATGTACGTCGACCATTGAGGATTGATCGAATCTGATATTCGTAGTATTGCCCGCATAAAACGTACATGAAATTTTATGTCACATTTATATATAGCCAAAATTCGTTCTTATTCTTGATTTCCTTAATACGTAAATAATGAAACATTCTGAAAACTCAGTAGGATGGTAGAGGGAAGACTTCCTTACACATCAACCTATCATCATAAATTTTTATAAAATTCTAAGTAAGGTGACCCGCATTCTGCTAGTGTGAATCATTACACAATTCCACTGAGTAGTTGCTAAATATACAATATTTTAGCAGTTTCCTCTTGTAGTTTCACAAGATAAAAATATGTGATACTTTTGAAACAGGTATAAATAATATGACATTTTCTAATGTTGGAACAAAAATGAGTTTGACACACAACCATTCTTGTAGCCTTCAAAGTTCACTAGATTATAAAGAAGTGGAAAAGAAATCAAAATCAATATTTAATTGAAAACGTAAATTATTGTGTTTTTACATTAAATTTTCTTCTTTTTTCTTTTCTTTTCTTATTGGCTACTCATGATAACTAAAATTCTAGTCCCCAACAAAAGCTCCACAGATTTCTTGTGCTAAGAGAATCAGCACTCAGCAGTGAATGAGGAAACTACAATTCTATAACAAATTCTTTGGCAAAGTCCAGAAAAGCAACATGTAAGCATCTCAGGATATAATTCTGATTTTTATTCACTGCGCTCCAAGAAAAGGTGGAAAGGAAAGTGAGACTGACAAAGAGTTAGATAAAGGGAACAGAAATAATTTTTAAAAAAAATTAGAGGATTAACTCTTGACCAGAATTATTCAAAAAAAAAAAAAAACTCTTGACCAGAATTAAAGGTTTGCTGAGTTCAATATAAAATGCCCCCAAACCATACAAAGCTATATTTTTTATCGACAATTGTTATACATTGATATACAATTGTGCAAATATCCCATGCTCCTGCCAAAAGACAGTTCCCAATAATTTGGAATGCACATGACAGATTTTCATTTGTACACCCTTGAAACAATTGAAAGACAGATAATCCTAAGTGAAAACAATTTTAAGCAGTCGTGGAATACAAACGAACAAAGATTGGGATCTTTAAAACTGGAAAAGCATCCCCTTTTACAACCTTGAAAAAGTGAAAAGTTTGATTCTGGCTGATACCCTGCATCAACAAATTTGATTGACAGTATGCTATAATAATGAACTCAAACCAGTCTAATTATGCAAATTAAAGCGCCTAATCAAACAAAAGAAACAATCTTCCAAGGAAAACCTATGCAAAAAACAACAAAAAAACAAAACCTCCTCCTTTAAACCAATCAAATTCACAACAATCACTCAATCAACCGATCAAACTGTAAACGTAAACAATCACAAGACAAAAAAAAAAGAGAAAACACAGAGTTTGAGATAGGGAGATGACCATGAACTGATCGAGCTCCTTGTCGTCCCCCGGCATCATCTGGCTCCCTCCCGCCCCGTTATTGAGAAGCGAGTACTTGGCGACTACGTTCTGCGACTGCGCGAGCTGCGCATCGATCCTCGGCAGCTGGTCCACCGGCGTGGCGATCCGAAGGCACGCGACGTGCGCCGACAGGAGCTGCTCGTACAACGGGTGCCCCAGTATGTCCGCCTTGCACTTCGCGTTCTGCCAGGACCCCAGCCCCACCTCCTCCCCTCCCCCACCAACTCTGACCGCCTCGGTATCCGTGCCCGGATTGCTGTTGTTCATGTCCCCTGAGCCGTGCGAGATCGCGGCGGCGATGACCGAGTCCTCGTCACCCCCTCCTCCTCCGCCACCGCCGGCGCTGCTCCCCCCGACATCTCTCGCGTTCCTCTGCAGGATCCCCGGACGGGGAAGCCACTGCCCCCCTCCGCCGGCTGCCGAGGCGGAGGCCGGGGAGGCGGATGAATCGGAGGTCGTCTGAAGGTGAAGGAAGCTCCCGTCGTAAGGGCTGTGGTTGTGGTGGCCCTGCTGACGGAGGATTGCACTGCTCAGCCAAGTCGGCTGCGGAGCCTTACCTCCGGCGGCCGACTCCGGCGAGGCCTGGCCGAGCACCGACGGGTTGTCCCCGTAATGCGGGAGGCCCATATCGTGCGACAGGTGGTTGTGGAAGGCCATCTCCAACTGATCAAGCGGTTTCACGGCGACCCTTCCATGTCGGTCTCTCCCAAGTCTTCGAATTCCACAAACAGTGAGAGAGAGAGAGAGAGAGAGAAGATTAGAAAGAAAGGCAAACGAAGGAAGGGTGAAAGAGACGTTGAAACTTAAAAATCAAAAGTTCTCGCAATTACGACATACCAAACCAACGAAAGTAAAACAAAAATATATCATTTTTTAATTTAAAAAAAAAACAAATAAAAACCGTATGGTATTCGAGAAACCGCTTTTGGGGATGGGGGGACGGGTCTGGTGTTCCTGCAACACACGCCGCCAAATTGAATTCCGCAAAATCAAATCCGACGATGATGACGC
Organism: Acorus calamus; assembly: GCA_030737845.1. Taxonomy (NCBI): domain Eukaryota; kingdom Viridiplantae; phylum Streptophyta; class Magnoliopsida; order Acorales; family Acoraceae; genus Acorus; species Acorus calamus. Next base: position 28,810,013 of record CM060874.1, on the reverse strand, counting down.
CGTCCACGTCGGCGACCCGGACGGTTTCGAAAGGTTCGTGATCGCGCGAAGGACAACAGAGACACGCGTCGTCGCCAGGTCGCTTGGACCACATGTGGGGACCACCTGTCCAAAGCACGCCTGTTGAGATAGCGAATGGGAGATGACACGTGGAAGGAGGATTCTGGCGCCGCCGGCTTAATCACGCTTCCTTCTCTTTAGCCACTTCAACAGTGGTCCCCGTCCCACAAGAGAACACTTTTGTTTTTGTTTTTTCTGACGCGTGGGGCCCACCTAGGTTGAGGTGCAGAGGCTTATCGTGGTTTGTACACGTGGCGTGACGTCTGGCTTCTGCCAATCGAGGGATCTTAGGGTGGTCCCCTCTGTCCCCTGCTATTCCTGTTCACTATCCACCGCAATTATTCGCCTATACGAGAAAAAGATACCCCCTTATCTGATATTCTCACCCAATATACGCATCCCGAGGGTACCTTTTAAATAATTGATGGTTAAACACAAAATTACTTTACTATCTCCTATGTAATTAGTATATCTCATTAAATTTTTTTATAAATAATGTTTGCACTTTATTTTTCAATTTAAATTCTAGTTTATATATGTTTTAAATTTTTTAAAAATAATATACCTTATCTAATAATATATATATATTTATATAAAAAATGTAAATACTTTAATGAATTGCATGAATCCATTTATAAAAAAATAAAAAAAATTTATCAAAACATATATCCCGTTAATATGATAAGTGTTCTGATAATTTTCTATCAACGCATATGAGACCATAATTAGGGATTAGGTTTGGAGAAAAAAAATTACGTGTAACAACACTCATTTATTATACATTTATTATTCAATTCAAAATAAAACAGCATACATATTTTATCAAATCATATAAATCATTAGATAATGTATGATAGGTTAAAAATATTAAAACATATGAATAGTGCATTTTGAGCTATTATTAACCGTATCCAACATTTATAGGAATTGGAGAGAGAATAGCAAACCATAACTATTGACGCGCTTAGCTATAGTTCAAGTTATCGTTATGCGGTTTGTAGTCTACAGTTACTCGTGATGGAGGATCGTTTACGGTGATTAATAAACGTGGGCGGCTGTAGATGGGAGGGATTGGAAGAGCTACTACCGTTGGATCCGTGGGGTTTTCGGGGGGTCCACGGGAAGGATGATGATGATGTCGCTATTTTAATCCAGTGGTCCACGTACCTGGTTGGGGGAGGGGACCACCGCGTGCGGGCATTGAGTGGGGGGAAGGACCACCAACTTGGATGGACATGAGCCGTTTGTTTTGTTTTTCTTCTTCAATTGACGAGACGAGTCCGGGGCATTTACTGTTACCGCCGCCCTCTAACGTGGAGACATAAAAAATTAGGGAAATTCAAATAACCCCCTGTCAATTATTTGAAATCCATATAACCCCCTAACGTTTCCTAAAATCCATATAACCCCCTAAAAAAAATTTATGTAAATTCAAATAACCCATTGAATTAAACTTCGACAAATGATGAGTATTATGCAAATATTCTGTTTGGTAAACCTTGAAAGAATACTATATATAAAATAAACCCTATAATTTGTTAAAATTGTGAAAAAGAGTCTTTGAATGATGGATTTTGCCCATCTACATAGACTAAATCGTAATTTGTAGATGATTTTTTTACATTTTTAATATATTTTAAAGGGGGTTTTGGTATACAATATTTCAACACAGTTAACTAGAAAAGATATTCACAAAATAATCCTAATTTATGAGTAAAAAGGGACTATTTAAATTTACATGAATATTTTTAGGGGGCTATATAGACTTTAGAAAAGGACTGGGGTGCTATATAAATTTTAAACAGTTTACAGGGTTATTTGTTTTTTTCTAAAAAAAAATATAGACAGACGGACAAGACGGCAGCGGCAGCTAACAAGTCACCGCGAAAGCTCCATCTCATCGGTTATAAATATTAATATTCCTCGTGAATTCATATAAAAAATCTAATAACCCTTTCTTTATCCATCCATATTATTAATCAAGAATATTTTCAATTTAATCACACTAAAGAATTTAATCACACAAAGCTTTTATCAAAATATTTTTTTTATTTACATGTACATCGTCCGTGGAGAAAAACAAGTATATATATTAACTAAAAGTGCTTAAGTTTTTCAACTTCATTTCTTTATCACACTTTCATTTTCAAATTTTGTATGATCATTATTTTTAGATTAAGGATAAAAATAGAAAAAAAAAAGAAGAAATAAGATGAGATATTCACTAAATCTATCTTATTCAAATTCACATATCTTTAATTTCAAAAATAAATTTTTATAAATATATGATTTTAAATAATATTATTTACGGTATCAATATATTAGTCTCAGATATCATATTTAATATTATTGAAAATATAACATCAGTTATATATATATATTTTTTTTGCTTCCAAGTCGTGGAAGTAGGGTTTTGAATTTTTTTTTGTTTCTGTTTTTTTTCGTTCGGACCTCACTAACAAATCTAACATCCTCCCTACTAACAAAAAAAAAATCCACCGACTGTAACAAATCTAGGGTTTTGCAAAGAAAAAAAATGGTTTCCTCTTTTATTTTTTTGGGTAGGATCCTAATATAACTGATCTATAATCTTCCTTAAATAACAAAAATAAACACATACCTATTTTGAGTATATAAAGAACCCTTAGAACATCTCCAACCATGCTCCACCAATGTCTCATACATTTTATAGAATATGGCACATATACATAGTTAAGAAGTCTTGATTAATGTATCCACTCCAACCATACTTCCTGAATGGCTTCTAAAATAATATTTTATTAATATATTTTTTTAAATTCAAATTAATTATATTTAAAATTTAATGTGGGAGAATGGGGGACCCATCATACGAGAGAAAATATTATTATATTAATTGTGATATTTTTAGAGATATATTAATTATTAATTATATTTAAATTTAAATTAATTAATTTTATGTGGAACCCATCATATGAGAGAAAAAAATTTTAATTTTTTTTTATGTGGACCCCACATTTGGGAGCTCCCACTCCCCATCTGGTGAGATTCCAAGCTTCTACATCCAATTTGTTGAGTGTTGAGGAGCTCATTGAATATGTTTTTTCTCCTTCACTTCTCCAATTAGTTGAAGGAGCCAGAAAAAGTGGTCCCCTTTGTAGATGCTCATAGTCCCTTCAAAGTTTCACAAAAAAAATTGAAAGTTTTAAATTTTTTGGTGGGTAAAAAAAATTGAAAGTTTCCCTCACAAAAAATAGCCCAATTATTTCTAAATCCCAAGCCGAGGAGAATTCAAGGTTTCCATTCTTTCTATTTTAATTTATTGATATAATATGTCTTTTTTTGATGAAGTCTTAATCAAATTGGAAAAAACTTGCATGAGATTTATTTATATTAAATTTTATTAGCATTACATTTTTTATTATTTGTTAAAGTAAAAAGGAATTAATATGATTTTTTTTATTAAAAATAAATGAAATTATTGATTGACATAATTTTAAATAAATATATATTTTTATGATATAATGATTTTTAAAATTATAAAATGATTATAGACAAGGAATTAAAATATTATGTGTGTGCGCGCTTGTATGTGTGTGTAATTTTTCAATTCTGCTACCTGAGCCCCATATATATTCTTCACTTAAGGTTAGTAAACGAGCTGAATGAATCGAGCTTTGACATGTTCAAGTTTAACTTGTTTTAGTTGGTTATACTTAGGCTCGGCTCATGATTGGATCAGAACTGAACATAATTTTGTGTTCAAGTTTAACTCATTTGACTTGTGAAAAGCTAAGTTAAAGCTTAGCGCAACTATTTTATAAAACGAACCAAGTGTAAGCTCAAATCAATGGTCAAAGTCGGGTTCATTTAGCTTAAAAAAACTCATTTCGCAATTAAAATATACAGAAAACATATAACATGTCAAAAAATAAACAATCATATAAAAAAATCCTACTAAACAATCATATTCAAAATGAGCTCATATATGCTTGAGCTTGGCTCAGGCTCGACTCGTTTATAACCGAATATTAAAAATTATTCAAACTTAACTCGTCTATCTAATTGAACGAGTCTGAACGAGCTTCAACCGAGCCCGAACGGCTTGACTCATTTACTGCCCCTACGTTCACTCGATGGTTTGTTTTGACCTTTTTTAAAATGTTTAAAAAATACAAAATACAATGCTACTCATCCTTTAAATTTGAGTTTTTCACTCCCAATACAACACTCTCTCATTGATTGTCGTATATAAACGCTTTCCAATATAACACTCTCTTTTTTGTAAAATTTCACTTTTGCCATCCTAAGTCATCCGCCACTTTAAAAGTTTATTCTGGCCGGTCTACTCATATTCGGCGAACGACGTCACCACCCCTGGAATCCTCTCACTACCCTTTATTATATAAGAGTAGCTCGGCTACCATTTGAGCCTTCCTCCAGTCTCCACCTCCTCCAACCTCTCCTTCACTTTGTTTTCTAATTCAAATACATTTTAAAATGTATCTCACTTTTAAAAAAAGATAAACTATCATTCTTAATCTTTATTTTTATATAAGATTTGTAATTGTATATGAAATACTACTACTTATTTATTTCAGGATTTCGATGAAAGAAGCAAATGGATAAGAGAAACAACTTTGTAAGTTAAATTAAAGATTTTCCTTCACAATTTGTTGCATGTGATTTTTGTTTTATGTAACTTGACTTTTTTAAATATTCTATATATAATTTTGTATTACTTGAAATTTATTTAATAAATTTATGTAATTAGATTTTTAAAAATATTTTTAACATGCCATATACTTTATTAATAGTATTTTAATTATCATGCACATCGTGCTTAGGGGAAGACTAGTAATAATCTGCTCGAAATCCGACAATTTTCGAATTCCATGTAACCCTAAAAACATTTATGTAAATTCAAATAGCCTCTTGACTTAATCTTTCGTTAACAGATAAGGAATATTCTATGAACATTCTGTTTGGTTAATCATGATAGTAAACACAATATACCGAAATCCCGTACAATTTGTCAAAATGCAAAAAAAAACTCTTTGTAAATGATGATTTTATTCATTTAGATAAATTATAAAACTTTGTCCAAATTAAAGGGGTAAAATCATTTATATAATTTTTTTTGTATTTTTAACAAATTGTAGGGGTTTTTATATATTATATTTTCAGTCACAGTTAACTAAATAGAAGATGTTTTTAGAGGGTTATATGGACTTCAAAAAAAATCAAATGGTTTTACAGATTTCATATAGTTTATAGGGGAATATAGATTTTTCCCTTTGTATAAATATGATAAAATTATGACGACAATTAAAATTTTCTTTTAGGATCAGTTTTGTATTTATTTTCATTCTCCTTCTATTTGAACACCCAATAAAATTATGTTTGGAATCTTTTTTTCATTCCTACAAAAAATTTCTTTGTACATAATTCATCAGAACTAGATTCCCACAAAAGAGATTTTCATTCTGAGATAGAATTACCAAACTGATATTTAGTGTATTCTAATCATTAATATAAGAAATGCATATAAAAAAATTATAACATGTCCAACGACAGCTTTAAAACTTTTTTCTCACAATTTTGACAAATAAAAGTAAGTATTTTTCTAAACGTTTATAAAAATAAAAAGAAATATTACACTCATTTACTGTCCAAAACACAGATCACACATGTTTTCATTTTTCAAAAATCATATACCTCAAATAATGAGGTATATATACTTTTATATAAGATAATGTATATACTACGATGAATTGAATGATATTATTTATAAAAAGAGAAAAATCTATATAACTAAGTGTAAATTGCTTGAAATTCATACAAGCCCCTCACTTTTCTTGAATTCCATATAACCCCCTGAAAATACTTATGTAAATATAAATAACCTTAGTTAAATATTCGTTCATAGATGAGGAATATTCTGTTTGGTTAACACTCGCTGAAAATGTAGTATACCAAAAACCCTCTTAAATGTGTTTAAAATGTAAAAAGTTATCTATAAATGATATTTTACCCCTCTGGATAGAGTTTTATAATTTATTCAGAAGAATAATATCATTATTTATAGAGAATTTTTCACATTTTTATGACATTGTAGGGGGTTTTTTAGTATACTTTGTATTCAGCCAAAGTTAATTACATGAAATATTCACAAAATATTTTTCATATATCAAAAAAAGTATAACTCAGGGGTCATTTAAATTTACTTAAGTGTTTTCAAGGGGTAATATAAATTTCTGACAGTTTATAGGGGGTTATTTGAATTTTTTCCTAAAAATATTGACTGTACCGGTAGCTAATATGTCTCCGCGAAAGCTGTATCTCATCGGTTGTAAATATTAATATTCGTATGATATACCTACCAAAAAAAATCATTAATATAAAAAATGCATGTAGTTTTTTTTATCACATATGCGAAAAGGAAGCTTTGAATTTATTTATTTTTTAAATGTGAGAAATCATTCAAAAGATATTAAATCACATTTTTGACCAGATAAAAGCATGTTAGTATTGAAGATACCTATTCGAAGAGTTTTTTTTTAACGTTTTAAAAAACTTGATATGTCTAGCCCCATGTGTAATCTTATTTATAGTCCACATAAATTTTTTTTTTTATAAAAGAAGGTTATACATTCTCCTATCGAAATAAATATTCTTATATGAAATGAATTATATACTTGTATACAATAATGTATTTTTCTCTTTAAAAATTAATTTTTATTATTTCACACACCAGGGTCAAATATTATATACTATGATAATGTAGTATACACAACGCTATCATAATGTATGATGCTGTAAAACTGACTGTAAAATAGAAAGAATGCACCGACACTCTTAAAAAAATTAGGATTTTCGTTGAGGGATAGACCTTTGATGTGCATAGGATTTGGGGGCACTTGGTAGTTTTCTTTACTATCAGTCCTTTATTCCTTGAGTCCCGTTTAAATAGAGAATTAAATTTTTATAAGGTTTATAATTATTATAGTATAGATAAAGAATAAGTGATTTTTGTTTAATTATATTTTTAATTATTCTCGTTACACAATAAAGTCTTTATTGTTTGGTTGACCATGGTTAAATTGTAGATAAAATGTGAATAAGGTGTAGATAAAAGATGAAAAAAATGATTTGACATGTGAGCTCCATAAAAAGTGATGTTTGTTTTGATAGTGGGACCCACATATTCAAGTAAGTTGAATAACCTAGAATAACTTAATTATAGGGATAACAGAAATAATTATACCACTTTATACAAGTTAATTCTGACATATACATTTTCATTTATTTCAGCCTTTCAAACACTCATTTTATCACAATTACACGTTATTCTTATTTATTTCACCCTGATTCCCGAATTAAACATGGATTGAATTTTTTTTAAGTTCTCATAAATCATAGGATTTACTGATCGATTATTCACTTTTTCATATTTTAGTTTAAGTCCCCAAATTTAAAGAATATGTTCATTTTTAATTTTTTTAAGGACTAAAAAATTCAAATAATTTAAAAACAAGTCTCTCACAGACACTAAAAAAAAATATATTCTTTAAATCTGAAAACTTTAAATCAAAATATGAAAAAGTGAAGCACGGATTATGATTATAATTCATAGGAATTAAAAATAAAAAACATTTTTTTTCTTTTTCCTGTTGTATGTTTTAGACGTCCGCTTCATTTAAATAATAAAAAAAATTGGAGACGTAAAAATTAACTGAAACGAGGGGGTTTGAGGGGACCAGAAGCACATCGGAGGATATACGTCACGCGTCAATCGCTGTCATTCCTGGCACGTGCCGAGAAGGGTACGACGTTACATCCTATTAATATGATCCGCAGAAACATCTAACCTATAGAGCGAAGTGGATAATCCAAAAATAACTAGGACTAATTTTGTGGTATCGCCTACGTGTCATCATATTTTTGGGTGACTAATCCAATTACACTTTCCGTGTCCTAGTTTGTTACGCAAAGGAAAAAACTAAATAACCCCTTGAAATACTTTATCTAAAGTTAGTATAACTCTCTAAAAACACCTACATTAATTCAAATAACTCATTAAGTTAAACTTCGATTAACAGATGTCAGATGATGAATATGATATGAATATTCTATTTTATTAATGCTGACTGAAAACATAATATGCCCACACACACCTAAATTTTATTAAAAATATAAAAAATTATATGTAAATGACAGTTTTACTTGTCTAAATATATTATAAAATCTTTGTGAAGAGCCAAAATCATCGGTTATAAAAATTATTTTATATTTTGAATCTATTGTATTGGATTCTAATATATTATACTTTTAATTAAAATTAATCGGATAGAATATTTGCATAATATTCTCTATGTATCAACTAAAATTTAATTTAGGGGGCAGACACGAGTGTTTCGTGTATGTTTGGCAACATTAATAAAAAACAGTTTTTAGCTTTTTGGGTCAAATCAAATCAAATACATCATCATTTAAAAGTTAAAAGCTGTTATCAAACAAGTCAACTTAAACACATCATCATTACTATATTTTATCTCTAAACTGTACATCAAAATCTGTGTTTTATAAAACAACTATCATTATTACACCCTCAAATTATTATCATTACACCCTCAAAAGGTGTGCATAAATCTGTAAAAGCTAAAAGCTGATTTTCAAAGTGTGTTTTCAAACATACTTGGTCTGTTTGGAAACACAGATTGAAAAGTAGATTTTGGAATAAAACTGCTTTTTAAGACAATTTTAGATCTTCACTTTTTTATGATGTTTTTTTTTTAATTCAGGAATCAATATTTGAAAAAAGTTTAATATTTGACAGAGAAAGCTGTTTTTTAATTCAAAAAATCGATTCTGATAAAAAAATGTTGTTTTTGAGTTTTTTAAAACATAAATTTTGAGAAAAAAATTAAAAAGAATACAATTTTTGATTCTGTAAAAAATTAACCCGTTTAACTGCACGATATTAGTTTTTCAATATTTTAAAAAGTTAAAAATTAAAATCGCGTGCAACCAAACTGCCGGTGCATTTTGAGCCCACCTCAGAATTTCCACAACGATGTGAACTTGTGTGAAAGAGAGAGCAAATTAAAAATAGAGAATACATCGAAGGTTTTTAATGATAAATAATAAAATAAGATGCGGAAAGGCCAAAAAGTCATTATGATAATGTGGTGTTTTAGTTGAATTGGTCCCCTACAATGAAGAGACGTATGATCGGAACTGGTCAACAGTGAACAGTGTTACTGTTTGAACGTCGCATCTGATGCCATCTCTCATGGGACTGTGGTTAGTGATCTATTTTTCCATAAGAAAATAAACATGTTACAGTCTTTTCATATGTACTGTGCCCCAAGCATACAGTATATAAAAACATCTTTAACACAGTGTGTATTCTATTATATATAAACACAGTGTGAAAACATGTCTTTATATTGCCATTGCTCGTTTTGTCATAGTCTCAGTTATCACTACATGTGAATGTTGTTTGGAGCTTCGTTGTTCATTTGAATAGAGAGAAGAATTGATGTTTTGTTAAAGATGTTCTAATGATCAAGTCAATAAAAATTTAAATTAATGACGATAACAATGAATGAGTTAATCAGTGACCTACCTCGTTTTTCATATGTATATGTTGCACCTTTCATGCATCCTTCTAATGGGATTTCCTGATCCATTCCATGAATTGTCCAGATGAGTTGACTTGATGTTGTGTATGTGTTATGGCGAGTGACTCAGAATTCAGAAAGCACATGGATTGAATATAATTGAGATATATATAGTTATTTGTTGGTGGTGGGCTAGTGTTTTTAGGTGATCGCGATGAATCAACCAAATGTTTATTTGAGTGATCAGGTATGCATTTAATTCCCTTAGTGTGTGCTTCATATTTCTTTAAACAATTAGATACACCCTTTATAAAAATTCAAATTGCGGCCTGTTATTGTAGGAATCGAATATAACATTTTCTATATAATTGTGTAATGATGTATTGATTTTTTTTTCTAAAAGCCTGAAGTATATAATAAAATAGATAGAATGAATTCCGTTTTTAAAGTTTTTAATATAGTATACCGTGTTAGGAGAAAATGGAACTATAGAAATGACTGAGTCAACTTCTTGTAAAACTATTTTTAGAGTGAGCCTTCATAATTACTAGAGAGATTTTTATGAAATTCTTTTATATAAAAGGTTAATTTGTTAATGCAGCATATACTTCCCCATGTAAATAAATACTATATTATAAAACTTCAAAAAAAATTATATGTAGTTCATTTTTTTTATAATAGAATTTGTTATTAAACAAATATATACCTTAAAAAAATCAAAACATACGCGGGCTGCAAAAAAGTCAACTTTTATTGTAAGGCCATCTCCCGCTCTTACTTAAATATATACCAAAATTTCATTAAAAATTTGAGTAAAAATATCATTTAATATGGTACATCACGGACCATAACTTTATATTTTACTCAAATATTTAAAAAAATGTAGAATTGAAGAAGAAAAATAGTTTTTGAAAATTTGGGTAAAAGTTTGAGTTTCTTTTAATTTGAGTAAAAGTTTGAGTAAATCATTGATTTGATATGTGTAAATGGTTGAAGAAATTCTTAGGCCATCTCTAGCCCATACTCAAACTTATACCCAAATTTCACTTAAAATTTAAGTAAAAACTTGATTTGATATGATGTGTCTCCAACCATCACTTTGTATTTTATTCAAATCTTTTTAAAAATTCACATCTTCTTCTAATTATTTTCTATAAACATTTTCAAAGTCCTTACCCTAAACATTTTTACTACTCAATTTTTATTCCCTTCAAGATATTTAAATTTAAAAATTATTATCATTCAATTTTTTTTTTAAAAGGGTAAAAATAATATATTTTTTATTGGAGTAAAAATAATAAGTTAAAAAACAAAGATGAAAACTTAAGAAAGAAGACCACTTTTTTTTTTTTGAGTATCAAGAGATTGTGAAAATTTTGGGAGGTGAGAAGACATCTAATATAATTCAACTAAATGTGGAGTTGAAGGGAAAAAAATGTCACATTTGAAAGAAAATGTAGAGATATAACAAGAAAAAAAAAGAGATGTTAAAAATTTAAGTAAAAGTCTCCCTTGATTAGGGTAAAAATTTGAGTAAAAACTTGATTTAGTATGGATAAATAGTTGGAGAGAGTTTTAGATTACTTTTACTCAAATTTAAATTTGAATAAAAATTTGGATATATGATTGGAGATACTCTTAGGTGACTTGTACCCGTATTTAAGTTTGGATACACATTTGAATATAGGATTTGAGATACTCTAAATGACAGTCGAATTATTACATCACCCCTGTTCTCATGTATTTCATACTAAGGGTCCGTTTGAAAAAGCGGAATCCGCCTAAACGCGCAACCAAACGGGTCGGATTCCGGCGGAATCAAAAGCTGGATTCCTTTTAATTTCTCTCTCGAAATCCGTGTTTTTAAAATCTCAAAAAGAACGATTTTTGGTCGGAATCGATTTTTTGAATTGAAAAACAACTTTTTCTATCAAACATTAAATTCCTTCTGAATATTGATTCCTGAATTAAAAAAAAACATCCAAAAAAGTCAAAGGTCTAAAATCATCTTAAAAAACAGCTTTATTCCAAAATCTACTTTTCAATCTGTGTTTCCAAACGGAGCCTAAAGCTCCAAAACCTGGTATCAGTAAAAAAATATATTAAGGACAATATGGATTCGTGATCCTTTAAAATTCATATAAAGGTGAATAAGAAACAGTCAGGAACAATACGTATAATGGGGACCTGTAATTTACATGTATATTACATTATGGCAAACTTGGAGAAAGTAAAGGTTTGGCCACTTTCAACTCTCCGCAATCACTGATATAAACTGTTTTCAGAGGTCGATTCCACATCGCTCGAGCAATCTGGGCTCTCTCGTCACCAAGAAACTCTGCAAAATCATTGAATTGGCGTATTCGTTCTGCTGGTTTGTAAGTAGGTATGGCAGCTATTGTGGTCACCACATCCATTCCTGAGTGCAAAACAAGTTGTCAAACATAAATGTATTGCAAAGAAGCAAGCGTCATCACAAGTCAACAATGGACCCATTGATAGTCTATATGATATATAGCATAATGAATTTACATCAAATATGCAAATCATTCACAAGTCAAATCAACATAGCATATCCCACAATGATCTAGAAACACTCATAACGATCTGGAAACACTCATTTGAAGGCATTCCTAATATGTTTCACATTGTTCTTAACTACTTTAATCACCATAGTTTACTATTGAGGATATTCTCAATAAGCGTCGCATCCTTCTGACTACTTTCATCAGAAACTCCTTACATGTCCCCTTCTTTTCTAACTTTCATCAAGTCCAACAGCTTCCTGTCTCACGGATGCAATAATTGTCAAATACTGCATCTCGATACCACCCATGGCAATTTCCTATATTTATTCCTCCTTGAAGCAACTCCAAAGCTTTGTCTAGCACACACTGTAATACTTCCTAGTTGTTGTGTGGTACACATAAAAAAAAAGTTGAATAGTTATCAAATACAGGGAATGTAAGGCTATGTAATCCTATATTTCTATAAGATTGAAGAAACTACACTAAATATATGCAGCAGTTGCAAAGCAGCTGTATGTAAAGGTAGGGGATGGTTGGAAGTTCATAAAAAAGGACTCATAAAGCAAGTTCTAATCTAGAACATTTTACAAATCCAAAAGGATGATCACTTGATCAGAGAAATGACCCTTCAAGATGTCCCGCACCCAAGAATTTTTCCATGTGTCAAAAACACACATGCAAGCTCCCTTCAATTATTTCTGCCATTAACCACACCCTCAAAACAAATATCATCTCCAGATACCTGTTTTTTTGGAAAAACCATCTCTGGTTACTTTGCTTAGAAAACTTGAAAGATTAAAAACTCAATGTCTCAGTAAGGAACAAAAGATGTAAATTGAAGATCTCCAACAGATAAGAGAAATAGAAGGTCCTTCAGATAAACTTGCCTCAGTCAGATCATCATTTTAGCACAGCTCTCCAATGGTGGAATTGACATCAAAATGTCTTTATTCAAACTTTTTTTTTTTTGCTCTTTTACATAAACGATATATTAAGGATTTGCCAAACCCCACCTACAGCAATCTTCTATATTAATTCATCCTCAAAGCAACCCAAAAGCTTCATCCAGTACACTCCATAATCATTCTACTTGTAATGTAGTAGAAAAGCCGAATGGTTATCATATACAGGCAAAGGCCGTATAATCTTGTATTGCTATAAGCTTGAAAAAACTACACGAAAAATATGCAACAGTTGCAAAGCAGCTGTTTGTAAAGGAAGGGGTCAGTTGGAAGATCATTAAAAAAGTACTTTATAGCAAGTTCTAATCTACAGCATTTCAAGAATCCAAAAGGATGATTAGAGAAATCAGAAATGTCACCTCAGGCTCAAGATATCAAGTACCCAAGAACTACACATGTAAAAAAAGTAGATAACACATGTAAACTACCCTCATTTAATTCCTCCATGAACCACAACTTCGAAGAATAAAATCTCCTGATTTTTTTTTAAAAATTATCCAGATATTTGGCTTACAATAAATTTAAAGATTCAACACCAGATGACTGAGTAAAAGGAACAAAATATGAACATTGAAGATCTCCTACAGATCATAAAGGGAAATCGAAGCTCCTTCAGATAAACTTGCCTCGGACAAGTCATTATCCAATGGTGGAATTGACATCAACAAATACTTAAATCATATTATTTGTATTAAACATGTTAAATATTGAATGAGCCATAATGTAGAGGCAAAGGCGTAATAGTAGGAAGTGAATGAGGTATTTTTGCCTTTTCATGTAATTTATGTTTCTAGGGGTTTGCCAAACCCCAACCCATCAATCAATGGGCGCACAGTGATAAAGCATATCATGGGGAAAGATTCAATATAAAGGCCTCACCTCTAGGTAACTTTGAAACTAACATCATTGTTGGATTGCTAGGTGTTAACTAGAGAATCCAACAAATTCTATCATATTGACAGGTTCCATATGCAGACGTGATGCATACCACAATAAATGATATGGTGAGAAGTGTCAAGAAGGGAAGCAGCCATAAACTGAGTTTGCTGAGCAGCATTCATAAAACTGTTAAACCAGAACATATCAAATCTCTTACATCATATGAACTTGCCTTTCCCAATTGGTTAAATCCCTGATGTCAGCATAACAAAGTTCTCCACTGGTGGAGTAAAGTGATTCTGGTCAAGTGCACACAATAATTGGTTTAACTCAATTATAGCAAATAATTATATATAAAAGTACATCTCTTGAGTAAAAGGAAAAGAAAGACATGTTTAGGGTATTCAAGGTGGTCGTCCGGTCATTTAATCGCATTAGAATATCCTTCAGGCTTCACTATACTATTTATAACAAGTGAGTTGAATATTGCGTAATGAGACACAGGATAGTAGTAAGTTTAAAAGCATATCTTAGTTTGAGGTTTGTTGTAAGAAGTGAATTAGGACATTTATCACAAAATAAGGGGTCTGCCAAACCCCAACTCAGCAATTGAAAGAGGGTAAACAATGTTCAAGCCTCTTCACGGCCCAAGCGTAGACGCCCTTCTACGAATGGGACACGAGTGTCTTTCTCCCCCCCCCCCCCCATGGAAATTTTTTTTATTGGGGTTTTGCTTTAGTTTGTTTTTCATGATGTACTCTCTTTTTTGGGCTTTTGCATTTTTTTAATACATAGGCAATCACCTACCATTCCCATAAAAAAGTAATGTTCAAGCCTATCATGGGACAAAGTTCAACATTAAGGACAGGTTTGATACATTTGAAATTAAAAAAATTGCTCCATGAATAAATTCTGCTAGATGAATCACCCAACCTATTATAAAGGCCAGATTTTGCAGGTATCCATGGGAAGGCTTAACCCTGTCAGGTGTTATCTCAAGATCAACGAATGGTGAGAAAAAGCAGCCATAATATGAGGTCTGCAGGCAGCAAGTACATAGATCCAACCATCACTTATTATCACATTTGGTGTTTCAAATTCAACTGTGCAAATTGAAATTTTTTTCATGGCACTTTTATGTTTTTACTACCAGAATCAAGTTTATATCTCGTAAGAATTATCTAGTAAAACCTGGTCTTCCATGTCCAGCAATCCAGCTCCAATTCTTTAAGCTACATAACTAGTATACTTTGAGAGAGAAATAATGATAAAGTAACAACACAAACAAGGGATTTCCCTGTGTTTTGAATTCACGCTAAGCCAAATATACTATCCTTAGACAATCCAAACAATTACAGGACAACATATATCCTAATCCTAATCCTAATCATGAAATATGCGAATTTATGCCAAATTCCACCTTGAATCGGTGAACAAGATTTACAAACCCCACTCTATGGTTCACTACAGTGAAAATTCAACAAAATTCAATTCAACCGATTCAAATCCATAGATCAAAAGAACCCAACGATTCAAAAACACTCCAATCTCAATAAAATTGATCTCCAAAAAAAGCGAGAAATTCAAAGCGCTTACCTTCAAGGACGGTCCCAAAGACAATGTTGGCATTGTCAAGCTGCGGGCACGGTCCCGGCCCTGTCGTGATCAAGAACTCCACGTTCCTGTAATCAGGGTCCATCTTCACCGCCTCGTCGTCGTCGTTCTCCGAGAGACAGAGCGACAGGGTCCCGGGCCGGTCGTGCCGGACCGCGAACGACTTCGGATCGACGGTCTCCGTGTTCCTCTGCAGATCGGGCCGCATCGGCCGGCCCTCCCCGTTCCTCTGCAGATCGGGCCGCATCGGCCGGCCCTCCCCGCCCCTCCCCTGCCTCCCGGCCGAGAAGTATTGCCCCGGCAGGACCTTGTGGACGAGGGAGCCTCTGTACGACGCGCATCGGGATTCCCGACCCGAGGAACACATCGCCTTGAAATTCGCGACGGTCTTGGGGAGGAGCTTCCCGTAGAGGCCGAGGACCACCCTGCCGAGGGGCTCCGGGTCAGGGCAGGCGGAGGGGTCGGAGCCGCCGATGGGGCGGTCGGAGCGGAAGTAGGTGGGGCAGACGCTGAAGTCCAGGTAGAACCGGTCGGTCACGGCGGGGGAGGGCGGCGGAGGTGGGGAAGGGGTTTCGGATTCGGAGGCGGCGGAGGGGGGAGGGAGGAGGAGGAGAGGAGCGGAGGATAAGGCGGCGGTGGAGAGGAGGAGGATGCGGCGGCGGGAGACGCTGTGGTGGTGGTGGGTTGTTTTGAGGTTGCGGGGATTGGAGGCGGAGATGGGCGGAGGACAGCGGAAAGGATGGCGGAGGGAATAAGCGGAGGCGGCGGCGGAGGAAGCCATGGAAGAGTTGTTGAAAACATTATATTATGATTTGATGTTCGCGATTGGGAGGGGTAGGAGTGAGAGGACACCAAGTAACGGCTTATCGGGATAAGCCTGTCTTGGTGCTGTTTGGTTGCTGGTTTAATGTTGTATCGGACATTGGGTTCAAAGCATCACAAATAAAAAAGATATCTCCTACCAATCCCTAAAACAGGACACACTGAACCTGCACATGAGACGCCCTGGTCTTTAATAAGATGCACCACTGTTTCCCATAGTTTCTCTGCATGCATCAACGTTCCTCTAAAGAGAAGGTGGTTACGAATGAGCCAGAGCGCCCAAGCAACTGCTGAGATAAGAACTTGGGAGACTTTGACCTTCGCACTCTTGTCTCCTCCTACATGAACTCAAGCATAGAACATCTCAGCAAGCATCCTCCTTGCGAAGAGTTCTCCACATTTGAACATCCCAACCTACACCATCCTGCCTCCCCCCCACTATTCAATGCCTTCTTTGTTGACTGCAAGATCTAACAAGCTAGGGAATTTCTCATTCAATGGTGTGTCCCCCAACCATGCATCGTGCCAAAACATAGCAGTGTTTCCGTCCCCAACCTGCCACCGAATTGCATCTTTGAAGTGGGGACTAGCATTCATGATTCCATCCCAAATTTGGACAGGTCTAGGAGAGTCTCTTCGGAAGCTATCCAAATAAGTATATCTATCCTCCACTACCGGCTTCCATAAAATAGAATTATGTGTCAACCAGTGCCATTTCCAATCGGAGAGGAGATTTGTTCATATCGTCGAGACTGAGAACACCGAGTCACTTGCACGTTTATGATTGCAAATCACTTCCTATTTGACCGAGTGCACCTTTCTCCTAGCATGATGGTCGCTCCACAAAAATCTTTTCCTTATCCCATCTATTCTTTGTAGAATCCACTTTAAAATCTTACATATGAAAAGGAAAAAAGGTTGGGAGATTCGAAAGAATTGCTTAGAAAAGAACTATCCAACCTCTGAAATTGAGTAGTTTACTCTTCTATCCTTCCAATCTTATATCCAACTTTTCAATCAAAGAGGATCATTCAGCCTTCAAGAACTTACCCAAATGGAGAGGGACCCACATGTATCTGATAGAGAACTCCAAGGAATTGCAATGAAATATATGAGACCTCCAACCGATCCACATAAATGCCCAACATGGCACTTTTGTGGAAGTTTATTCGAAGACCAGGTGGTAGCTCAAAGACCCGGAAAATGAGCTGAACTCCCTTAATCAATTTTTTCTGTGCCTCACAAACTGGCTTAACATAGTTATATCATTGGTTGGATTTTTTAATCTTCCACACTAAGGGTATTAGTCGGTTCCGTTTTCAAAAGTAAATACTTTGCATTTTATTCTAGAGGAAAATCTTTCAATCTTGATATTGTCAGTCATATGAGGTGGTGTTCATCATGGTGGCTACTGCACAAGAATTGTTCACGCTTGTCCTTCCTTGGTGCTTTCCATCCTCAAGCCATGATATAGTGTTGGAATCTATATCAAATGATGCAGTCGATCCAGCTACTCGAGTAGGTATGAGTCATATTATCTTTCGGGCCTTTCCATTTCAGATTCTTACGGTCACTTGAGAAGGTGCATGCTCGTCATGCACATGCTCGGCATATAATATCAGTTTAGGCCTTCGTGAAGCCTATTCATTTGATGGCATTTTAGACCTCATTTATGTTTGTTCTTATACACAAACTGTCACACAATTTTTTCTTTCATGAGCTCCACCTCCAAAAACATCTCCATGACTAGTCAATAATTTCCATAGATGTATGACAGCTCATCGAATCCACTTCTTGTTTACTCATCACCATCTTCTCTAGGCAGTTAATGTGCATGCTCGTCATGCACATGTTTATCAATCCTTCCACATTTTTCCATATCATTGGATTGTACTAGTTTTGGAGGCTTCTTGGTCCCCACATCCATACTTTTGTACAATGTGATACATTTTGTGATCATCTCATTTTCAAGCTTAAAGTTAATTTACTATCATTAAAGCCTTTGAGCATTTTCACTATTTTTGTTAAGAAACATAATCATTGTCATCCAAGCACTATGATGATAGTGATGTGTGTGTTGGCTGGCACATGGAGAGTCTGTTTCGAGTTTCGACTAAGTGACTTGGTGGCTACGGCCTAGGCTGGGGTGCGTGGGGAGAAGATCAATACTCCATTGTCACTCTAACATATCACCCCCGCCTCAGGACTCTAAGGGCCCGTTTGGAAGTGAGATTGGCTAGCGTCTGCGTTATTTAATCCCATGAAACGCCAACCTCACTTCCAAACGGCCCATGGCGTTTTTAAGCGCATAAAACATGTTTGCGTTTACCGTGTTAAATTACCTACTTTCAAAACGCCTCAAAAGAATGATTTGCCAAAGCCGGAGAGAAAATGCAACAAAAAAAGAGTGCATTTGTCATCTTATCCATAAACTTTGTAAAGTATTGACACAATCTGTCCCAACACTATTTTTAAAACCCTAGTCACCCATTCACTTCTCATCCGCCGCCCGGCCCGCCCCCCCCCCCCCCCCCCCCCCCCCTTCACTCACAAAGGGGTCTCCACCGTCGCCAGCCCACCAGATTCGTCCCACCTGTTCAAGCGAGGTTTTTACCCACGCCAATTTGTTTTATTGATTTGTTCTTCCTTGGGTTTCTGAAATGCAAAGTGATTGTGGTGGATTCATCTTTTAAGAAGCTAAGGTTTTGATCTAAACTAACAAACTAGAATATGATCTCTTCCTTTTTTTTACCATGTAAATGGAAATAAAAAGAAGGGTTGATTTGTTCTTTTGGATTGATTGGTTGTGATAAATGGGTTTTTTTGGCTCTTCTTTTGGAAGTGTTACCAGGGGCATATTTGTAATCCTTCAATCTTCATAAGTCAAACGCAAGATGCAGCCAAACATCCCTATTTCATGTGTCATCAGTGGTGAGAAAGCGAGACATTCCACGCTCTTATGTGAAACGCAGGGGTGTGAAACACACATCCAAACGGGCCCTAAGGGTTATAACAAAATGTCGTTTTGCTCTTTATTCAACTTATCTCACTTTCAAACTTCTAAGGTCATCTTTACCTCTTTCTCAAACTTAAACTCAAATTTCACTAAAAATTTGAGTAAAACTTGATATAATGTGTTTTCAATCATTATTTTATGTTTTATTCAAATATTTAAAAAATAAAAATAACATTTAAAAATTTAGATAAATATTTAAGTCTTTGTAAACGTTTTGAGTACAGTTAAATAGTTTGGAGAAATTTTTTTAGATACTTACTCAAATTTAAATTTACGTGGATGGAAAAACATATATATATATATAATAATAACCCAATGAACCCGCAATCGGACGAACGACGTCGCGTCCACACGCCGCCGCACGCCGCACCTTATCATTTGACTATATAAGGAGTGATTAGGTGCGGCGTGTGGACGGGTGCGGTGTCGACCACGGGCCATCGATCATGGGTCTATCGCATCGGGACGGTCGGGTGCCATTCACATCGACCGTTGGATGCGATGAAACCGTGATCGGACGAACGACGTCGCGTCCGCACACCACCGCACGCCGCACCTTATCATTCGACTATATATATATATATATATATATATATATATATATATATATATATATATATATATATATATATATATATATATATATATATATATATATATATATGAAAATTATTAGGTGCGGCGAACGGCAGGTGCGGCCGCGACGTCGGCCGTCCGATCGCGGGTCCATCGCATCCAACGGTCGACGTGAATCGCACCCGACCGTCCGATGCGATGGACCCGTGATCGACGGTCCGTGATCGCTGCCGCACCCGCCGTTCGCCGCACGTAATCACTTCCCTATATATATATATATATATATATATATATATATATATATATATATATATATATATATATATATATATGAAAATGATTGCGTGCGGCGAACGGCAGGTGCGGCAGCGACGTGGGCCGTTCGATCGCGGGTCCATCGCATCCAACGGTCGAGATGAATCGCACCCGACCGTCCGATGCGATGGACCCGTGATCGACGGCCCGTAGTCGCTGCCGCATCCGCCGTTCGCCGCACGCAAACACTTCCCTATATATATATATTAAAAGAATTGATGTCGAATAAGACAAGGTCGACACTCTTTTGATATTCGGAGATAGGCCCCCGGTTATTTACAGATAGCCCCCCGAGTAAATAATATTTATTAGTGGGTCCCTGAAAGCAACATAAAAAGACAATTTTTTTGACCTATTTGAGGACAATCTGGGTTATTTACAGATCAACCCCCAGATCCATGATATTTATAACTAGATCTCTAAAAAAATCAGCCAATTTTGTCAACTTGTTTGATTATTTGCGGATAGGTCTCCAAAGTCTCAGATATTTATGATCAGGTCCCTCCAAAATCCAATTTTTATCATTGAGGATAAAAATCTTATCTAATATTTTTTAACCACTAATATACTTATAAAATTATAAATAAATATTTTAAACTAATCATTTGAACTCATAAAGTTTACTTAATTACGTTAGTTGATAAAATTATATTTTATTTACCTATGAGCCCAAGATACCTATAAAATTATAAATAAATATTTTAGACTAATCATTTGAACCCATAAAGTTTACCTAATTACGTTAGTTGATAAAATTGTATTTTATTTACCTATGAGCCCAAGATGATATGTATGTATAACTTATGAATTATGACATACTCCACAATTTAATCATTTATATAAAAAATAACATTATTTGTTTATGCCATTGACATTTTAATATCATCATGTTATTTTAAGTCCTAATAATAGATGTATGTATAGCTTATGAATTAGAACATACTCCACAATTTAATCATTTATGTAAAAAATAACATAATTTGTTTATGCCTTTAACACTTTGATATCATTATGTTTTTTAAAGTATGAATTGGCTATTGCTATTGCTATATATATTACTCATGTATAGAAATTTACTTATAAATGCATTTTATTAACTCTCATTAGGGGATTTTAATTTTCATATTTTTTGTATGTATTGGCTATTGCTCATGTATTTTTTTTATATATATTATTCATGTATAAGAATTTTATTTTTTCATATAGAGATTTTATTTTTCATATTTTGTTTATCGGAATTTTATTTTTCATATATATACAACTCATATGAGGTGGTTTGATGAATGCTTTATAAAACATCTCGATTATCTTTTTATTAACAAGTAATTTGTAAAACTTTTCCATTGTCTTTTTATTGAAATGTAATTTGTTTTTATCATCCCACAGAGCAGACTTTTATTTATGTAGTCATGTTATAATTGAATTAAGATATAACCAGTACTATTTATTTTTATTAGAAATGATAAAATAACATAATGACTGATTTAAAAATTATAAGTTTATTTTGAAATAACTTTCCTTTTTATAAAATAATGATTTTTATTTTGCTATTCATTATGTACATTTGATTAGTATTTAACACGCGCATTTACACTTGCTTTAAACTAGTATTATATTATTAGGATCATGATTTATGAAGAGAGTGTACTCTATCTATTTTGTTGTTTTCTAATCTGTGGAAGTTTGTTGTCGTTCTTATCTACACCCCACTCAAAAAGCTCAGTCCACCTCGTTATTATTGAAAAAATTAAATAAAAAGAAAACCGAGGGCACATAGAAAGGTCGACCATCCGCAATCGCGCAAATCCAACCGTAGCTCTCTCCAAACGACGACGAAGAAGACGAAGAACGAGAACAACAACACCACACGTCAATCTCTTCAACCCTCTCTCGGTTTGATCGCGTCTCTCTCTCTCTCTCTCTCTCAACCCTAAATTTCTCTAGACGTCCAGATCAACAATCGCTCATTCAAAACAATTGATGCTGTCGGATCCGCAACTAGGGCACAAGTTGAAAGATCCCCACCAATCCGTTCATAGGTTCCAATCGTCGTAATTGATCGAGTTCGCGCTTGGTAATCGTGTTCCCGCAATGCACCGCGTGGGGAGTGCAGGGAACGCCTCCAATTCGACCCGCCCCCGTAAGGAGAAGCGGTTCACTTACGTCCTCAATGACGCCGATGACACAAAGGTGAGTTTATTTTATTTATTTATTTATTGGGCAGGTCTTTGAATGGCAGGACTTGATGTCAGGAGATTGTGTGTCTTCGTTTTGTTTTTTGCAGCATTGCGCGGGCGTGAATTGCCTGGCCGTGCTGAAGTCGCAGTCGTCTGATGGCGATGATTACCTTTTTACGGGGAGCAGGGACGGAACGCTGAAGAGATGGGCTCTGGGCGATGATTCGGTCAGCTGTTCGGCGACGTTCGAGTCGCACATAGATTGGGTGGGTTTTGTTTTGCAGGCTTTTAATCTGAATTTAAAATGTTGTCACTGATTGCTTCTTTCATATGCTTTGAACTTATGCATTCGAGACTCTAAAAGTGTAGTTGCTTGTTTGTACTGATGCAGGTTTGTTTGGAAGAGTACTAATCTGAAATTAAAATATTGTCACTGATTGCTGTTTTCATTTGCTTTGAGCTTATGCATTCGAGGGACTAAAAGTGTAGTTTTTTGGATATTTGAGGTGGTGATTAGGGATCTTTTTATAAATCCTTTGACTGATTTCTGATCGCTATTCGTTTTAGTTTTTTTTCTTTTCTACACATTGACATTAGTCATGGCCATCAAGTAAAAAAGGGTCTGGTCATAGTTTTAGTGGATTTACATGAAACATATGTTGATTGTTGTCTTTTTTTAGGGTGTGGATATTTATATACCAAACCTATGTCTTCATCAGCCAATGGTGTTGTTCATCTTTTATTATACACCTTGTGATGTTCATTGAAACTTTGCTTTGCATAATCACATAAATCCTATAAAACTAGTTTCGTCTTGTAAAAAATTGGTGACCCTAAAACTTGAACTATGCCTATGATTTGTAATTTATTCTTTCCATATCATGTTTAGTTATCTGAAGTCCAAAAGGTTAACTAGAACTTGGCACACACATATACATACACATTCTTATACCCCATAATGCCTGAAGTTCTGCATTTTTTTAGTTTTGTAGGTATTATTAAATGTTTTTGAATGTATTGAGGCCCTAGACATGCTGACATGGTAGTGATTGCACACTTTTTTTGTGCAGTTGAATTTGCAGCAGTGCCTTTTTTGGGATTTGCTTGTACTGTTCAACTTTTTCTTTAATGGAGGGGGTTGGGCCGTTAGGGACAACATATACTTTTTTTTTAAAACTTTTATTTAAAACTTCATTGGGTTCAACTGGGTTGGATCATAGTCTTATTTCTGGTTTTCTTTTTGGAACCAGGAAAAAAACACACACACACATGCACACATTTCTTAGTTGATATATTTTTTTCACTGTTAAAAAAGGATGGGGTTGGAAGTTGTTGGTGTTAAATATATATGAAGGTTTCTGTCTTGCTAGCCTCTCAATTAATGAGTTGTATGTATTTTAATATTATTCAGCATTTCCCCAGATCAATAAAAAATTGATGGTACAGGACCTACCTTTTCCTCATATATATTATATGTTCATTAAAAGAAAAAAAGAGAGAGCTGAAAACTGTTTATTTTCACAATAGAAGGAGATTTGCTTGAACTATGGGAGCTCTGATTTAGCCATTTTTTTCTGAGAGAGCCCCAGTTTTTACCTCATATGTTAATATGTCTTGTCATGTTTTCAATCAATATACATCTGTCTACAGGTCAATGATGTCGTGCTTGCTGGTGACACCCTTGTTTCATGCTCTTCCGACACCACTGTTAAGGTTTTAATCTTTTGAAGAATTATGCTGCACTTCAAGTTAGTACCTAATAATAACTACTTCACTTTGTTGGCATGTGACAGACCTGGAATTGCTTGTCTGATGGAACTTGTACCAGAACACTTCACCAGCACTCAGACTATGTTCTTTGTTTAAGTGCAGCTGATAAAAATGTAATTGCTTTCTCAAGATTATTATTTTAATGCAATTTGATATATTTCTTTGAGTAGAGGTGAGAGAATTACTACCAAATTTTAGTAATGGATAAAACTCTGAAGATAGAACAGACAAGTAGTCTAGCTAGAAAACATTAAAAGATGACAGAAGATAAAAACAGAAAAGAAATGAAACTGAACTAGTAGTATCCCCAGCAAAATCAGCCTGTAGCTAGTCTGCCATTGCTGAATACAACGGACAACTCCACATCAGAAAATTAGCTTATAGCTAGTCTGCAATTCAATGAAGTCTGACTTTTTGGAGATGTCATCTAAATTTTGCATCTTGTCTGTATTTGATCAGAATCAAGAAAGATTTAGCATGCAGGGGTTGCTTATTCAGTGATTGCTACCACAAATTTCTAATTCTTTTGTAGTGTCATGCATTTTAGAGCAATATTGTTGCCTCTGGTGGTCTTGGTGGGGAGGTTTTCATATGGGATATTGAAGCTGCTCTTACTCCAGTTGCTAAGTCAGTTGACTCAATGGAGGAAGACAGCTCAAATGGGATGATTGCTTCAGCAAACCCTGGGCTGCCCATTACTAGTCTCCGTTCTATTGGTTCGAATAGTAACATTTCTCTGCATACAAGCCAAACGCATGGGTACAGTCCAATTGCAGCGAAGGGTCACAAAGAGTCAGTGTATGCCCTGGCAATGAATGAAAGTGGGTCCTTACTCGTTTCTGGTGGAACAGAGAAGGTAAGACAAATGTTTATGCTTTATACTCTTTTTAGAGTTTTCTTTCAGGTTCACTTGAAGGAGTATTCTGATTTCTTAAAATGATATGCATGTCAGAATATTTCTGAATTTGAATTTCTGGTGTTTTTAGATCTTCTTGTAATGATAATGATTATCCATCTTTCAACATGTATTCCACACATTTGTGTAGGTCTTGCGAGTATGGGATGCAAGAACTGGTGCAAAGAATATGAAACTAAGAGGGCACACTGACAATATCAGGGCTCTGCTTTTGGATCCTACTGGCAGGTGAGATGTGGCATGCATTTTTGTAGACTTTGGAATACCATTAAACTAGCGTTCTTTAGCCATCTTTTATTTATGTAATCTGCAATAATCATTAATCCATTTGAACAAGATATGTTTCTAAATTTTTGTATAGCCATTTATTATGCAATCTTGTCAAACCTATTCATTCTGATTCATCTGTTTTTTGGTTTCCACACAGAAGTAATTATTAACCATTTAAACAAGAGATGATTATTATTTTAGCTATGGTCAATTTATTGCGTAATCTTTTCAGGCCTACTGATTCTGAGTCATCCCTTTCTTCATTTCCACTCAGAAGACCTTTTAATTGGCATATAATATTTTAGTATGTAATATTTTGAGTTGAGTATCATTTTCATATTAAGGTTTGAATGAGTTTAGTTAAATGGCATATAAAATTGATTTTCAATAATGTTTTCCCTATTTTGCTGTGTTAGGCTTGCAATATCTAGGCAGCTCTTGATTGATTGCTTCTAATGCCAGCTTCTTTCTTAAACCACTTTTTTATGTATATAAATGTTGATCTTGATGAAGTTTTATTGTAACCATTTTGTTATTATGTTGTTTCAGGTTTTGCTTATCTGGATCTTCTGATTCAATGATTCGGTAACAATATTTTCTTATTGAAATGATGATTAAAGCATTTAAATCTGTGCAGGCTTAGTTGTTAATCTATCTAGGTCCTTGATGATTTTCAATTTCTTGTTTCTTTTTTCTTTTTTTGGTTAGGTAAGCGGTGAGACTTGAACCTAAGACGGTGCTTGGAAAATTTAGTTTTCAACTATTGAGCTATAGATCCAAGCTCATAATGTCAGTTTTTATATACCCTCTGCATCTGACAAATAGCATTTGTGACTAATAGTCTAAAACCTATGAATCTATCCGAGTGGACCATAAATTGGAAGAAAGCCTCCCCAAGGAAAACAATTCTCCAATATATAATGGATGTGTTTACCATTTTTTAAAAGATGAGGAATCCCAAGTTCCCAACTTTAGTTTTTTTTCTTAATATCGGAAAAATCTCAGAACAAGAAACACCTGTAAGTAGGCTGTAACTGTAACCCATGCATCTCTAGCCAAAGTACAATGACTCTAGTCTATGGGGAGCAAACCAATGGCTCTAGCCAAAGTACAAAACCCGCGTGGGTTATGTGCTCAATTAAATCTACACTCTGAAATTTACCTCTGTTGAAGTTGAAAATTCTGATATCTCACACTATAGACTTTGGTTTGTACTGTCACTTTCAATCAATTGACTTTATTTGAATGTTGATGAAAAGTGATAGTATATTATACCATTTATGAATCAAAGATAAAAGTGTTTTATATACATATTCATACCTAATAATAAGATTAGTAATAAGCATCATAATTACTATTATTATTGTTGCTACTTATTAAAAATGATTAATATTATTATTAATTATTTCCTAATATTAATAATACTATTATTAATAATATTATTAGTATTATTAAAATATTATTATTAGTGATCGATTTGAATTTGATATTATTATATTAGCAATATAGTATCATCATCATCTAATATTTTATATATGAGTATTTTCTATATTTATACCATTTAATGAAAAAATGGTATAAGACCTAATTGATATTTTAATTGGACTAGTTAAACCAACTTTTCAAGTAAAAAAAATGTTACTGTAATAACGAAGATATTCTTGACATCTTTGTTGCCAAATGGTATTACAATACCATTTCAGATTTTATATTTGTTTATACCACCACTTATACCACTGCCAAACAGGGTCTAAAAGGCTAGTTTGGAAACATGGTAATGTTTTAATGATAATTTATCTTAATTTTAGGGGATACAAAGTCTATCAATTTTGTTCACATTTACACTTATCAAAATTGGGACAAAAAAGAGGATAATTGTTATTCTACCCTTTATGTAGAACAAAAAAATATCCATATTTAGTTCAAAATCACGACAATTGTCTACACTTTATCTTGATTTTTTTAACGAATGAGATAAGTTATTCTCTTTCACTTGTCCTCACATTTATCACCTTATTCCACCACTCATCCTACTGCCAAACTAGCCCAAAAGGTTTTTGCATTTGATGGCCCCCTTCAAACCTTGAATTTACATGTTAATGCACGTTAAAATGATCAAAGAGGTATAATGTTCATAGATTGGTTCTTGATTTGTTTTATTGGAGTCAAATGGTCCTCAACTTGAATTTAACAGTGTTTTGTTCTAAGTCTACTTAGGTTGACACTAGAGTACATTATGCACTCATGCACCTCCCCTTGGTGGTTGCATGTGACCAAGTAACCAGTTGAGGCCCCTTTTTTCTTCCTTCGTGGAGATTTCTTTGCTGCAATTCATTCCCTATTCTTGTGACTTCTTGCTTCACTCATTATAGAGTCGACTTACTTACACTCGTTTCTGTTGTATAGTATGGTGTTCCGTTCCAAACTGAACTTGTGGGTGTGGTGATGGGTGGGCCTCGCTAATAATAATATTTTAGATATGAATGGTTTAGTAAAGTATATGCAATTTTTTAGTACATGCATTCCTATTGTTTGTATATGGATTCCTCTTGTATTGATTCCGTTACTTCATGAAAAATAACACAGAAAACCAGAAATTTTCCTGCTCACGTCTTTTCTCCTATATATGGATTCTCAGTTCTGCCTTTGTCCAACTTTTTTTTTCTTTCTTCATTTCATTTTCATTCATTCACCATCATAAACTTTTGTTTTTAATAAATCCTCCTGTAGTCTTTGGGATCTTGGACAGCAGCGCTGTGTGCATTCATATGCCGTGCATACGGACTCTGTTTGGGCACTTGCCAGCACTCCAACATTCAGCCATGTTTATAGTGGTGGAAGAGACCTATCTGTAAGCAATATTTTTTTGAAGTGCAATAAGATCCTCCCCAACATATTTGTAGGATGTGCTGTTGCTTTTATTTCTATTTTGATTTTGGGTTCTGTCTCAGTTGTACTTAACAGATCTGGCAACAAGAGAGAGCCTACTGCTTTGCACAAAGGAGCATCCCATTTTGCAGATGGCTTTGCAAGATGATAACATATGGATTGCAACTACAGATTCTTCAGTGCATAGGTGGCAGGCTGAAGGACATAACCCTCAGAAGGTTTTCGAAAGAGGTGGTTCATTCTTAGCTGGAAATTTATCCTTCACAAGGGCAAGGGCTAGCTTAGAAGGGTCCACTCCTGTGAGTTATGCGTATCACTCATCATATCCCTGCTTATGCTTGATATTTCCGTCTGAGATTTTCCATTGCACATATTAAAAGAAGGAATTCATTGATTTGGGTATCATTCTGTCTCAAATTTTAATATTTTCCTCAAATCATGTAACTTTTTACAGCATATGTAACCTTATGTTCTCGAATATTTGTTTTCCTTCAAGAAAGCCTAAGTCAGCCTTTTCATGGTCTCATTTAATGGGATGCACTGGTTCATTTTGCTCATGCTACTGTTAATGTGAGAAGCAAATGTCTGTCTAGACAATAGTTTTGGCCTGGATATAATTGACCCGTTCAGGCGAACAACCATGACAGTTTTCATTGGAATGAAAAAAATGACTTAATGGACAAATATGCTCTGGGAAGTCATTTGCTGGTGTCTCACACAGTTAGCCACTACTTCGTGTATCATATGTATCCCTGTGCTGTTGGGTACTTCACTTCTAATCGAAATTCAGGTAGTTAAGAATATCTACTTTTTTGGGGTAAAGTATAAAGGGAATCTGTAAGAGTTTTATGCTATAACAGGAATTCATGTTATGCTATTGTTAGTGAAAAACAAAATCTTTCTTTCGGTGTTGACATGGGCATGAATTTATACAAGTAAACAACCATTTCCAGCTTCATTGGCACCATAAAATAGTGCGTTGAAAATCTGTGCCTTCATATGAACATCATTCGGCAGAGTACGCTGCCAGTCATAAGCATTATGAAACCCTAAAACAACAAGGAAACTACTCTCCACATTTTGCATGGATTATTTAAGATGTTTCACATGTGAACAACTTTTGCTTGTACTATTTTCAGGTCCCCGTCTATAAAGAACCTTCCTTGACAATCCCTGGAATTCCAGGAATTGTTCAGCACAAAATTTTGAATAATAGAAGACACGTTCTGACTAAGGTAATCAGCATTTTATTAGTTTCAGGCCTATTATTTGTTTCTGACCTGTACATTTTTCATGCTGAATACTTTGTTTCTTTGCCTGACCACCTAAATTATTCATATATCTCTGTTAGGATACCGCGGGCTTTGTTAAGTTATGGGAGATCACCAGGGGCATAGTGGTCGAGGACTATGGCAAGGTTTGTGCATTACTTTTTTACTGTACTAAAATATCTGCTAGCATGTTTTGTTGCTGCCCTACTTGTGCAGTAGACAATAAGATCAGTCCGGTCTGCTTGTCCTAATACTTGCAGTATCCATGATCAAATCTTGCAGGTTTCCTTTGAGGAGAAGAAGGAAGAATTATTTGAAATGGTGACTTTCCGTTATTTGAAATTTTTTTTTTTTTCTGTTTTGCAATTGTATGACGGTTACATGTTGACAGAATTGGTTTTCTGCTTCCCCAGGTCAGTGTTCCTGCTTGGTGTACCATGGATACTAGGTTAGGGTGTCTTTCAGTCCATTTGGAGTCACCACAATGCTTTTCAGCAGAGATGTATGCCACTGATTTCAACATCTCTGGAGCATCTGAAGAGGTCAAGGTAAATCATTTTCTTCTTTTCATTATATTGGACAAACCACCCATTTAATTTCTATATTAGCACTTTTATAACAAGTATAAGAGCACCAACAGGTAGTCATTATCTGAGTTGATTTAATACCTATGTTTTAATGGTTGCCTTAATCAAATTTGAAGCATAAATGGAGTGGTCAAATGAAAGAATGCGTATATCCTTTATTTTATCTCACAAAATCATGATTTTTAGTGCATCATCATGAGACAATCATATGCACCATGGAATTGCCTCCCAGAAATGTTTAAGGTGAATGTGTCAGATATGGAATCACCTCTTCAGTGGTGCAGTTTTTGAATTAGTTTAAGGGTGCGTTTGGTTGCGCGATTGCGCTGCGATTGCGATTACAGGAAGCTGCGTTTGCAATCGCGCAACCAAACAGTTTTGTAATCGCAGTTTTAAACCCAGCGATTCCCAGCGATTGCAGGCAAATAGTGCCCAAAAGCTGCGATTTCAAAAAGCTGAGAAAGTGAGCTTCCTGCAGAATCAGGTTTGCAATCGCAGATTCCTGCAGAATCAGTTTTGCAATCGCGCAACCAAACGCACCCTAAAGAGATGTCAATGTCATAAATCTTATTGATTGAGGTGAATGTGTCAAATTACATATTTGATACAAATGTTTGCCAAGTGCCTTTCTTGTTCTTTCGGATTTTACAATTTTTCTATTGTTGCTTCCTTGACATTCATCTGACATGCATGTAGTGATCTAACAATACGATTTTTGCCTCGTGAAATAGATGTGTTTTTTTTTTTTGAAAAACGAAGAGGTTGGCACTCGGCCTCATTTATTCAAATAGGAATGCTCAAATGAGAAAGGTACAATAACCAAAATTATAAAAACACTACCCTATGGTCGTAGAAGAGAGATCTACACCTTGACCACACACAGGTCACTGGAACAAAATAAGCCTAAGGACTACCCCTGAATATGAAATCTGCCCATAGAAAATTGGGTGCAAGTAGCACCCCAGTCAAGTATGAGTCTAACTGCAGACTCCTCCTCAGCATAGGGTGTGCTTCCCTTGAACAGGGTCTGGTTCTAGTTGAGCCAGATGCAGAACAGGGTCTCGTGAAATAGATGTGTTGGGACATGTATATAATCTCAGTATTCATTTTGGTCTTTAAATTTGACTTGAGGTTGCAAAATGTCAATGCCTTATTTGAAATGTTGAGATCACACACTGCATTTTGTGGTTTGTGGACCTGAATCTTTTTGGATTTCTGAATGGTTCAGTCATTTATTGAACTTTCAATCCTTTTTCTTGAAGAAACCGGTATGAAGCGTACCATTAAAGTCCATTGACAAAACTTGAGGTACAATGCCATTTAACAATAAACTAAAGAAATCAAATTACTTACAACCGCCAACCACCCCTCCCCTCCCCTCCCCCCCCCCCCCCCCCCCGGCCCAAATAGATGAGCTTTGTGCCTGGCCCAAACCCTCTTACAACCCCATTACAGTCATTCCTTATATGCCAATGTCCCTCCAGTTCTCTTCTCGGCCCCACACTGTACTGAGTGCAGACCTTAATGAACTTCACAGTTGCTCTCCCTTGCTCTCCCAAAAATTGTGAAAATAAGGTGTGAAACCTTTGAAAGTAACCTCATTTCTCAACAACCACACTGTCCTACAATCTGTATGGATCAGAATCTGGGAACCCTTTGCCTTCACTCCTATCCCTTTTGTTCTTCATTGTTTTCTGGCTTTCCACATCTGCTTCAGGTTATTAATATCATTATTTAGGCCCGTAACAGCCTAAAGCTCCTGTTGGGTCCTCAAACTGGGCCAGCTCAGAACAACCATTAGTGGCCTCTACAAAGTCAGCCCAAGAGGTGTCAACCTGAGCTCCAGTGAACCGGCATTGCAGTTGACGCTGCGAAGATGAAAAAGAAGCAATGGACAGCCATTGCTCACCTGTGATATAATGGTAAGCAAAGAATTGCTCTGCTTTGTACAAACACCTGGATGTGTTTTGGCCTCCATTATAGATGGAGTAATCAAGTTTGATGGACGGAGTTTTGGAAGGACCCATTTGAATTAGATCAAGAAGATTCGACTTATCTATTAGGCCATGATGCATCCAACTTGTTCCGTGAAATGAGCTTGACATGATCCTACTTTGGATGAGGTTGTCAATTCCTTTTACTCATAATTGGTGGCTGAGATTTTCTGGTAATGTTTAGGGTGGCTAGGCGTTGTAAGATCCCGGTCATAATTTGTTCCTGGCTGTTGATGCAACGACGCCTGTAGGGTTACACCGGTAGAACGATTAAGAGAACAAAATACTACACAAAAGAACACAAAGAATTACGTGGCTTGGCAAAATATGCCTACGCCCACGGAGAAGAGAAGAAAACGATTCACTATATCAAGTAATCGGAGTACAAAAAACACTCAACCTCTCTCTTCTCTGCACCGTCCCTTTCTCTCAGAGAGGAAACCCTGTCTCTTATAGAAAAGTCTCACATTAAACCCTAACAATGTAGAGACAAATAAATAGGGTACGATTAAGCAAAAATTACAAAACTACCCCTATAAAAATTCGGGTAGGGGGCGCTGCCCAATCCTAGGTCTTTGTGAATAGGCCATTCATGTTAGAATGCATGACATCTCTCAACATTGGCGAAGGTGGATTTGATGGAGGTGAGCTATCTTCTCCATGTGGTTCATGCCTATAGCTTTAAGGTGGATGCCAGGAAGGGACTATGATGTGTTCCCAGCCCTTCCTTGGGCCAATCTACATCCTTGTTGAGCCCTTTTGGGGACAAAGGACAAATATTGACAGGCCATGACCCTCTTGCGCCTTTTGCTTGCCACCTTGAATTTGTTCATTTGTGCCTTAATGAAAGTTGAAGAAAAAGCTTATTCTTTCTTTCTTTATGTATTTATTTATTATCCACATATTTTGGTTGCTTGATTAGCTAATCATCTTTGTATCCACGAGGAAGAGAGATTGACTTCCCTCTTCCTGAATAAGTTTCTACTGTCATTCCTTAACCTATATTTATGCTTAGTCATTACTTTTGTCTGCAGTAATTAAGCTATATGCAGCAGTGGTGAAATATTTTCCTTGTAAAGCTTGATTTACTTTGATTATTTAACTAATTTGCATGCAATTTTACAGATTAATCTTGCCCAGGAGACTCTTCGTGGTCTATTGACCCATTGGATGGCAAAAAGAAGGCAAAGATCTGGATCACGTCTTTCAGTCAATGGTGATGTTCCATCATCAAAAGATGTCTCCATTAGAACTCACACACATTCAAGAATTGAGGTTGATGATGGTGCCGAAAATCACAATGCTATGGTTCACCCTTCATTTGAGTTCTCAACAGATTCACCTCCTTCAATTATAACAGAGGGTTCCCATGGTGGTCCTTGGAGAAAGAAAATTACAGATCTAGATGGGACAGAGGATGAAAAGGATTTTCCATGGTGGTGTCTCGACTGTGTATTGAATGGTCGAATGCCTCTTAGAGAAAACACCAAGTAATGTTTTTGTAGCGGGTATTTATTTTAGTAATTAATGATGCCTCTATACCGTCCAAATCTGGAGAGTGATAAATCTTCTTGTTCAAATTTAACACCATGCAGATTCTCAATTTCTTGTTCTTTTATGGGCCAATCAAGAGCCATCACACGTAGGGCTTACTTCTCTCATTACTGATTATCATGCAAATATTCACATTTGTACTGTCATTTGTAATGTGCAGAATCACTGCATATATGTGGTTGTCATGTGAGCAATGCATGTTTGCGTTAAATCATATATTATAATTATTATTAGCTCAGATTTCAGATCATACTCTGCAGAACTTGGAGTCACTTTCTTTAAGTAATTATGTTATTTGAATTTTTTAGCTTTCTTTGCATTTTAGAAAATTGGCATTGAGAGGTAAAAAATCATAGTCTCAAAATGTAGATGAAGAAGTGATGCCACATATCTTTTAAACTTCACATTTACTTTATATCTGAATATTTTTTTATCATGAATTTTATATGTTGAAAACTATCTCTATGCAGGTGTAGCTTTTATTTGCAACCTTGTGAAGGATCAAACGCCCAAGTCCTCACACAAGGCAAATTGAGCGCACCACGGATATTACGGATAAACAAGGTATGTCACTGATCCGTCTTTGGACCTCTACCTTCTGGAGTCAAGTGGTCTCAGATTTGTTTTAGAAACTATTTCTTTTACATAAAAGCATCTCATTAGTTGGTTATGAAATTTTCTGATCCAACTTATATTGAACTGATGTGCTGCAATTTATCTATGATGTTTGGGGATTTTTAAAGAACCATCGCATGATGGTGAGGTTCTTGAAAAAAAAAAACTATTTATCACCATTGTAATTGTGATGCCCCAAGTTATCCAACCATAAATGTGAGGTGATAATCTAATCGGGTCATTAACTCAATATCCAAAGGTCAGAGCTTAACGACTTAAATGGTTATAAACCAAGGACAATATGAATTAAGTAAACTGAGAATTCCTCAGTTATAGTTGATAAAATCCTAATATCATTAAAGTAAAAACTTGGTTAGAATAACAATGTTGAAGTGAAAACTTCATCTCAACCAATCAAGGGAGAGCCATGTTATAACTAATATGAAAAACAAATAACTACTTAACCAACATTCACTCTGTAATGGGAGATAACACCTTAGCAAAAGCAACTCCAATGGCACATATAATGATCAATGTTCCTCACAATCTGCATTGTCTCAGTCATTTGGAATAAAAATCCAATCACAGAAGGGAACAAGTTGCAAATCTCAACAGATAATCAAACAACAACTTATCTGTGTGTAATAGTAAATATATCGTGGGAGAAGATTTTTCAAAATTGATCTATGCACACATGTAGCCCATATCTGGCCCACATGCTATAAAATGCAAAGTTGTGCAAATTCCTCAAGCTTTGTGCACAGGTTGGCATTAAAAAAATGCCGTAAATGGATGCATTTTCCATATATCCTAGTGCAAACTCCATGACAGTGTTATGAGTGATAATCGATATAAGGACATTGCATGATTCCACTCTTAGACATCTTTAAAGGACCCTCCTACCTCGCATGATTCTAGGTTTGCCATGAAATACAAGCATACAATATGATTCCTGCATAGATGAGCAAAGAAACTTTCCTCAAGTTAGCTGACCATGCTCAATCTTTATTTCAAGCCAACAACTAATGTCGCTAAACTTAAATGAGATAGGCGTTAGTGTAGAATGACACTGTTGGGTCACCAATGCTTTCCTATGAGAACACCAGATGCATGGTGCCTCGGTTGTTATGATGAGCTACTCTCTGGTCACTCTGCGATGAGTCACTCTCTCCTCACTGATCAAGTCCTTTGAGCCACTATGTTATAGTCCATGTTCTATTCCTATTATTATGCTAAGAATTTCTTGTGTCATGTAATTAAGTCAAGTAACAAGGTAACCAATGGTAGACAAACAACGCAGGGAAGAAAAATTTAAAATCCAATGCAGACCATGTTTACGTAGAGGAAAAATTGAAATCCCATCACAGAATCAGAGTAACAAGGTATACAAACAGTGAGATGAATGAACAATGCAGAGAAGAACTATTTATAATCCCATGCAGACCATGTCACATAGAGAAAACAGTTAAATCTCATACAGAGTAACACAGTAAGTGCCATGAATTGAATGTAGTTATTGTATCTCACCTTGTGAAAAAGGATGAATGGAACAGTCCTCTCTTCCACTCAGATTTGATTAAAACTTGGTTGATGATGAAATTTTGCAACCGAGATTGGGAATCTTAATAAAATTAATATTGCAATAGTGCATTTGCCATAGATCAAACTGGGAAAAAATAGGGTGTAATAGAGATGGAGGCAGGTTTAATGGAGATCGAATAATGAAAACTCTAAACTAGATTAGGTGAATTAGAAAATTGGAGATAATGGATCAAATGACTAACAACAATGAATTTTTAAATTAAGTAAATATAATATTCAAAAGAAACTTTGACTACATGGCAACTTGGATATAGGTAGTTAGATTGAATCCTTTCATATAAAGCAGCCTAAAGATACAGATCAGTGAATTCTGAAACCTAAACACAAATCACATTAGGTGAGCATGGTTTCTATAAAAGGAACGCACAGAGAACCCGGAACGTGGGGCCTCCTTCCATACCACGTGATCCTCCTCCAAATTCAAATCAATCTCATTAAATACCTCTAAAAAAAGGAAAGCTCCTCTTCCTCAATAACGCTAACATTGCGATGAAGCCGAGGTGTTCAAATAATAGAGTTGTCACCGCAAGTGAATGAGTCGAACATGCCGTCCTTTGCATCAAGGGCAATCCAGAAAATGTTTGGAAATAGAGAAGCTAGAGAAGAACATTCCACATTGAAGCCACTTGTCTTTCAAAACCAAGTCTCCACTCCGTTTCTGGGGATGAGGCTTATTTGTCCTTCAATTTTTGACACAACTTCAATCATGTCCTTCCACAACATAGATAGAACAACTCTAGGCCGCGATAAAATCCCAAAACCAATCACTTTTTGGTTTGGTAGCCATATTTGGGGTTCTCTTGCTCCTTTGAAGATCTGTGGGTTTATGTGGTTGCTCTCCCTTGATAAAATCCTCACCAAGCAAAACCGCGCCAAATTGTTGAATGACAATGATACTCATTGTGAGCTTTGTAGTTCTGAGATGGGAGTCGAGAGATCACCTATTCTACACTTGTGTATTTAGTGGAAAGATTTGAGAAAGTGGGTGAGGCCCTTGGATCTCAATGCTTTCAGTGAAACCGAAAGCACGTGGAGATGGTTTCGGAGAAGACACAAAAAGGGACAACCGAAGCAGTGTTGCCAAATTCCAATGGCTTGTTCCACATGCGGTGTGTTGGAGCACTTACTGGCAATGAAAGTGCTTTCCAACATAAGAGACTCTACTTGGAAAATACTTGGGCTATGATCAAATCCCTTCTTCGCGGCTGGGTGACTATCATTTTGGGAGAAGGGTCTCCTTCATCTATTATCTTTGTGGTTTAGGAGCTGATATAGTGATTGTCTTGTAAGGGGGTTACACACCCCTTCCCCTCTTGTATTTCTTTCTCCCTTCTTCCCTTTCCTTTTGCTCATGTTTGGAGATTCCTTGTCTCCTTATATCTAGGGGTTTCTTATGAAATATAATATCCCATCTTTCGTCCAAAAAAAGAAGAAGTGAACATGATTGAATGAATGAATGAATGAGATGCCATTTTTAATGTATGAATGCCATGTTTTATTTTTTAAAAAAGAGTTTAATGCAATCTTGTTTATTTATGTACATAAAATTTACAAATGTCACAGTAATGGTTAACATTTGGGACTCTATGTATGGCTTATACCATTTTTAGATTCCATTTGTGAATCAATTTATGATATTGGGCGTGCAATGTGCAATACAAATGAAATTGGTCTCTCTCTCTCTCTCTCTCTCTCTCTCTCTCTCTCTCTTAATATTTATGTATACTAGTGTGTGATGTGAATTCTTTTCACTGTATTACCTTTTGGTAAGCTGATATTAGTTTTGGATCCCTGGGTTTTGTAGCTGGGGAGCTGTCACTCGATGTCCTGAGTGACCTTTGAATCTGATGATGGTTTCATGTATTCTATTTGACTTGTTACTGATGGGATTTTTGTGTGCAAGGCATATTGATAAATTCCTGTCTATGGTAATGAGTGGTTGAGACGGTTGGGAATGCCTATTGTCGAAGTTTTTTGAATGTCTGGGAATAAGGCATCAAATGATGTAGTTGGTTGGTCTGATAAATAATTATGATTGTGGCTATAAGTATTATAAAAAAAACAGTTTGTGCAAACCAGATATGAACATTACACATGCTACTTGAAACATTGTGGTTATCATGTTTCATGTAATGTATAAAGCTCGTGAAGTGGTCTGGGATTGGTGTCTCCAGATAAGACGGAATTTGGACATTTTGTGATTCAAGTTATACCGATGGCCATTTATTTAAGAGTTTCTTATATGATTTTCTTATTTAAATTTCTATTCAAGTTATACCGATGGTCATTATGGAATTTTCTTTCACAAATAATAGGGAGGAGTCTTTTCTGTTGATGCAGGTTGTTAACTATGTTATAGAAAAAATTGTTCTCGATAAAGTACCTGTGGATGGCTCAAACTCAGAGCATACTTTTGTATCTGGAGTAGCTGCAGGCCAATCACAGCTTTCAACACTTGGAGATGGTTCTTTCCGGTCAGGCTTGAAATCATGGCAAAAGTTAAAACCATCTATAGAGATCTTGTGTAATAACCAGGCAAGTGAATATTATTAGTAATAATTTATAATGTCTTTTGTTGAACATTTTTTTTTGTTATTTCTCTCTGAAACTTATGATGCTTGGAAGCTGATAATTAGTCATTCTTGAAGCTAATTTCCCCAAAGAAGTGTAAAATTAGGAGAGTTAGTACTGCATGTTTACAAGAAATAAGTGGTGGGAGAATGGAGATAAGTTGATTTTTGAATATAAACTTTGGTATATTGGTAAAAAGGTGAAAAATATTAATGGAGTAGGGTTAGTAGTACATAAAAACCAAAAAAAAAAAATGTTGTAGATGTTAAAAGAATAAGGGATAGAATAATATTTATAAAGTTTGTTTTAGGAAGAGATGTTTCAATGTTTGTATATATGCACCTCAAATAAGATTAAATGAAGACTAGGCATTCCATCAAAGCATTGTGCGGGGGGGCACAGAATGTGGCATTGGTTTAAGGGAGTTTGGTAATAGCTGGATGATTGGAATTGCTGTTTTGGTCTGAGGGGTTCTGATTACCTTTTTGTACTTTTTTGTTTCTTCTTTTCTGTTCCGTGGGTCATCAAGTACACTGTTAATCTACTGGCTTGATACTCTGTTTCTCTGTTATGGAACTGTACCCCAGATAATTTATTATTGAATGGTGGTGGTAGGGTTCCTACTTTGTCTCAAGAAATAGGATTAAATGAACACATTAAAAAGGAATTTTGGGAACATATGGATGTAATAATCTAAGAAATACCAGGGGAGATACAAGGATTAAATTTTGTAAAAAATGAGATTAAATATTTGTGAAAAATGTGTCCTCTTACCAACATAAAATAAAAGGAATACCAGGAGAGATTGGAGGGGAATTGACTGGCCTTGGAAAAGTCAGTGTTGGTTATAGGAAGGTGCATGAGTCGTGGATATGGAGAGAAGAATAAAGCAGGAGAATCAAAGTACATGGGGGTCATGGATATGGAAAGAAGAATAAAGCAGGAGAATCCATCTTTAGATTTTGTGATATCACATGATCTTATACTAACCATTTAAAAATAATGATGGGCAATTAATTACATTAAGAAGTGGATCAATAATACTGAAATAGATTTCTTTTTAACTAGAAGGATTGACTGGTAAAATGTAAAAACTGCGAAAACATATCGGGTTAGATCTTAACTACACAACATTTAGATTGATGGTACTAGATATGATATTAGAAGATGGAGGAATGAAACTAGAACAAATAATTTTTTTAACTAGATGGTCGATCTAAAAGGAGAAAATCTATATTTTAACTATAGAATGTTAAAAGAGGGAAGATGACTCATAGATGGTGAAACTAATATCATGTGGAATAATGTCTTTTTTTTTATAAAAAGAAGATGATAGGCATCCTGCCCTGAATATATTCAAAAAACAAACCAAGAGGGAACAACAAACAAGTACTGGCAAG
Organism: Acorus calamus; assembly: GCA_030737845.1. NCBI lineage: Eukaryota > Viridiplantae > Streptophyta > Magnoliopsida > Acorales > Acoraceae > Acorus > Acorus calamus. The sequence goes on along the minus strand of CM060874.1, from coordinate 28,770,020 downwards.
GGTCAATACCACAAAAATGTGACACAGTAGATGAGATATCTATCGTGGACACATTCAAAACTCATAAAAGAGATCCCTACTCCTCAATATTGAATTTGCCCTTACTATACAAAACCTACTAGCCCCGGAAAAGAAGTGCCTCCAATCCTTAATGAGATGGACCACATATCCCACACATGACTGTTGAGCCTCGGAATAATGTCGAGTTGTATTAAAAAAATAGCAAAAAAGATCTTAAAGAATTGAAAAGGGATGAATTTGTCTTCAAAGAAGGTGGTGGCACGAGGAAGTCCAAAAAAATAAATAAAGAAAAAAGAATGTCATTTAAAAATTGACAAAAGCACAAGAATACTGTGAATTTTGTGAAAATTTAGCGAAGAAAGATTCATATAGCTGAATAGCGAAAAAAAAGATTTATATAGCTGGCCTAAATTCAAAAAAGGACTCATGGATGGTGTCTACTGGCTTATGATATCCAATATCGGCTGTAAAATGTAATCTTCTTATTGAAACAAGTTATTGAGAGTAAAATTTCCAAGAACTGGAAATCCAGTAGTTTGGACGTACACCTGCTCAGATGGTTTGTGAACATGTAAAATGGATTTCATTACTTGGTGTGTTATACAGGTAGTTGGTATTTTGCCTTCTTTTTTCTTTCACATATTAAAGAAGCTTTTTGTATATCGAAGAGTTGCTTTCCTTTCCTTTTCTTTCATTTATTCATTATTTCCTTCCTTGTGTTGTGGAAGGGCCTCCGCAGAGTAGTTTCATTGTGTCTGATTGTATTGCTTCCTCGTTGGTTCTCACAATTGGAATCTTCTTTCTTCTGTCCTGTAGGTGTTATCGCCAGAAATGAGTTTAGCCACTGTCCGGGCTTATATATGGAAGAAGCCAGAGGATTTGGTTCTCAATTACAGGGTGATGCAACACAAGTAATTATTAATCTGATCTTATCCGTTTTTTTTCTTCACAATATTACTTCTGCAGAAGCCAGTAATGTTTAGCATTCAACTCAACTCTAATTGCTTGTTTGTTGTAGCTAACTACATAGGTTATAGCGTGCAGCGGATATTGATGGGCCTTCTTTTGCTGGAGTGTAATATTAGAGATTTGCATTGGATTCTGTCCATATCTTTACCAGTCAAAGCATGAAATTCTTCAGCGACTTCGGATTTTCATGTTGTCTTGAAGATATACATTACACTTAATTTGGTGGCAGATTGTAGATGGGGTAGACAGGCTAGTCACAGTTGCGGAGAGGTAGTAATCTAAATCATGGATGAAACCTCATCTGTCAAACCGAACCAGTGCATAATTCATATGATGTATATAGAGATGACGTCGAAAGTGGTTTATCTGAGCCGAGGACATGCAGGGTTCAGAAAATAACTATCATATAATAATGTGGTTGTTGGATCATTAATATAGGGTTTTGATGGTTAAAATTGAGTTTGAATATGAGAAATGTACACGCCAGTTTAGACAATCGAAGACCTTTTATTTTGGCAGGTGAATATGATTTGGATTGAAGTCTTTGCGGCCTATCATGTGTTTTTTTTTTCTTTTTCTTTTAGATTGGATGTTCCTACGCTGTAAATTGGTTTTGTGATTACAATATAGTATGAGACCTAGTATATCAAAAAAATGAATGGATTTTTTTTATGTAGTAGGTCACAGCCAAAATATTAGTGCATGTACAAGGGATTGAATTACAATTTGTATGTTCGGGTTCTGCGTTTTATTCAATTAAATGGCTGCATGGCAAATACGCTTTCAAAATTTGGGGCGTTTTTTTTCCAATAGCAAGGATTTGAAACTCACTTTCAGGGATCCTTTTAAGTTATCATGAGGTTTATTACTGTTCTATAAGAAATAAATATAATTATGAAAGTGTAATAAATGATTTCATGTTTAGTTGTATTTTTAACTATTCCTCTGAGGAAATGTAATAATGAAGTTTTTGTTGTTTGGTTGACATATAAAGATTTTGCAAAAAGTGATAAAATGATTTGACTCGTGGATCCTTTAGAATTATAAAAGGCAATGAAATTGATATGTGAATCTCTTTATACTAATGGAATAGATTGAATGAATAACACAATTCAAGGGGAATCTGAAATACAAATACCACCAGTTTATTTTCATATAATTTGTCATACCAATATTTATTTATTCCTTTAATTGAAATAGCTTTTTAGACTTATTTTTCTCATTTTTACTTCTATTCTCCTCTGTTCTACTACTCAAACAGCAGCCAGCAGCAGTAGTAATAACAAAAAAAAAAAAAAAACCACCACCACCACCACCACAACACCAACTTATTTTTATTGTTAAAGGACAATAAAAAAAAAAAAAACCAAAACTGCCCTCCCGTTTCAAAGATAAACCAACTCTTCAAGAAACAAACAACATCAGGGTTGTTCAAGTAATTTCAATTCCTTCAGACACTGCATCTTTTGGCGGGTTAAACTTAAAACGTCCCATGACTCTGTCACTCTGTTCCCTTTCCATTTCCAGCATTAGCATCAATTCTCACTTTCTCATCCAAAGATTCCTTCTTTTCCAACGCAAAGCCATCCATTTCTAGGATTTCTTCACAAGATCATCATCAACGCTAAAAAAATGGAAGCTTTGGAGGCGGCAATGGAGGCGGTGAAGGAGAAGATCCTCAGAGAGGACTACATCGGAGCGACGTACGCCGTCATGGACGCCCGGAACGCTCTCCCGAACCACCCGGACCTCTCTCACCTCGCCGTCCTCTGCGACGTCCTCCGCGCGAAGGACATCGCCCTCCCCGGCCGCGGCATTGACTGGACCTGGATCCTCCGCCTCCTCCCCTCCGCCTCCCCCTCCGACGTCGAATCCCAGCACCGCCTCCTCTCCTCGGAAATCGCTGCCCTCGGCCCGTCCTTCCCCAGCGCCGCGAAGGCTCTCGCCCTCCTCGACGAGGCCCGCTCGGTCCTCCTCGACCAGGTCACCGAGACCGCCCGCCCCAGATGGACCGCCAAGGATTTCGTGCCCGACGAGATCTGGGCAGTGTCCGGTGCGTCGAGATTTCCGAGGCATTATGTGAAGGTGAAGTGGATGGTCTCGGAATCCGAGGTGTCGGTCTCCTTGTTGGAGCCGGAGCCAGAGCCAGAGCAAGACGAGGAGAACCTGCCGTCCGTTTGCGGCGTGTTCAAGCCATCGGACGTCGTAATGTGCGTCGACATTGCGAGGTTCTCACATCGGATGAACTGCGACCGCAACAAATTGGAGTCTTTGTATCGGATTCATCCAAACAAGGGTGAGGTTTGGGCGATCTACGCCGGATGGAACCGCAACTGGAAGAGGGGAGAAGAGGGGAATTGTGAGTATTGGGTGGTGGAGATCGTCTCGGAATTCAGGGAGAAGAGGGGAATTGTGGTTTCGAGGTTGGTGAGAGTGGATGGGTGTGAGACTTTTTTCCAGAGGGAGATGTATGATGGGTTCCAGATGGTGATGTGCGTATGCGAAGCGGAGATTTTGCGTTTCTCACATCAGATTCCAGCTTTTACGGTGCCCGGGATCGAGAGGCATGGCATCCTGAGGGGGTCGTTGCACCTTTGCCCTGATGCTCTGCCTCCCAAGCCTACCTGGGCTTAGCTGCTTCTGCCTGTTGGTAAGTCCCATTGCATACTAGTTTTCACTAAAAAAATTTGGTCTTTTTATTGTGAAAGCACCAATTGGAGTTTGGGTTGTTCCCTTTAGTGTTTGATATTGTATAATCGATTTTAGGTGGAGAGATTTCCACATGAATAGAGAGTTCATGTTGGATTTATTTGTGTTGATAATCATTTCTTCATCTTGACTTGTTTCAGCTCCAAAATCAAGTCACATTGCATGCACTTTTAGGTTGTGTTAGTCTTCACTGAAAAACTGAGAGGAGATTAATCGAGGCCTAATAGAGTTTTTTTATAACATTAATATCAATATATACTTAATTTCATACAACATTAATTTATTCAAACAAGTGTATATTAAAAAAAAGGACGCATAAAAGGCTGAATACATCATTTTCCAAGAGATAAATTCTCAAAAGAGACGGCTGAACCAAGAACCGAAAAAAGATAAAATAACGGATATACCCTTGGACTCAAACAAACAACACAACTCCTAATATGATTATAGTAAAACCATTAGCATTAAAACTACACTACTTTATTTGATTTTATACACCTACACTACCTATAAATATAATATGTCATATTCTTCAAAATTGACAAGACACAAATCCTGAGATAAATCACCTACCAAAAAAAAATCTCAAGTTATGGCAGCACCCACCCTTTTAGTACACCTTAATATTTCAAAACACTTATTATTCAGCTTGCATCAATGTACACAAGGCTACAACAACTTTATAAAGAATTTTCAAGAATTGGAATCTCCTGAAGTTGAAAGACGAGGTACCACTACAGGTGCATCGCGCGATTTTTCAAGTGCAAAACCTATCTTCAATGGCCGACCCATAAATGCCTGCAAAAGTAAGTTTGATAGATCAATTACATCACTTCTCTCATACTGAATTCAAGTTGGGAGAGAGAATGATCGGAAGATGGATCTATCGATCCAACATATTATTCTAGTTGGGAGAGAATGAACGGAAGCTGGATCTATGGATCCAACATATTAATGAAGTTCTAACTTCTATGCAAAAGGAAATTCTGTCTATACTAGTAGAAAAGGATCAGTATTTTGCTTACTTTTCCATCCATGGCATCCTTGGCTGATCGAGCTTCATCGGTTCTTGAGAAACTCACAAACCCAAAGCCTCTTGACCTTCCGGAATTCTTGTCATACATAATCCTCACTGTAAGAAATAATAAATTTAATTATTCTTCCTAGAGTATTAAATAAAATATCAGAATACACAAACTGCGATTTCAAATTTATGTTAAAATAAACTAGGGAAAACCATGATGATTGAATAAAAAAAGATACAACGTACTGATACCATAAGAGAAACAACCAAGCAAAAAAACCATAAGAAGAAACAGAGATGAGAGAGGATGCCAATTATCTGCAGTTTTTTTTTTGTTGGCGGGGGGTGGGGGTGCTGAAAGATAAATATGCGTGCTATATGCATTTTAGACAGAATGAGGTACAGAACTAAAAATATAACACATATTCATACATCTGAGAATCAACATTCAACACTTAATGTATGAAATAGAAAAACCTGACCCAAGATGTAAAAATATTGAATTATGTGAAGTAAATCTTCAACTAAAAAATAACACATATTCATACATCTGAGAATCAAAACATAATATATGAAAAAGAAAAATCCGACCAAAGATGTAAGTTGTTAAATTAAATGAAGTAAATCTCCAACTAAAAATATAATAAAAGATATTTCAACTGAATCAGATGATGCCAGCCTTCTATTTACTAAACTGCATACCATGATATTTTGGATCACCCCTATATATGGAGCATGTATTTGTATTGTGGATCAAGCTCTGGTCAGACTACATAAAGATGAACCAAAGAATATTAAGGTTTGATTTGTATAAATGAATTTCATCCTTTCTGTATGCTTCAACTTGAACAGTTATATGTCAGAAAATGAGATGCCACATCCAAAAAGCACTCGATCAGGTATATGTGTTGCTGATTTATCTAATATCAGCATTATCTTAGGTCATTGCATCAGCAATAACACAACTAATATAGAGATCCATTCTCAAAGTCTTAGCTTATAAGCATCTTGCTTCAGTAGAAGCACAGGATTTTAAGCTATCCCTTCATAAGTTGTGAAAGATCAGCAGTAAACTTGAAATGTGAAAGGCACTTCATTAGAAACTCCAAAGACTTTAATGTTTACTTCAGTCAAAATGATGGCTGAGGAATGTGTTGAGAAGTGCAGATAGTTATGTAGAAATACGTAGGCCCATATTCTCAGCCAATTTAATTAATTCATTTATGATTTATTGAAAGCTAACAAATATCAGGCTGTCAACAATTGCTATTGGGAGTGAGGTGATTGTCAGCCACCTAGAAACATGATTCTCCGATTATCAAAAGATGTATTAAACAATCACTTTGACAGTAGAAATGTCGAGACAGAGGCAGGGATAACTTAGAGATGAGGTATATGGGAGCAGGTGCGGGATGCGGAGTATTATGGGGAGCCTGTGGTCTATTTATAGATTTAAATGTGCTGAATTAGGTGTTATCTAGAGTTAGAATCAGGAGTTCGATCTTCGGAATCAATAGGGTCTAACAGATTTTCTAGAGTCAGTAAGGGAAAATATTTAGAATCCAAAGATGTCCCAGCTTCCCTGTTTTTCCTTTCTTTCCATTGAAATACTATTTTTTCCTTTGGCGACTGCAAGGTTTATAAAGGGAGAAAAATAGGAAGATGGGGACTGGCAGATAAAGAGAAGAAATTGGGGATGCAATATAATAAATTGTGTTTGAGTCAAACAAGAAATAGCAAGAAACAGAGTGAAACACTTCTTCACAAATTTTGAATCCTTTCTGAACCTAAAACAATGACTTGACTGCCAACGACTTGAGTCAATGAAGTCCCTAACAGGGTACTTAAACCACTCATCTGATTAACAAAAACAATGTAATACTCCCTTAAAAAACAACATAAAATATAGCTGCACTTGTTCACATCCCCAAGATTCAACCATTATAAAAAAGGGAAAAGAGAATCCTCTCTGTACAAAAGAATACAATCAGACTACTGATATGAAGGAGTGGGTAGTACATATTTTGTAATTGTTCATTATCTAATAGTCCCTGTATTTAGTGCTCCAAAATTTCATTTTTCATCGAATATGAAATTGTATGACACTTCCCACCATTAAAACACAAATTGCCCCCAGAAAGGATGACTTGTATTCTAAATGACAGGCTGCTCTAAACAGAATAACATAATTAACCACCAAATAACCTATATCCAAGTCCCCACACGCATTGGCGTGGCGGTAGGGACACCGGGCCCGCATGCGGGTGACCCAGGATCAATTCCTGCCCATGGCAGGTGGAAAAACAGGTTTATAGGGCTTTACGCCCTGTCTGATTATGCTCTGGATACAGAGCCTTCCTACCCCAAAAATAAAAAATAAAAAGAACCTATATCCAAGTTCCTATAAATTAATTTCATATTTCCCCGTGGATGTGCTCCTAAACCATCAAACTATGCTTCTAGAGCAGGATCATGAGATGATACATGTGATTCCTCCAACTAAAGGGTGATCTTTGTTAACCAGCACAAGAGCTTTCAAATGAGTCAGGGTCCTAAATGAATCTCCAAACAATTTTCAGCTTTCTCAGAGTTCATCATATCTGGAGAATATAAAGATTCTCAAGGCAAAAGAGAGATTATAAATTAGGCACAGGAAGCATCAAATGAGATAAGAATGAAAAGGACGCAGTGACATAATCAGAGAGCATCCATTTTTAATCATAATGGAGAAGAAGTCATGCCTTCTAATTTTTCTGGGTTCAATGGTATTTGTTTATATTCCTTCTTAGATGTACTTTTGTTCTTCTCCTCCCTTTTCTTTTGTGGAGAAGCTTACATTAAGTTGTAACAAAATGCATATTCATGTTCTTTTTATCTTTGATTTACTTGTTCTCTAAATCAAAATACAGAATTTCATTCGTCTAGATTATTAAAGTTTCTCCAAAAAAATTTATTTTTACTTTTTAGCATGAGTCAGATAAGTGCAATTATTTTGGCTCTACTAAAGTTGGTAGACTCCTTACTTGACAATTGTCATGGGACTCATGGGTTGGAGGAATCTAGCAACACCTTCCCACTCAACCACTGTTGCTCTCATCAAGTCCAGGATTTGAGGCCCTATGCAGCCACATTTTCTTTCTTTCTTTGTTTCTTGTATTATGTATCAGTCATCCATTTATTTGTACATATACATGCATCATTGTTTGGTATATCAGTTTGTCAGTCTCCATTGAGGGTTGTAGTAACTTGTGTACTGTAAGACTACATTGGGCTTTATGTCAAGTTCTACACCACTTTCCAAAATGACCTTTGTTTCAGTAGCTTTATTTCATAATTAAGTATTTCTATGCGGCCTCGAGTATCATGATTAAATCAAGCATGAAGGAATGTTAGCCAACTATAAGCCCTTGTGCTATTACATGTCAATCTGATATTCATCTGGAAATTGGTACAAATTATTCATGCAGTCAAAAGTAAATTCCCTCATCAAGGGGTTTCCTCTCAATCCTCTAACTGATGTAATAGAAAATGTTACACTAGTCATTCCTTCAGTAGCTTTTGCTGATTGAACACGCTTTAAATTTTTTTTAAGCATGTAATTGTCTAATGAAATACTTGCTTTCACAAAAAGTAAAGTCCATATTTAAATGCATGCATTTTACATTTTTTACAATAGAGTATATACTGACATACTAGATTGTATGCTCTATTAGAGATTTTATATACTGCGTTAGACAACGCAATGTCTATAAAAGTTTCTACAAAAGTGTATTCAACACTCCTGATGTTAATTAGCATTAGGCCATGTAAACTAGATACGTGTATATCCATAAATGTTGTGACGATATTTGAACTAAGTTGATGAAACTTCTAGGAAATCTTATCTTATAGGGCATCATTCTGATATGGGTGGACATAGTAAACTAAAGGATCCTGGTATAAGCTTTGATTAGTTGGCTAGCACTTCCCCTCTCCATGAAGGAGATTAGGGTATCAAACCAAGGGGAAAACCAATTCCAAAAAAGAAAATAGCCAGGGCAGAAATCATCCATGTCGATAGTGAAGGTCCTTTTCACGTGATGTAATCCTTGCATTGGTCATGGATATGTTTTGGATCTTTTATGTTCTTTCATTTCTTTATAGTGGGTAGATTACTTAACTGCCTTATCTTTGGAGGTAGATTACTTTCATTCCAAAAAAAAAAAAAAAAAAAAAATCAATTTATACAATTAAAAGCAATGAAAAATAGGCAAATAGCAAGAACCGACAACAAGTAAGCATCAATCCTTAGCCCTAACAAAATTCAGGGGCTCATTTACAATTTCTAAATTCAATCCTAAACTACTGCATTTTAAAGCACCCATAACATATTAACAAAATAAAAAACTACAAAAGAAATGGATATCCATCGCAACAGTAGTGCATCTATTCAAAACACAAGTAAAATAGATTAGGTCAAAAAACTACACTGTTAGAAACCAAATGAAAAAAAATAAAAAATAAAAAAGATGGGTTTTTTAAAAAAGATTTCGAAGAATGGGTACCTTCAGAGACATCTCCAAAGAAGGAGAAGGCGTCCTTGAGAGACCTCTCATCAACCGCCCATGAAAGACCTTCACTTTCCAAAAATCACAGAATCAACACACATAAATAAACGTGTTTTGTGAGGGGGAAGAGAGAGAGAGAACCTGCGACGAATAGCTTGGAATCGGTGGAGGGATTCCCCGTGCAGAAGGTGCGGGAGTAGAGGAGAGACGGACGGCAGAAGCGGAGTAGCATTTCATCAGACGGACGTTTTATATTTCCTAAAAAGTATTCAACTTTGGTAATACTCACCGGTGATGGGGTCTTTGATATGGGGGGCGGTTATTCCGACCCCACCACTTCATCCACCCACCCCTTTTCTTTTCTTTTTCTTTTTTTTTTTGTGTTTCTAACCCACCCCTCCCCCTCCCCCTCCCACCACCACTACCTCCCTCTCCCACCACCCCATCACCACCTCCCCCTCCTCCCTCCGCCGCCTCCAAGACCCCTCCCACCACCACCTCCGAGACGCCGCCGACCTATGAGTGGGGGTCTCGGAGGCGGCGAAGGGCGTGGTGGGGTGGTGGGAGGGGGAGGTGGTGGTGGTGGGGGGGGGGGGGGGGTGGTAGGGGTGGTGGTGGTGGTGGTGGTGGGTCTCGGAGGCGGTGGGAGGGGGAGGTGGTGGTGGTGGTGGTGGTGGGAGGGGGAGGGGTCTCGGAGGCGGCGGAGGGAGGGGTCTCGAAGGTGGTGGTGGTGGGAGGGGGAGGTGGTGGTGGTGGGAGGGGGAGGGGTCTCGGAGGCGGCGGAGGGCGTGGTGGGGTGGTGGGAGGGGGAGGTGGTGGTGGTGGTGGTGGTGGGAGAGGGAGGGGTCTCGAGGTGGTGGTGGGAGGGGTGGTGGTGGTGGCGGGGTCTCGAAGGCGGCGGAGGGAGGAGGGGGAGGTGGTGGTGGTGGTGGTGGTGGTGGTGGGAGGGGTCCAGGCGGCATAGGGAGGAGGGGGAGGTGGTGGTAGGGTGGTGGGAGGGGGAGGGGAAGGGGTGGGTTAGAAACACAAAAAAAAAAAAAAGAAAAAAAAAAGAAAAAAAAAAGGGGAGGGGTGGGTGGATTAAGTGGAGGGGTTGAAATATCCATCCCCTTTGATATGTTACATTTGAGGACCGGCTGTGGTCAGTCCATCAATATTAAAGTGCATTATCTTTGTGAATCAAATTATACAATTTATGAAACGAAATACATGTTACTAAGTCCAGGCAATAGGCATGACTGAATCCAATAGGAGAGAGACATGTATCAAACAATTGATTGTGCGATTCAATTTATCAGCTTTGTAGTTCTATTCATAGGGTTGTTCCGAAATGAATGGGACTGACTGAAGCCAATCTTGATTGGATCCGAACTCGTTACATTTACTTTTTTTACATTATCAAATACAGTATCATATACCTCTTTTACTATAACATGATATAAGCAAATACTATGTAACATTTTCTAGGGTTCTTTTATCCAATGGATAAGGCTGTGATATAATACAGCCCGACCCAACCCAACTGGTTATATGTATCATAAACATGAAAGATTGTATTCGTGCACCCCAATCTAATGGAGTGCTAGCACGGTCCACCATACCAGCAGCAATTGGGCCTCATATCCTATCGTGTAACCCAGGACAGCCTAACTAGGTTGTGCTGACGAACCATGTTGTGTCTTGTTAGTCTAGCGGGTCTTAATAGGTCATGTCAACCGATTGTGTCATATCGGTCTGTTACGCCTAACTAAACCACACTAGCTAGGTCGATCCAACAAGCTTGACCTTTTTTTTAAAAAAATACTAAATTATTAATTTTTGTGTGAAATGTAAATATTTAAAGCCTATCCCCCCGTTTGGATGGGAGAGGTGGTATAAGCTGGGATAAGAATGAAAATGGAAAAATGACTGTTTGTTTACAGAGTATAACTTAGTATTACTACGCTAGTATAAAAGAATATAACAATTCTAAGTAACCCCTCGGATAAGCTTATACCCAATTTATCTATTTCAATAGGAAGGTAAGGTCCACCGTCACATAAAAAAATCACATCTCATCACATCAAATCACCTATCATCACCTCTTATATATTATCAACAGGATCAACATATCAAATCAACTTTTTATATCTTATTCACATTTTATTCTTCATCAATCAAACAACTCAACAATTATTATTAAGTTTTCTAATGAGAATAAAAAAACACAACTCAATAGAAAATTACTTATTTCATTAATAAAGTTATATGTTCCTGAAAATAGGTATAAACTCTGTAATAGTTTTTTCCTCGATCCAATCGGGGGTATAAAACTTGACTATGGAAGGAAACTATTTTACACAACCAAATATCTCAAATTCACCGATTAAAATTTGAGACATCTTTAATGGTGAGGGGCCAGTCTGTTTTACATCTCTCCCTTTTGGATGGGTCGTGGTATCACCCAGAGCAACCGCTAGAAGTAAATCTTATTTAAAATATCATTTCAGGTGGGTGAGATATATGCATTTATTTTGATGGTGGAATAGAACTTGAGCTAATTTAAGCTAGAGCTATTCCCAGTGGAATGGATGTTGTAAATTTTAATTTATTGATGATGTAAAGAAAGAATTTATTATTTTTTAATGATACTCTTGTCAACATCATTATTATTGAGCAAAGTGCGTTTATAAGCTCGAATGGGGGTAAGAAGATTAGAGAGCAAACATAACAAAATATTAGAAAGGGGTTGCATCTCCCCGAGGTCAAGGTGATGATATGATATCAACAGTTGCCTCAAACACCCCAACCTGAACTTGAAGGCCGACTATACCGAAATCGTCAACTCACCTTGAGTAAAAGAAATTTCCCTAGCGTGTTTGTCAAAACGCGGCCCATACCTTGATCAGGCCGATTGATGACGGTACTTTTCCACATGTTCTCCACATACACTCCTCGTCCCCCAAAAGATCGATGCATTCCCTGCACACCAATAACCCATGCACCCGCTGGAATCACAAGGCGAACGGTGATCTTAGCAATCCCCAGGACCCAACCATGGCGAAGTTCCTTTCCCGTGGCCTGCATATCTTCAAGAGAGTGGAAAGAGGAGCGAAGGGGGGTGGCCAACCCCACCTCGTGCCACAGGGCATGAGAACACGGCAGTGCACGAACAGGTGCTCCAGAGTTTCAAGCTCCTCACCATCGAGACCTCTCTCTTGTGAATCAAGAGGGAGTCACTTCGAGCGATGCACCCTCGTGAGCAAACAAACGCAAGAGAAAAGCCACAAGAACACATTGACTTTCTGAGGGATCTTCGGCTCCCAAATCAAAACCGGAGTGCCATGGAGGAGCGGGGTCATATTGATTGCCTTCCTTCACCATCAATAAACCCGTTTCATAGAGAAACCGAAAGAAGGGTTGGGCGACCACCGAAAGAAAGAAATTGTTAAAATGTATTTTTTGGTAAATCATCTAAAACAACACATGCCATCACCTTGTTGATTGTATTTGGAAATTAATTCATTTCCATAAAAATGTATTAACAATTTTCAAATAAATATTACAAATTTAATGGGATTTTTCCCTCTAAAATGTATAGTTCCACATCTGTTAAAGAATGCGGTAAAGCAGTCTTTAAAATATATCGCCTTGTAGATCTTGGGTGTGGACCTAAGTAGAAAGTTGGGGTTTGTGAATTGCATTTGTATTTGTTTTTGCTTTTGCATATTCCGTATTTCATATTTGGATTCCCGGATTCTAACACGGTATGGGTTAAACGGAAAAAATAATTTTTAGAACTGAGAAACAAATCAAGCAAAAAAACAAAATGTTCCAACAGAAATCCTCCATATTAGACTCTCCTAAATCCCTGTTTTCTTATTCTCTATCAGTATATTTCCAACGGATTGGAGTTGGATTGGTTGATTGTGATTATAGTGACAAGTGTACTCTGTCTAACTTTCAGAAAGATTTTGAGATGTAAAGTCTACGGATTGGAATTCTTTGGATTGATGAGAACACTTCTACATATGTTCTTTGTATTAGTTCAATTGGAAAGTAGATTATTACATGCAGTCCTTATATATATGTAGCTCAGTATGTAATCTCATTTCACTAAAGAGACATATATTATGTTAGATGACTGATGCTTTTTTTTTTGCGTTAAAGTTGGAGCAGGAACTTCATTTGTTATGAAGGTACATGCTTTGCTGCACGAAACATGTACTAAGAATGCACAACATTATCGGTGTAAAAAATATGCAATAGTAGGAGAAATACAAATTGGGAGAGTCATTTAATTTGGGAATTTCTCATTCATGTCTAACATCTTGAGCACCCCACTATGAATTATATATACTTACATTTGTGCTTAGCTTTTGCTTAGAAATAAGAAAAGTAAGCAAAATCATATTCTTGTCATGGATGCTTTTAATTTTCCAGAATTAGGACCAAATCAACATGAGATTTTTTTTTTGTGTTAAAAAGTATAATTTGGGTAATAGATTTTGGGAAATCCACGAAAAGTGATCAAATCAGATTTCTTACTATTTCAAGTCAATAAGCTTCACTATATATAACAATGGTTATTATGGTATGAGTTAATCACATCAAGTTTCAATCATGAAGATAGATGATCTTGTTATTCCTTGTGGCATTTTTTCTTCATTTTAGTTATGGAATAGGGGAAAGAGGTAGCCTCATGATGCCTCATGTGGTTAAAACAATTAAGGTATTTTCAGTGTTTCCAACAAAATTTATAGTCATATGAACTTAATTTTCGTGCATGATTAACTTATTTAATGTTCATGATTATTGCTCCTAGTCGGATTTGAGCCCACCTCTTAGATACATTGAACCATACTCTTCAGCAATTTATATATAATCAATAAGATTTTGTGTTAAGTTTCCTTTAGTTTTTTTCATCGATATATGAACAATATGACAAAGGAGTGGTGGGACAAATATAAGAGTTTTGGATTGAAATAAAATATGTGATGAACTAAGTTTGAATAATATTTTGGTCATATTGAACACTTTTTAACTTGAACATGGCTAGAAAATGATTTTTCTAATAGTTGAAAATTATAGTTTACAACTAATGCAATAAAAATGTGATAAGCAACATATTCCACCACATTTTTTTCTTAGCAGAGGAAAAATAATTGAGATTTATACAATTTTTCTAAGATATTATGTCTTATTTCATTATATATATATAGTGAAGCGATTAGGTGCGGCGAACGACGGGTGTGGTCGCGACATGGGCCGTTCAATCACGGGTCCATCGCATCCGCGGTCGATGTGAATCGACACGGGCGATGAACGTCCATCGCTGCCGCATCATGTAATCGACCATATATATATATATATATATAGGGAAGTGATTCGGTCCGGTCGTGCGGGATCGCATCACGGGTCCGACGGTCGATGTGAATCGCATCCGACCGTCGGATGCGATGAACCCGTGATCGCTCGACCCGCCGTTCGCCGCATGTAATCACTCGACTATATATATATATATATATATATATATATATATATAGACTCGTGATATTATACGTCGTGCGGTCGGTCCGGTCGCGATCACGGGTCCATCGCATCGGACGGTCGGGTGCAAATCACGTCGACCGTTGGATGCGATGGACCCGCGATCGGACGGCCCGCGATCGCGACCGCACGACCGCACGACCGCATATTATCGGAAATATATATATATATATATATATATATATATATATATATATATATATATATATATATATATATATATATATATATATAAAATTTTAACTTCAAAAACCAAAAGAAAATTAGATTGAATTTTGTAGCTCATTTCATAATTTTGAAAGATAAAATCAAGATATTTAAGATATATCATATGGAATATATCTTGAATCCATAAATGATAAAGTTCATGAAATCTCACAGACTAAATCTGGAGACATCTTCGATTGTGTTGATATACGTGAACAACCTGCATTTAGCAATCCTTTACTCAAGAATCACAAAATTCAGGTATGTAATCATGGTCACCATTAAGTAAATGATCTTAAAAACTTTTAGCATTCAAAGACATACAATCTTCTTATTTACACAATTATATTTGAAATTGAGGTAACAGATGAGACCTAGTTCATTTATAAAACCTTTGAAGAATAAAACTACTACTCCAAAAATGCTATCTGCAAAGATTGAGCTGGAGGGAGGAGGATGCCCAGAAAAATGTATCCCCATTCGCAGAGCTACGACGAAACAACAATCACAAGAAAGGTCATTCAAAAACACTGATGGGAATAATACATGGGCTACTGATTATTTCAGCAACACAAATACGAAGCGTCATGTAAGTATAATGCAAAATTCATATTTATTTTTTGTGTGTTGTTCTTTGATGCATACTCATTATATACTTCTATGGTCAACATGTGTTGTATTCAAATGTTAGTTTTTTATGAAAATTTATAGATCACATAAGAGAGGAGGGATGAGGATAAAATAATTAATTAGTTGTTAAGAATTATTATAAATCCAGGTTTTAGTAGCATGCCTATAAATGTAGTAATACACTAATTAAGTGGTTGATGTATTGCTGACATAGACAATAGATTTGAGGATAAAAATACTTAGTTGTAATTCCAAGTCCAATTTCAGTTACCTTCCCACTAATGTAACTAACACATCTTTTGGTAAAAAAATTTGTTTGTAACCATAAAAATGAAATGTGGACATATGATCTCAATTAATATTTTGAAATGTAGTTATATTAAATGTTGTTCTTCAACAAACGATATATTATATGATCTTTCACCATGAACTCTCTTTTAAATCTAGTCATCTTATACTGAATGTTGATAATTAAGTTTTTGTATTACATGAGAAACGATGCCTTAATGAACCACTGCTCAAGTTTCAAAAAATAAACTATGAAGAAAATATTTTGATGACTTATAAATGATTTTTCATGATTTTCATTAAGAAATTTGAATCAATATTTCTGTTTATTATATATTAAAATGCATTGACTTAAATGCAGTATGCAATGCATAAAACACCACCAGATGGTCATTACTATGGGGGAAAAGCAACACTTGGTGTTTGGAATTTACCACACCTTGAAGGGCAACAGACCAGTGCAGTGCAACTAGCAATTACAAGCGGCACGTTACACAATAATGAGTATCATGTGACAATTGGTATAAGGGTTGGATGGCATGTAAGTACATACATATATACTTTTTGGGCGTCCTTACATTTTGCAGCCCTAAATATAGTGTCATATATCTTATTAGTCATCCAGTTCTTAGGTGAGGTATATACCTCGTTAATGTTTTTTACATTTACTAAAAATGAGTCTATTCAATTTGAAATGGAGCGATATACATTTTTTTATCAAAACAAATACATTATTAAATCATATTTATTATTTAAAAAAATTAAAACATGTGAGGACTGCATGTGGGCCAATACTTAACATTATCTTTGTTATTTTTGTATCTATAGTTTGGAATTCATGATGACTTAAACTTCATAAATTTGTTCTACTAGAACATGAAATTTAATTTTTGTACGAAATAAATATCAATCCACCTGAATATCAGCAGAATAGCATCCCTTGTTATAACACAATCTTAGTATAGAATGGAGGCATATGTATGTTATGTTCAAAAAATTAACCCCATCGATTCTCAAGGAAAATTAACCCCATGTTAATGTTGTAAGTCCCCTATTCTTAACTTTAAATCACATATCATTGTGCATTTGTGGAGATAATTCTTTTATATGATATGTCATGTTGTATATTATTAAGTTATTTGTTAATTTTTCAGGTAAGCCCAATGAGATATGGTGATACACAGAGCAGGTTTTTCATTAATTGGGTTGTGAGTTTTACATCCTTATCCCCATTACATTTATTAGTGATGATATTGAATGTATTTTGAATGACCCATATTGTTTCTCATAATGCATAACAGGTAAACATTGATGAGCCAGACCATTACAATCTTGAAAGTGGAGGTTTTGTACAAACCAATTCTCATGTGGGTCTGGGTAGTCCTGTACAGACACCACTCTCTGCATACGATAACGAACAATACGGCATAGTAGTGGGTCTACTTAAGGTGAATTGAATTTCTATCTTGATTTTATATTGAAACAACAACAGCATGATCTTCAATATAAAATTGTTCATTATTATTCAATGACAGGATCCTGCTTCCGGAAACTGGTGGTTTATACATGAGGATGATCCAATTGGGTATTGGCCAAACATTCTATTTAACACTTTGAGAACAGAAGCTATGGGGATTAGTTTTGGAGGAACCACAAGTTCCAATGTTTATGAACTTGGACCTCCAATGGGGAGTGGTTATTTTCCTTGGGCAGGATTTAGAAGAGCATGTCTCATTCAAGATGTTGGATTGATTCATACAGATTATCAGCATCTCCCAGCATTCTCTGTTGGATTATCTCCATCGGAGACTCAGCCAATGTGTTACAGAGTGAGTCGTGATGGGAGTGATAACAATGAATTCTATGTTGGAGGGCCTGGAGGACATGACTGTTGAATTTTAAAAGGAATTGATGTTGGTCCTCTTTTGAGGGTGAAATGAATCATCTTCATTTGGACTTTTAATGATGAGTGAATGGGAAATAAATTACAATATCTCAAGCAAAACTTTTTTTGAATGTATGCATCTCTATATATTTGTTTGTTTTATCTTATGATTTGCGTGGTTTTAGTTGGATTACTTATGATTAACTTAATCTTCATTTATTTAACAAAGAACTCTTATGGAAATGATACTTGGATTTACAGTCATGTACATGTGCACAGTGCAGCAGTGCACTGGTTGTTCATGGAGATCTAACCATCAAACATTCTGAATGTGATGTGAACCCAATTGTCAGTCAATTTGAACTTAACAACCCAAACAAAAAAAGGACCAACCGATCAAGTTCAGGTTGGAACGGACCTAAGTAGCATCCATAGACTGACCCCCTCACCAAGACCAGGATTGGGTGTGGACCAAGTTGAGCTGGTTTATAATCGCCGAACTTTTTCTAGGTCTCTAACTCACTGCCGTTTGCCTCACCTTGTGATTAAAACTTTTTATGCAAATTTTCACAATTCCCCCTTCATTGATGCATACCAAAATTGTCTTCCCGTGCCCATCAAAAAAATCATTATTTGACTCCTAAAAGTTGTTACAGTCAATTTTTAAGAGACAAGAATGAAAATAAATAAATAAATGAAATGTGGTATCTTTGTTGGTCTAGAATACACACTGGCCTAATTTTAGAAATAGGATTCAAATAATAAGATAAAACTATAAATAGATAGCACTCACCATATTGCCAACAAACTGGTGATCTTATGAAGTCACAGTCCACTAAAGATCTAAAGTGATAGATCAAAGTCATGATATTCTAAGTGACTTATTTACAAAATAGCATAGACAAATTCGTTTGGGCTAACTTATTCATAGTTCACCCATTCATTGGAATATTACGCATCACTCACTCTTTTATGGACAATGATGGGTGGGGGGAGTTCATTATGCTTGAGCTCCCAGCTCCAAAAGTATAATTACACATTGTTTGGGGGAAGGGGTGGTGGAGGTATTGATCATTATGCTTGAGCCCCCAGCTCCAAAAGTAGTGTGTGACTGATTTCATTAGACACTGGGCATTAAAATTGAACAGGACCTGTTCAAATGCAGCAACAACAGCATTAAAGAAAATTAATGTCTGAAACCGCATATGAGAGATCAGAGAAGATGCAAGCAATGAGAAAGGGTAGAAAGACACCTGGGAAGTGATGCAAACCTTTGAGGAACTGCAGTGGGAAGGAAGCCATATGGAATGCTTGAATGCATGGATGTTCGTGCTCGTTCTTAAAAAACTTAGAAATCTTATTATTTACCTAAAAAAAAATATAAAAAGCTTGAAAAAACAGAAAATAAATATTAAAAAATAATTGATCATAACACAAGAATACCCATAAAACATTGATTTTAAAATTTATCTTCCAAAAAAGTCTGAGATATTCAAATTGGAGATTATGAAAAAAATAAATAAATAAATAAATCATTAGCAAATAAAAAGCTGTGGTTTTCAACCTCTATCCCTTAATACAAGAGTTTTTTTAATAATTTTTAAAAATACAACCCATTTGTAGTAATGTCACTAATGCATTATATGAAGTCACATAACACAATATATATTCAATTATCTCAATATACCTTTTATTTTTTAAAAAATATAATTAAAATATATACATTCAATATATATGAATATAAATTTAGTTTTTATCAGAGAATGTGTAATTGGATTGAATATAACAACTTTCAACTCATTGCTCACCTAACACATTTAAACTCATTTGATTATCCCCATCCCACCCCACGAAAAAAAAAATCAAATTTCAAAATTTGATAAAAAAAATGCATTATGTGTACAAATAAAAATAAATGATTTATTTGTACATATACATGCATCATTGTTTGGTATATCAGTTTGTCAGTCTCCATTGAGGGTTGTAGTAACTTGTGTACTGTAAGACCATTGGGCAATATGTCAAGTTCCACACCACTTTCCAAAATGAACTTTATTTTTTTTAATTTTTTTATTAAATGACCTTTATTTCAGTAGCTTTATTCATAATTCAACATACACAAAAAGAAGTATTTCTATGCGTCCTTGAGTATCATGATTAAATCAAGCATGAAGGAATGTTAGCCAACTATAACCCCTAGTGCTATTACATGTCAATCTGATATTCATCTGGAAATTGGTACAAATTATTCATGGTGTCAAAAGTAAATTCCCTCATCAAGGGGTTTCCTCTCAATCCTCTAACTGATGTAATAGAAAATGTCACACTAGTCATTCCTTCAGTAGCTTTTGCTGATTGAACACACTTTAATTTTTTTTTTTAAGTATGTAATTGTTTGATGAAATACTTGTTTTCGCAAAAAGTAAAGTACATATTTAAATGCATACATTTTACATTTTTTACGATAGAGTACGTACTGACATACATACTAGAGTGTATGCTCTATTCGAGATTTAATATACTGCGTTAGACAAACTATGGGTGGATATAGTAAACTAAAGGATCCTGGTATAACTTTTGATTAATTGGCTAACATCTCTCCTCTCCATGAATGAGGTCAGAAATATATCTCACAGGCATCCTTATGATGATATGGGTGGACATAGTGAATGTCCCATTTTTCAACGTGATGTAATCCTTTTTCTTTTTTTTTTTTTTTTTTTTTTTTATAGATATCGGATGTAATCCTTGCATTGGCCATGATATGTTTTGGTTCTTTTATGTTCTTTCATTTATTTATTGCGGGGAGATTACTTACCTACCTTATCTTTGGAGGGAGACTCTCATCTTTCATTCCAAAAAATAAAATAAAAATAAAAATAAAAAAATAAAATCAATTTATACAATGAAAAGCCATGAAAAAGAGGCAAATAGAAAGAACCGGCATCAAGTAAGCATCCTTAGCCCTAACAAAATTCAGGGGCTCATTTACAATTATTAAATTCAATCCTAAACTACTGCACTCTAAAGCACCCATTACATACTAACAAAATAAAAAACTACAAAAGAAATGGATGTCCATCGCAACAGTAGTGCATCTATTCAAACTAAAATAACACAATTAGAATAGATTAGGTAAAAAAACTACACTGTTAGAAACCCAATGAAAAAAAATTCAGAAAGATGATAGGATTTCGAAGAATGGGTAGCTTCAGTGACACATCCAAAGAAGAAGGCGTCCAAAGTTGGAGTGAGAAGTTCATTTGTTATAAAAGTACATGCTTTACTGTATGAAACATATATTAAGAATGCACAACATTATCGGTGAAAAAAAGATACAATATTAGGAGAAATACATATTGGGAGAGTATGTCTAACATCTTGAGCACCCCACTATGAATTAATATATACTTACATTTGTGCTTAGCTTTTGCTTAGAAATAAGAAAAGTAAGCAAAATTATATTCTTGTCATCAGTGGCCGACATATGAGTTGGCTGGGCCGGGCTGTAGCCCGGCCCAGATTTTGTAATTTTTTTTTATTACTTAATGATATATACTATAATATTTATATTTTATATTTTATATTTTATATTATATATTATATAAATTGCATTATATATGTATAATATATTCCTAACAATCTAGATATCAACTTAACAAATTAATCCTAACAAACTAAATCTCAACCTAACAAACTAAATCGAACTTTGACCTGTTTGGAAACATATTTGGACAGCTTTTGGGTTTGCATGAAGTTTTTTTTTCTCAAACCAAACCCGTTTTCAAACAAAAAAACTAGGGCTAAAAACTACCGACATATTTTTGTGAAAAAATGGTCAAAACATGAGTTTTTCAGAAACTATGAATAAATAGTTTTTTTTCAAAATCATATTTAAACATGGCTTTTGTCTAAAATCAGTTTTGCAATCGTGCAACCAAATGCAACCTCAATCTTATTAAATTTTTTAATAATTCTAAATTGTGAAATTGATATATTATCTTAAGCATTAATTTAATGTCAATTGAATAATAAAGAAACATTTATATCCATAAAACAACTCCTATTTTTCTAGCAACTCTTCCTATTTTTATGACAACATATTTGGTTTTTCAATTATAAAATCTGTTAATATACCATGTAAGATGAGTTTATATCTCATTTTTATTCTTACAAAATCAAAGTACTCAACTTTAATTACATTTCATTTTTTTCTTTTCTTCACATGTATATATGTCTTTTGAATATCACATTATTTGATTTATAAATAATCACATCAAATATAAGAACAAAAAACTTTCATATAAATATTTAATATAGACTATCAAATACAAGAACAAAAAACTTTCATATAAATATTTAATATAGAATATGTAGCCCAGCCCAAAATATTGTCCTGGATCCGCCCCTGCTTGTCATGGATGTTTTTAATTTTCCAGAATTAGGACCAAATCAACATGATTTTTTTTTGTGTGTTAAAAAGTACATTTTGGGTAATAGATTTTGGGAAATCCACGAAAAGTGATCAAATCAGATTTCTTACTATTTCAAGTCAATAAGCTTCACTATATATAACAATGGTTATTATGGTATGAGTTAATCACATCAAGTTTCAATCATGAAGATGATCTTGTTATTCCTTGTGGCATTTTTTCTTCATTTTAGTTATGGAATAGGGGAAAGAGGTAGCCTCATGATGCCTCATGTGGTTAAAACAATTAAGGTATTTTCACTGTTTCCAACAAAATTTATAGTCATATGAACTTAATTTTCATGCATGATTAACTTATTTAATGTTCATGATTATTGCTCCTAGTCGGATTTGAGCCCACCTCTTAGATACATTGAACCATACTCTTCTGCAATGTATATATAATCAATAAGGTTTTGTGTTAAGTTTCCTTTAGTTTTTTTCATTGATGTATGAACAATATGACAAAGGAGTGGTGGGACAAATATAAGAGAGTTGGATTGAAATAAAATATGTGATGAACTAAGTTTGAATAATATTTTGGTCATATTGAACACTTTTTAACTTGAACATGGCTAGAAAATGATTTTTCTAATAGTTGAAAATTATAGTTTACAACTAATGCAATAAAAATATGTGATAAGCAACATATTCCACCACATTTTTTTCTTAGCAGAGGAAAAATAATTGAGATTTATACAATTTTTCTAAGATATTATATCTTATTTCATTATATATATATATAATTCAAACTACAAAAACCAAAAGAAAATTAGATTGTATTTTGTAGCTCATTTCATGATTTTGAAAATAAAATCAAGATATTTAAGATGTATCATTAGGAATATATCTTGAATCCATAAATGATAAAGTTCATGAAATCTCACAGACTAAATCTGGAGACATCTTCGATTGTGTTGATATACACGAACAACCTGCATTTAGCAATCCTTTACTCAAGAATCACAAAATTCAGGTATGTAATCCTAGTAACCATTAAGTAAATGATCTTCACTAACTTTTAGCATTCAAAGACATACAATCTTCTTATTTACACAATTATATTTGATATTGAGGTAACAGATGAGACCTAGTTCATTTATAAAACCTTTGAAGAATAAAACTACTACTCCAAAAATGTTATCTGCAAAGATTGAGCTGGAGGGAGGAGGATGCCCAGAAAAATGTATCCCCATTCGCAGAGCTACGACGAAACAACAAATGCAAGAAAGGTCATTCAAAAACATTGATGGGAATAATACATGGGCTACTGATTATTTTAGCAACACAAATACGAAGTATCATGTAAGTATAATGCAAGCTTCGTTTTTTTGGTTCTTTGATGCTTAACTCATTATATACTTGAATTGTTAATATTTATTGTATTCAAATGTTAGTTTTGTATGAAAAATGATTGATTTATAGATCACATAGGGAGAGGAGGGATGAGGATAAATTGTTAGTTAGTTGTTAAGAATTATTTTAAATCCAGGTTTTAGAATTATTTTAAGAACTAATTGTAGTAATACACTAATTAAGTGGTTGATGTATTGCTTACAATAGATTTGAGGATAAAATACCTAGTTGTAGTTCCAAGTCAATTTCAGTTACCTTCTCACAATTTGTATGGCGAGCATGTGACTATGCCCACAAATGTAACAACACAACTTTTGGTATGAAAATTTGTTTGTAAGCATAAAAATGAAATGTGGTCATATGATCTCAAATAATATTTGAAATGCAGTTATATTAAATGGTGTTATTCAGCAAACGATATATATATATATATTATATGATCTTTTACCATAAACTCTCTTTTAAATATGGTCATCTTATACTGAATGTTGATAAGTTTTTGTATTACATGAGAAATGATGCCTTAATGAACCACTACTCAAGTTTTAAAAAATAAACTATGAAGAAAATAATTTGACGACTTATAAATGATTTTTCATGAATTTCATTAAGCAATTTGAATCAATATTTCTGTTTATTATATATTAAAATGCATTGACTTAAATGCAGTATGCAGTGTATAAAACACCACCAGTTGGTCATTACTATGGGGGAAAAGCAACACTTGGCATTTGGAATTTACCACACCTTGAAGGGCAACAGACCAGTGCAGTGCAACTAGCAATTACAAGCGGCACATTACACAATAATGAGTATCAAGTGACAAATGGTATAAGGGTTGGATGGCATGTAAGTACATACATATATATTTTTTGGGCATCCTTACATTTTGCAACTCTAAATATAATGTCATATATATATTGTTAGCCATCTAATTCTTAGGTGAGGTATATCTTGTTAATTTTTTTTACATTTATTAAAAATGAATCCATTCAATTCAAAATTGAGCAATATATTTTTTTTATCAAAACAAATACATTATTAAACGATATTTATTATTAAAAAAATGAAAACATGTGAGGACTGTATGTGGGCCAATACTTAACACATTATCTTTGTTATTTTTGTATCTATAGTTTGGAATTCATGATGACTTAAACTTCTTAAATTTATTCTACTAGAACATGAAATTTAATTTTTGTACAAAATAAATATCAATCCACCTGAATATCAGCAGAATAGCATCCCTTGTTATAACACAATCTTAGTATAGAATGGAGGCATATGTATGTTATGTTCAAAAAATTAACCCCATCGATTCTCAAGGAAAACTAACCCCATGTTAATGTTGTAAGTCCCCTATTCTTAACTTTAAATCACATATCATTGTGCATTTGTGCTCTTGGGAGAGAATTCTTTTATATGATGTCATTTTGCATATTATTAAGCTATTTGTTAAATTTTCAGGTAAGCCCAATGAGATATGGTGATACACAGAGCAGGTTTTTCATAAATTGGGTTGTGAGTTTTACATCTTTATCCCCATTACATTTATTAGTGATGATATTGAATGTATTTTGAATGACCCATATTGTTTCTCATAATGCATAACAGGTAAACATTGATGAGCCAAACCATTACAATCTTGAAACTGGAGGTTTTGTACAAACCAATTCTCATGTGGGTCTGGGTAGTCCTGTACAGACACCACTCTCTGCATACAATGACGAACAATACGCCATAGTAGTGGGTCTACTTAAGGTGAATTGAATTTCTTTCTTGTTTTTATATTGAAACAACAACAGCATGATCTTCAATATAAAATTGTTCATTTTTTTTCAATGACAGGATCCTGCTTCAGGAAACTGGTGGTTTATACATGAGGATGATCCAATTGGGTATTGGCCAAGCATTCTATTTAGCACTTTGAGAACAGAAGCTATGGGGGTTAGTTTTGGAGGAACCACAAGTTCCAATGTTTATGAACTTGGACCTCCAATGGGGAGTGGTTATTTTCCTTGGGCAGGATTTAGAAGGGCATGTCTCATTCAAGAGGTTGGATTGATTCATACAGATTATCAGCATCTCCCAGCATTCTCTGTTGGATTATCTCCATCGGAGACTCAACCAATGTGTTACAGAGTGAATCGTGATGGGAGTGATAGCAATGAATTCTATGTTGGAGGGCCTGGAGGACATGACTGTTGAATTTTAAAAGGAATTGATGTTGGTCCTCTTTTGAGGGTGCAATGAATCATCTTCATTTGGACTTTTAATGATGAATGAATGGGAAATAAATTACAATATCTCAAGCAAAACTTTTTTTGAATGTATGCATCTCTATATATTTGTTTGTTTTATCTTATGATTTGCGTAGTTTTAGTTGGATTACTTATGATTAACTTAATCTTCATTTATTTAACAAAGAACTCTTATGAAAATGATACTTGGATTTACAGTTATGTATATGTGCACAGTGCAATAGTGCACTGGTTGCTCATGGAGATCTAACCATCAAACATTCTGAATGTGATGTGAACCTGATTGTAAGTCAAATTGAACTTACAACCCGAACAAAAAACAGGACCAACTGATCAAGTTCTGGTTGGAACTGACCCAAGTTGCATCCCTAGCTAGATCGACCCCCTCACCAAGACCAGGACTGTGTGTGGACCAAGTTGACCTGGTTCACCAATTGCCAAACTTTTCTAGGTCCTTAACTCACTGCCGTTTGCCTCCCCTTGTGGTTGTTGTCACTTCCTCCTATGTCAGATTTCACTGCCGCCTCCTCATCTGCTATAGATCTCACCACCTCCTCATCTTGTGGTTAAAACTTTTTATGCAAATTTTCATAATTCTCACTTTTTATTTATTTATTTTCATTCTTGTCTCTTAAAAATTGACTGTAACAACTTTTTGGAGTCAAATAATGATTTTTTTATGGGCATGGGAAGACAATTTGAAAATTTGTTGGTCTTGAATACACACTAGTCTAAATATAGAAATAGGATTCAAATAATAAGATAAAACTACAAATAGATAACACTCACCATATTGCCAACAAACTGGTGATCTTATGAAGTCACAGTCCACTAAAGATTTAAAACGATAGATCAAAGTCATGATATTCTAAGTGACTTATTTATAAAATAGCACAAGCAAATTCGTGTGGGCTAACTTATCCATAGTTCACCCATTCATTGGAAAATTACACATCACTCTCTTTTATAGACAATGATGGGTGGGGGGAGGTCATTATGCTTGAGCTCCCAGCTCCAAAAGTATAATTACACATTGTTTGGGGGAAGGGGTGGTGGAGGTGTTGATCATTATGATTTTGCCCCCATCTCCAAAAGTAGTGTGTGATTGATTTCATTAGACGCTGGGCCTTAAATTGAACATGACCTGTTCAAATGCAGCAACAACAGCTTTAAAGAAAATTAGTGTCTGAAACCGCCTACGAGAGAAGATACAAGCAATGAGAAAGGATAGAAAGACACCTGATAAGTGATGCAAACCTTTGATGAACTGCAGTGGGAAGGAGGCGATATGGGATGCTTGAATGCATCGATGTTCGTGCTCATTCCAAAAAAGGAGGGCGCAGAAGCGGTAATCTCTGACTACCGCCTGATCTGTCGGGTCAATGGCGGATATATGCTCGTTGCCAAGGTGATGGCAAGGTGTTTGGGGCATGTATGTTCCATGCTTGTTGAAGAAAACCAATTTGCGCGATCAAGAGGGCTATTCTATTACCCAAGAAATCATTTCAAGTCTCCAGATTCCAGAAGGATATCCGAAGTGGGGCCATTCTGAAATTAGACCTCTCCGAGGCATACGATAGGGTGGATTAGAATTTTTTTGCTTCAAGTGCTACGGCTACATGGTTTTCCACAGACTTGGCTGAAGATGATTACCAATTGCAATACTACGGCGTGGGCCTCTATTGCGATCAATGGTGAGGCGCGTGGATTCTTCACAATTAACAATTTTCTTTTATTCTTTGTTTTTTGTGTGACTCTCTTTCAGCATCGGGCTACATGTAACTGATTTTCTAATCATAAATGTAACTGGTTTTGTTAATTTTTTCTCTTACGTTTTCATAAATTTTATTATTTTAATTATTAGAATATATATTTTATCTTTGTATAAGGGCGTTATTACATTCAGTCTTTTCTACAGTTTAAAATACAATCATACATGCATCGTTAGAAATCCAGTAAAATATATGCATCGCTAGGTCAGGTATGTACTCGTTAGCTATTTTTTTATCTTTATTTCAAACATATATCCCATTAGATAAAGTCTACTATTTGTAAAAAAAATAAAACACGTGCTTTGAATTTTGAATTATAAAAAATATCGAGTCTTAACATTTTTTTGTGTGTAATGGGCACTGTATAACATTTTCTGGGATTCTTGTCCAATGGATATGGCTGTAATATAATAAGACCCAACCCAACCGAACTGGTTATATGTATGGTAAAAATTGAAGGATTCTGCTCGCACCCCAAGCTAATGGTGCGCTAGCACGGTCCACCATGCCAACACGGTTGGGCCTCATATCCTATCGAGTCATCCTGGAGGGCCTAACTAGGTTGTGCCAATGAACCATGTTGTGTCATGTTAGTCTGGTGGGTCTTATTAGATCGTGTCATTGTGTCATATATGCCTAAATAAACCACACTAGCTAGGCCAACCCACCAGCTCCACTTTTTTTTAAAAAAAGGAAACTCAGACCTTATAATTTTTTTTTAAAATAGTAAATTCTATTAAGATATTTGCTTTTATAAAAAGTGTATATCATTTCATTTCGAGTTGAATGAACTTATTTTTAACAAGTGCAAGAAAAAATTTAATGTGATATATACATCACATAACGATATATATGTTTCACTGAATTTCTAACGAGATATATAAAACTGTTAGAACAGCATCGTTAAAAAAACATTTATTAATTTTTGTATAAAATATAAAATTTGAAGCCTATAAGGGTTAACCATAGGGAACTATTCTTTCCAACCAAATATCCCAAATTCACCGACCAAAAACCCTAGGGTCCGTTTGGTGCGCGATTGCAGAAGTGATTATGTAAGTATTTGGGTTTTAAATTTGATTTTGCAAAAAACTCACCCCTTAGCTTTTGGGAATCACAGCTTTTGAACACAATTTTTCTGAAATCTGTCTACATAAAGCTGCTACAGTAAAACTAATTAGTTGCACAATTGCATAAATAATTTCCTGCAAACGTAGATTCCGTGCAATTGTAGAACCAAACGCACCCTAACTTCAATTGTGTGGGGCTAGTCCGTTTTACCTCTCTTCCTTTGGATGGACCATGGTATCACCTAGAACAACAGCTAGAAAAGTCTTATTTAAGCTCCTACAGGAAAATGATACATCCAACCCTAATGATAGCCTCATTTGCAGTTCATACTATTTTTCTTTTTGTTTTTTAAAAAATCATACACTATCCCATTGAAGTGCATGCTATTATATGAAATAATGTATATACTGAGATACCGTAATATATTTTTTTACTTTGAAAAAATAAAAAAAATTTAATTCATACACTATCATAAAATCCCATATACTAGCATAATATATGCTATGGTATTATAATGCATAGGGCAGCAAAATGAGCTGCAAAATGGATGCATTTATTTTGATGGTACATAGAACTTGAGCTAGAGTCAAACTAGAGCCATTCCCCGTGATACGGATATTGTAAATTTTATTGATAAATATGACAATCATAAACATGTTACTAGAAAGAAAAAAAATTGTTATAATGTAATCTTTGGTAAAACAACACATGGCATCGCCTTGACCTTGTTGATTGATTAGGAACAAACCTTAATTAAGATGGAGTTGAATTGGTTGATTGTGATTATGGTGATTAGATGGATCAGGGTACAAGAAGAGATTTTTTAATTTTCCAGAATTAGAACAAAATCAGCTTGAGATTTTTTTGCGTGTGTGTGAAAAAGTAAGTACATTTTGTGTATAGTTTATTGGGAAAATCCACGAAAAGTGAAGAAATCAGATTTCTTACTATTTCAAGTCAATAAGCTTCACTATATATAACAATGGTTATTATGGTATGAGTTAATCTCATCAAGTTTCAATCATGAAGATGATCTTATTATTTCTTGTGGCATTTTTTCTTCATTTTAGTTATGGAATAGGGGAAGGAGGTAGCCTCATCATGAACCCTCGTGTGGTTAAATTTTCATGCATGATTAGCTCACTTAATGTTCATGGTTGCTCTTAGTCAATAACTGCAGTTATACTGCACTGCGGATTTGAGCCAACCTCAAACCCTACTCTTCAACAATGTAAATATATTAATCAACAAGATTTGTGCTAACTTTCCTTTAGTTTTTTCCATTGCTGGATGAACAATATAAACAGTACCATGACATAGGAGTGGTGGTACAAAATATAGAGAGTTGGATTGAAAAATGAATAACATTTTCGGTCATGCATTGAACACCTTTTAACTTGAATGGCTGGAAAATGATTTTCTAACAGTTGAAAATTACAGTCTACAATTGATGTGATAAAAATATGTGATAAACAACATAATTCCATCACATTTTTTTTCTTACTAGAGAAAAAATAATTGAGATTTTTACAATTTACCTACAAAATAATGTGTCTTGTTTCCTTTTAAAAATATGTGTATAATGTGATTCAAACTTACAAAAACTTATAGAAAATTAGTTTGAATTTTGTACCTCATTTCATAATTTAAAAGATAAAATCAAGATATTTAAGATGTATCATGAGGAGTATATCTTGAAGGCATAAATAACAAAGTTCATGAATCTCACATACTAAATTTGGGGACATCTTCGATTGTGTTCATATCCGTGAACAGCCCGCGTTTAACAATCATTTGCTCAAGAATCACAAAATTCAGGTATGTTTCTTTTCCCCCTCTCACACATGAAAATGAATACGTATGTATTCAGCAATACACATACAGCCTTTTTTATATTCCAATCAAATTTAATTGTATCCTAATCTCTAGTGCAGTATTTTTATTCATAAATTTGATTACATAATTTGAATAAACTTAAAATGTTTACCCTTTAGTACTCTCGTTTGTGATATAGCATAACATTTTTTTTGTTTAAAATAATGAAACAAACCTATGAAGAAGAAAACTTTCATTTGCTCATATAGTTATAAAGTTATTGAACTCTTCCATTTGCTTTTTTTAGTCATGAATTAAGTTGTTATTGTCATGAATTAGATGGATGGTATTAGCATGGGTTACATATGAAAATTTTGCAAATCTAAATGAAGAAATAATACGAAGACGAAAAAAAATTATTTGCAACGGTTTAGACTCATGTCGCAAAAGCCAAAAAATAAAAATAAAAAAGTTTTTGCGACGACTAGTTTTTCCGTCGCAAAAGATATAGTTTACATAGCTATAGTAAAAAATAAGCTTTTCCGACGGATTATTTGCGACGGTAGAAAAACCGCTATAAAAAGTATTTGCGACGGTTAAAAACCGCTGCTAATCTTTTGCGACGCCGTTTGGTACGACGGAACCCAAACCGTAGCAGAACCGTCGCAAAAATGTATTTGCGACGGTTTTGAGACCGTCGCAAATGCATATTTTTCTTGTAGTGTTAGTTGTCCGACTGTGTGACCTTTAAAACTTTTAGTCCACATGCATGAGCACATGTATCAATTCACTCTTCTTAAATAAAAATCAATCATGGTCCCCATTAAGTAAATGTTCTTCACTAACTTTTAGCTATCAATGACCTACAATCTTCTTATTTACACTAATTATATTTGAAATTGAGGTAACAGATGAAACCTAGTTCATTTCCAAAACCTTTGAAGAATAAAACTACTACTCCAAAGATGTTATCTGCAAAGATTAAGCTGGAGGGTGGAGGATGCCCAGAAAATTTTATCCCCGTTCGCAGAGCTACGACGAAACAACAATCGAAAGAAAGATCATTCAGAAACACTGATGGGAATTATACATGGGCTGCTGATTATTTTAGCAATACAAATACAAAGCGTAATGTAAGTATAATGCAAACTTATTTTTTGTATGTGTTCTTTGATGTTTAAACTCATTATATACTTCTATTTAAAAGTTTTATGCCTAACTCATTCTTTGATGCTTAAACTAATATTCTTTGTATGAAAAATGATTGATTTATAGATCACATAGAGAGGGATGAGGATCATATAATTAGTTAGTTGTATGATTGTTATAAATCCAGGTTTTAGTAGCCTGCCTATAAATATAGCAATACACTAAAGTGGTTGATGTATTTATTGCTGCCATAGACAATAGATTTGAGGATAAAATACCTAGTTGTAATTCCAAGCCCGATTTCAACTACCTTCCCACAAATGTAACAACACATCTTTTGGTAAAAAAACTGTTTGTAACCATAAAAATTAAAGGGTTTTTTGCATGTATACCATTAAAAAATATATTATTTATTTTTATTCCATCAGAAATAATATATTTATTTTTATATCATTATAATTTTTCTTAATAAAAAAATATGCCATTTTGTTATCTTTTTTAACCAAAATTAAACTTAACTATAGCTAGTTCTTAACCAACAAATAAAAATGACAAAAATAGCCATAGTATAATTTTTGTCATAGTGTAAATAATTAAACATAATAACCTAATTAATCTCTTGTTCTTTCCAAATCAATCATGAGCCATTTAACTTCCAATCAACATCTAGTTTTTTTTTTAAATCTTTTATTTTGTTATATACGTGATTAATTTTTCTCAAAATAATTTTATTTCATTTCTATTCATGTAAGTATTAATAATTATTATGTCTTTACTAATAAATAGTTTTTATGTTTAATTTTTATGTTTGTAGATTTTAGATTATTTTATCATTTATATTAAAATTAATATATTTTTTTATAAATATTATATTTGGTAAGGTAAAATAAGTAAAATAAAAATAAGGGTACTTTGATCATTTCTCTAAGACTATAACGGTTTTAATAAAAATTTGGATGGAATTTAACTAGGATAGTAAATATGCATAATTTATATATATTCTAATGGTATACAAATAAATATGTTATTTAGAATGGTATAAAAATAAATTTGGTGTTTTTGGATTGTATACATGCAAAAAACCCAAAATTAAATGTGGTCATATGATCTCAATTAATTTTTCGAAATGTAGTTATATTAAGTGGTGTTTTTCAGCAATCAATATAATTATGATCTTTCACCATGAACTCTCTTTTAAATCATATTTGCGGCGGTTTTTTTACTGTCGCAAATAAACTAATACAACAAATTTGAGAAACTTTTGGGACGGTAGATACTGTCACCAAAAGTTCTTTTGCTGTGGATACCCAAATCTGTCGTCAATACCTTTTTGTGGCGGGCCCGAAACTGTTGCAAGTTTTTTGTGACACGACCTACGGCCCTTCCAAAACTGCCGCAAATTATTTGCGGCGGTTTGTGGCCGTCGCAAAATACAATTTTTTTGGTAGTGGTGATAAGTTGTTAATTTTTTGTATACATACATAAGAATAATGCCTTCATTGAACCACTGCTCAAATTTTAAAAAATAAACTATGAAGAAAATATTTTGATTGCTTATAAATTTTTCATTATTTTCATCAAGCAATTTGAATCCATATTTTTGTTTATTATAATAACATGCGTTGATTTAAATGCAGTATGCAGTGTATAAAACAGCACCAGTGGGTCATTACTATGGGGGGAAAGCAACACTTGGTGTTTGGAGTTTACCACACCTTGAAGGGCATCAGACCAGTGCAGTGCAACTAGCAATTTCAGGAGGCATAATACACAATAATCAGTATCAAGTGAAATGGGATAAGGGTTGGATGGCATGTAAGTACATAACATACATTTTTTTTTTCTGTTATTATTGTATATATCTTTAATTTGAAATTCCGGATGACTTAAACTTTGTAAATTTGTTTTGCTAACATGAAATTTAATTTTTGTATGAAATACCCGAATATCAGCAGGATAGCATCCCTTGTTATAACACAATCATAGAATGGAGACATATAGAATCCGCACCACATTCTCAAGGAAAATCATCCCCATATTCATGTTGCAACTCCACTATTCTTAACTTTAAATCACATATCATTATACTCTTGTGGAGAGAATTCTTTTATATGATATGTCATTTTGTAATAATTAACCTATTTGTTAATTTTTCAGGTAAGCCCAATGAGATATGGTGATTCACAGAGCAGGTTTTTCATAAATTGGATTGTAAGTTTTACATCCTTATTGTTGGTGACAGTATTGAAAGTATTTTGAATGAGTCATATTATTTTTTCATAATGCATAACAGGTAGACAGAAATGAGCCAGGCTATTACAATCTTGAAGGAGGTGGTTTTGTACAAACCAATTCTCAGGTTGGTTTGGGTAGTCCTGTACAGACACCACTCTCAACATACGATGGTGAACAATGTGGCATGGAACTGGGTCTACTTAAGGTGAATTAAATTTTTATATTGAACAACAACACGTACAGCATGATTTTCCATCCTTAACACTCAGTTTTCTTCTTTTTTTTTTTTTGTCCCCTTTTTTGAGTCTTATTCACGCAGAATGGATAAAGGAAAAGAAAATTTCTAGTGGGGATAAACTTTAACTACAACTTTTGAGTTTTTTTTTTCTAATAAACAATAATTTGATATGAATTTTTATAGATTTTTATTTACTAAACATTAAACATGCTTAGTTTCTTAAATTTGAAAAAAAAGAGAAAATGATCTTAGTAAGTTTATCTTTTAATCTATTAAAAAAAAAGATAATTTATGATTCTCATTTACGAATCAATGAGATTCATGAGACAGAGAGAGTTCGACAAAACATAATATAATGTTGTAGTGACTCCTAATTTTAGTCTACAGGGGTGGTTGTGCGCAACCTCCTAAAAGACACACAAAAAAAAATTCTCTACGCATAAAAGAATATCATTCATATAGAAAATGATCTAAATTTCTTTTATTTCTATATAACAAATAATAAATGCCTGAATAAGCTACCCTAAAGAAAACAAACGAAAAATGAAATAATATGCGTACTCTTATACATCAATATCAATATAAAAACTAAATCATATTATCTCAACTAATTCAACTTAGGACTGTCCTACCAATCCAAAACATCAAACATCAACTTCTTTTTTTAGTTTGTGTAGTAGTGACATGTATGCCTTGTGATACATAGCATGACAGAAATAATAAGACTTCGATATAATTGACTTGAGGAAAGACAGCTTCTTCCAAGGAATTAAAAAGCATTTGCATCACTGAAATGGTTCAACATTTTTTCAACGACAGGATCCTACTACAGAGAACTGGTGGTTTATACATGAGGATGATCCAATTGGGTATTGGCCAAGCATTCTATTTAACACTTTGAGAGGAGCAGCTATGGGGGTTACTTTTGGAGGTACCACAATTTCCAATGTTGATGAACTTGGACCTCCAATGGGGAGTGGTCATTTTCCTTCAGCAGGATTTAGAAGGGCATGTTCCATTCAAGAAGTTGTGTTGATTGACACAGAGAGCTTATCCCAGCATTCTCTGTTGGATTATCTCCATCGGAGAGTAAGCCAATGTGTTACAGAGTGAGTCGTACTAGGAGTGTTTACAATGGACTCTTTGTTGGAGGGCCTGGAGGGCATAACTGTTGAATTTTAGAAGGAATGGATGTTAGTCCTCTTTTGAGGGTATAATGAATCATCTTCATTTGAACTTTTAATGATGAATGAATTAAATAATGGAAAATAATTCAATATCTCAAGCAAATCTTTAGACTTTTTTTAATGCATGCATCTCCTCCTTTATATTTGTTTGTTCTTTATCTTATGATTCGTACTTGGATTTACAATCATGTATATGTGCAAGTGCAGTAGAGCATGGTTGCTCATGGAGACTTATAGGTTCTGCCTTTTGCCTCACCTCTTCACTCTGTGGTTATCACTTCCTTCTACACTGTGGTTATCACTTCCTTCTACATCAGGCTTCACCACCTCCGCCGCCTCATCTGCTATAGATCTTGCAGCCACCTCACCTTGCGGTAAAAACTTTTTATGCAAATTTTCACAATTCCCCCTTCATTGATGCATAACAAAATTGTCTTCCCATGCCCACCAAAAATTAATTATTTGACTCCGAAAAGTTGTAGAAAATAAAGTCAATTTTTAAGAGAGGAATGAAAAAATAAATAAATCAAAAGTAGTTTCTTTGTTGGTCTTGAATACACACTACCCAAAATTTTGAAAAGGATTTAAACAATAAGATAAAACTGTAAATAAATAACACCCACCATATTGCCAACAAACTGGTGATCTTATGGAAGTCATAGTCCACTAAAGATCTTACGTGATGGATCAAACTCATGATATTCAAAGTGAATCTTATTTACAAAATAGCACAGAATTTCGTGAGGGCTAACTTATTCATAGTTCACCCGTTCATTGGAAAGTTACACATCACTCACTCTTTTATTGAAAATGATGGTGCTTGAGCTCTCAGTTCCAAAAGTATAATTAACACATTGTTTGGGGGAAGGCTGGGAGGGGGTGTTGATCATCATGCTTGAGCTCCCAGCTCCAAAAGTAGTGTGTGATTGATTTCATTAGACGCTGGGCCGAAAAATTGAACAGGACCTGTTTAAATGCAGCAACAACAGCATTAAAGAAAATTAATGTCTGAAACCACCAATAAGAGAGGATGCGAGCAAGGAGAAAGGTTTAAAAAAGAAAAAGAAAAAGAGAGACCTGGGCTGATGTATCTGTTTTTGATAGCCCACTCATCCCTCTCAGACGCAAACTTCTTAAACGGAGCACCTGGAATTTGATTGTGGTGGAGGATTTGTTCGGATCACAGACATTAGTAAACAAAAATGAGAGGAGGAAAATAAGAAAGAAACAGGTATATGAAAAAAATTGACGTCTCACCTTCAAGCTCCACCATTGCCTTCTTGATCACTGGCTTGAACTTGCCTGGAAATATATTATAGTTTACAGTGAGTAATTAAAAAAAAATGACAACCAAAAGAACAGTGACTGTTAAACTAGTCACAACAGTTTCACACCACTTGCAATAGCACCACTTGTGATCAACAACAAACTGCTTCTAGGGTTGTTTTTATAGGACATTTGAAAGGGTATTATAGAGTAGGTTCTAGAGGACCATACACAGATCCTATCTAATGCACTTGACCAAGGCGCATCTTTCGTCCTCAAGTAGGGAAAAAGATACGTGGATATATTCTACTGGTCTAGCAAGAAAGTAGATGTCATATCACTGAATTAATGTCAAATTTTCATATGTTCTAATTGATGAATGGTGCAAAATAGAAATTACTTCTCAAGGAAATGTTCTGTATGGATTTTCCCCATTTTATTTCTGGGAAAAAATGATCGAAATGAATGGAATGTTTCTTATAAAATTAGAGACAATAAAGTTACTGTATTTCACAACAGATCTAATGCCAATATGCCATTCATCTTACAAGTACCAGGTATGGCATTGCAGCAAATGGTGAGATTTAGAACAAAATATAAGCACTTCTATTTAAAAATAGGGCACCAATATCACATGTTTTTAGTAAGCAAGATATGTCAAGTTTGGCAATTCAACTCAAACATAAGAAGGCAGTGACAGTCAATGCATAATCCGACGATTCCTTGATGATGTTTTTTTGCCCCCCACAAAGTATGGATGACGGCCTTTGTTCAAGGTTTCAATAAAATAAGCTAGGCTAGATTAGCATAAAATACAAGATGCATAATCAACTTTTTATCATTCATTGCCACAGAACCACATTTGCCAAAACAGTTAGGGCATTAGTAAAAGTTAACTACACTGACATCTATAAGAAATATAAATATATTATTATACTGTAAATGACACCTAATAACTGTTATAGGGTTGGACATCTATCAACCAAATTTTATGCACTGTGCTCTTCAGCTTCTCTCTAGATATAACATTGTCGATCTCCTCATGTGTAAGTTGCATCAATAAAACATGGTAATTCATTGAAGTTTCAGATTAGTTGATAAATGCAAAAATTGCTTGAAAATTATATGATAACAAAAGAAAAACTTATAAAATGAAAAGGCATAATATACCATGCCGCCTCTCAACATCCATTAAAGATGTCAATGCAGTTCCTCCAACAGTCCATTCCTCAACTGGAGCAGCCAAGTTGGCAACCTGTATAACCAACAACCAATAAGAGAAAATACCGGTAAGAGAAACCTGAAAGGTTTGATTTGCCAAAAAGTTTGGTCGAATAGGGTTCCCCTAGTAAAAACCAGTTTTCCAAGAGGTTTAATCGCTACTTGCCAACCAAATAGCGAAAATATTAGTAAATATTGGTTTAAAATGGGTTAGCTTATATTTTATCATTCTCAAGGGATCTTTGTGTAAGGTGACAAATTGTTATTGATCCATAGTAAGTGGATAAATGCTTTGGGGATAAATTGAGAAATTGCTAGGTCTCCCAAGTATTATTTTCAGATTTAGTTTAAAAAACCAGTACATCCATCCTTAATTTGACAATGTTGTTTAACAAATATTCATTTTTAATTTAACAATGTTGTTTAGCAAAAAAATTGCATGTTCAATTAAATGAACTAAAATGTAAATTTACCAACATGTCCAAGTGCACCATATATATGTCAACACCATAACACCTAAGAAAACTATGGAAAATATGGGCCCCTATATATAATTTTCAATATCAAGAAAGGATGCCTGGGGCCCTACGTAAGGTGATATTCTCCCTGGTTGTTGCTAAATGTACGAAATATTTTAAAAAATGCAAACATACAGACATTTTCTTCATTAATATTATGTAGAGATCACCTTCAAAAAAAAAAAATTATGTAGAGATCAAGAAGAAAATAAATTTCTTCCAAGATGCCAAGGCTTTAGAAAATCATGAAAAACTCAAAGACACCATTGGTTTTCACAATCCAAACATTAAATAGTTAGACAAAGAAGATAAGGTAACAACAGAGTAAAACAAGGGCCACTATAAAAATAACCATGAATTAGTTTACCATGCCCATTTATTCCCCATTCTTAAATAATTTAAATCAGTCATCTTTTCTTCATGCATCATTTTACATATAATAAAACCTTATTAAACAAAGCAAACAAGACAGTATAAACTATATCCAGGACTAATTTTGAACAAACACATTGAGTGGAATCATCCAAGGCAAGAATAAGGAAGAAAAATCAAGAACCACAATCAAATGA
This sequence comes from Acorus calamus, assembly GCA_030737845.1. Classification (NCBI taxonomy): domain Eukaryota; kingdom Viridiplantae; phylum Streptophyta; class Magnoliopsida; order Acorales; family Acoraceae; genus Acorus; species Acorus calamus. The sequence continues at coordinate 28,731,082 of CM060874.1, read as the reverse complement.
AAAAAAAAAAAAAACAAACCGAAGAGATAAGGCCTGTCTTTCCGGCATGCAACAAGGCCCCAGCAGCATAACCCAAAGCATAGCAATACATTGCGTCAAAATTTGTGGGCAAACCACATCTTCCCTCATAGCTGCAAGTTCAAAACAAAACATTAGCCATGAGTATCAGTGGATACTATTGATAGATACATTAGATATTTCTACCATGAACCAACACATTTTGAGATTAAAAGCTATATGATGTTTAAAAGAACCAGAGATAAATAACTTAACAACAGCCAGATATAAAGTAACAAGCAAGCCAATCAATAAACTATAACTAGCTCTGGCTAGGGCGCGCGCCTTGACTTTGTGAAGTGCAAGCTTGCTTGATAATATGCAAAGAACTGTAATACTTACCCAAAGAAATGAGACTGTCCCTTGAACTGTCCTTTATATTTCCCTTCATCCCTTCTTTTCTCCAGCTCAGTTTCAACCATCGATATAAGCATTTTTTCTGTTTCTATTTTGGCAACCTTGCGTTGTCAAACAAAAGATATAAGAAATCAACTATTATGGTTTGCTAACACTTAATAATAAACAGTTTGGCATGAACAGCTAATAAACACACACTTATAGGTACCTGCACATTGCCATGTGGATCTCTCTCTAGCATCAACTGATCCTGGATAGCTTTAGGTAGAAAATCAAAAAGAGCACGTGACTGCTCTATAAGCTTGTTTTTCCACAAACCACCCTCATCAACAATGTCATGAGCTAGGATTTCATTTAGTTCTGAAATAAGTTGTTGTACCTGCAAATTGTACAAACAGTTAAGAAATTTGATACACCAAGATGCAGTCCTCATTATATGATCAAGAGACAGTGTTCAAGGTTTATAATCAGTGACATGTATATGATATATAATTAAGAAGTTCACCTCAGGAATGAAATCAATTAAACCTTCTGGTACGAGTATGACACCGTAGTTGTAGCCCAGATCTGCACGCTTGCAGATTATGTCAGTAATATAATCTGTAACATTTTTCAGTGTTTGCTTCTTGATGGCAACCTACATCAAAATATAGGATCAATAAACAGTGCAGATTATGTAGGGATAGTCTTACATACCCGTCACCTCAAAAAAGTACGTCATACATTAGGAAATAGGATTAATCTATAAAAGCTTAAAAAGTTCTCAAAATAAATTGTGAAGAACTATGAATACAAATTGACTGGGTTCAGTAGCTAATTAAGCATGCACTTCCTGAGGAAATTATAAAAAAATCATGACACAACCTATGTTTATGTAAAGAGAAGTATATGTCATCCCTAAGCTTAACAATTGCAGAAGATTGGTTGACCTTCTGAAGTCCAGGAAACACTTATATATCGAGTTCAAATACAAATCATGAAATTAAGTCTTTCAGGAACATTTTATACCATCCCCTAGTATAACATAGTATCAAAGCTAGTGAGCTCATTCTTCCTAGGTGACAATTCCTGGATGTAGTGCTATACACCACTCCAAATATATCAGCAACTAGAAAATGAGTTTATAGAAGGAAATTCTACTATTATGAGCACTCCAATCATCTAAAATCCACACTGCTGAACCTCGTCTGTGCCGTCACATAACAACATTCAATTACATACTCTGCTTTGTCATTGGGGAGCACAAAAAAGAGCATTTATTGTTCAAGTAGCTTAGCTAAAAACTGAAATACAAGAAATCAATTTGAACAAAACATTATTGAGAAAACTTCACACACAAAGCAACAGAAGATAATGGAAACTGAAAAACATATGTAGCCCAAATGATATATTATATTTACATACCTCTTCCCCAATGATAGTAATGTTTGGATGTGTCTGCAAAGCACACTCCAAAGTAATATGAGAAGCTGCACGCCCCATAAGCCTTACAACTGAAAAAAAAAATTGGGAAAGCATGATCAACATCCATTTACACATGGGAAGATGATAAAAGAAAAGGTGGACGACTTTATTTCAGGCAGGCCCTTGGCAAAGGACCCCTATGTAGCCTTGGGGGGGGGGGGTGTTGTTGTGGGGGGGACATGGTCTCTGTCTCAAAGGAATAAGACACAAACAATGCTGTGATAGCTCAGTGTTATTAATGTGCAAATGCCAATTTGCCACTTGAGGCGTGAAGAAAACACCTGAGTGACACCTGACATGAGGGGGCAACAATCATTTAAATTTAAAAAAAAAAACTAATATATATACATTAATGAAAATACATTTAATCGTGATATCAAAAACATATAATATCATATTAGCTTGAAGGTTAGAGCATTGTACTGAGGTTACCAAATATCAATACAAAGGTTGTGCAAAAGGAAAGAAAGACAGTAGGATACACAGAAAAATAGAAGAAATGGATAGGAAAATGTAAAATAAAATAAAAAGCAAAGGAGAAAAAACAAAATAAAAACTAATTAACAAAGAAGAGAAGGATAGGAAGAAGGGAAGAAAGAAGTTGAGAAAATAGAGCATAGAAGAGGAACAACTTCTTTTGAGATTTGTTTTTTTTCATTTTTAGTAGTAACAACATGGGAAAAGAAGCAAGGAAGCACAAGAGAGTCTTTAAGACATCTCAGGAAACAAGTTATAGAAAAACAATAGAATATGTCAAATGGTTGATGAATCAAACAGTTAATATATATGGATAAAAAATAAACAAAAAAGGGCTATATCTGCAACTTTTGCGTGGCAAGAAAATGGACAAAATGCACACCCCCTACTCAAGTAAAGCAATGTGCAACTAAGGCAGGCGCTAGGGGAAAGACTAGTTTTGCCTTGTGCCTGAGGCTCACTACGGTGCATTGCCTCAATAACACTGCAAGAACTACAAATATTAATATATTTTGTTGATATTTATGTATACTAAAACTGTTTTAATGATAAAAATAAGCTAGAGAACAGCAAATAAATCGTTGTTTGTGAAACGAATATTAAAAAAAAAATTCAGAAACTTAGAAGCATCATGATTGAAATAATGATGAATTATGCATACACTGATATAGATGGGATATGTGAGTTATCAAAGTGGACGAAAATTCATTAGCATGCTTTCATGGATATATGTACTAGCTGATGCAGTGGTGCTTTATATAATCACCATTTTTCTTAACACACCCATGGGAGGCCTATGAGCTTTTAGCTTAGGCAATTTACCTGGTTGAATTGTCTAAATCTGCTTTTCATAACAAATCTAAAGAGCGATTGCTAAGCAAAATTGAATTGATTGCAATATCTAGTTTCTCCAAGAATTCATTAATAATAGTTCTGGCACTACATCTGGAAACTCATGCATGTCCAAACAACCTAATATAACATGAATAATAGCAAGCGGGACAATACAAAATACTAAATGAAACAAAAAAACTGACATGGTATACCATTTGAAACAGGGATTCTAAATACTTGGTGCAACAGACAAGCAGCGACAACAAACTCTTTACCAAAATTTGGGGTGGACTACATGAATCCTTTCTCACCATTCAACTCTATTTATGGTTGTTTCTTTCGTAACATGTACATACCTATCTACCCATATTACTAACCAAAAGTGTTTTCAATTTCGTCACACTAATAATTTTTTTAAAGATATATTGAATGAATAGTGATGATCGTGCCACATCATCATATTTTTGTTATTATTATTTTTTATTAGATTTGGAATGAGATAAATCATGAAATATATGTGATAAATAGCTAATTTCGGGTTAAAAATGGTTTCCATGTTAGATCTCACTTTTCATCATGAAATAGTCATTTTTGGGAAAAACTTATTTCACAATTATAAGTATATATCGAAATGCTCTTTCCAACGAGCTATTAATCACCCCAATGGGAGTTATACTTGAAAAATTATGAATTTTTTAAAAATTTAAAAAATAATTTAATTCTTGGTTTTTTTTGTATCTATATATAAACTGAATAATATCATCCATATCTACCAAATCTTAATGATTTTTTTTTATACATGTACCCCTAAAATCACATTTTAGAAAAACATCTCTTATGCTTTGTTATTAGACTAGTTTAACCTATTCCTCGGTGTTTCCAAAAAGTTTGTTTACCCCACCCCTTTGTCTTTGGAGCCCCTTCAATGAATTAAGTGTCATTTCCTTTGAAACATGTATAGTTAACACATTCCGTAATGTTGGAAGTTTGATTACCCTACCCTTTGTCCTTGGAACACCTTCGATGACGATCATATTGTCCCTCCAAATGGTGAACCACCAATTGGTCTCCATCACATATGTCTAAACCATCTCAAACACTTAATGATGTACAACAAGCAGATTGTACGATCATGTTTGATACCACTTGTACAAATTAGATGGAACCTGTCCTCAATGTAATATAATGACTAAAATAAACAAACTGCAAAATGCAAGTTAGTGATTCCAAGAAATTAAAACAGCAGACGACTTACAGTGATAATATTTTCCAGTTGACCGAGCATCTATCATCACATTTCCTATCATTTCTGCATATATCTACAAGACAAAAAAATTAACTCTGTTTCAGTCTTTGACAGCTCAAACTCCTAGTTGTGTAAGTGGAAATCTAGTGTGGGTTTGGACACATATCTCACTGGTTGACAACAGATTTTGCAACAATAAGGCTTTGGGTTCAAGGCTTACCTAATAAAAAAAAAAAAGTAGTGCTATATAAAGATGACATCTTTGGTCTAATGTTCACTTGAATGATCTTTACTGCCTCTGTTACCTGGAGCATTTCCAGTAACCCGTATATATTGTACATCTATGTTTGTGCAATTATTTTAAAGAAATATCATTCAGTTCATTCCATGTATGGACAGGAGTTGGTATACATCAGAAACAGTAAGTGTGTGTCTCTTATAAAGCATAGCAAACACTTCCAATATTCAAAACCAGAAGGTTAAGCATGCATACTGTTATATTCACCCTAAACTCCTAGAGAAACATATGACATTCAAATGCAACTAGTTAGTTTGTTATAGTCCTCAACATATAATAACAGCCACAAACTAAATACGTAAAAATCTTAGATTTTATCCATGTCCCAGCATGTGTACATTATAGACTTCACAGATTTTGTTCTTTCCACATTTTGTAATGGATAACGGGAGTCCAAGTAAGGCTTCCATCTTGAAGGAGCAATTCCACTCCTATTAGAAGTCGTAGAAATAAAACACAGATTTTCTTCAATACTTTCATCAAACTATAAAGGGATTTATGAGTCAATTAAGTCATGATCCAGTTCAGACGCATGAATAAATAAACCACTTAAAATTTCATACCACAGATCCTGCATAGCATGGTCAACATACTAAATTTGGGATCTAATTTTATAGTATATGACCTAAAAAATCAAACTGCAGAACCTACTGACCATGAAGTAAACCAAATATAGAAATATCCTAAACAAATGAATGAATAAAAAAGCAATGCATGTTTAACACTTCACCCCATCCTCAGCCCATTGTGTTGAGCAGAATTTTAACAGGGTTCATACATGATGCAAATGTGCACAAACTACAAACGGAGGACACAAAACGCACGCATGATGAAGAATCATGGAAAGAAACTAACTAGTCTCATCAAACAATCTTCCCTCAACTGTACACACATCCTTAATAACATTCCCTCAACACCAATAATATGATTTAAACCAATCAACTGGTTAGAAGCATGATTATGTCTGTATGTTCCCAAATACTTACATAATTGTCTTCACATGAATTAGTTTTGAGGCCATAAAGGCAGGACGCATCAAACACCATGAGATGTGGATAAGATAATTTAGAAGAATAACATTGCAGGCATATCACACAACTAACATTTTTTTTTTACGAATATGTATGATTCATTTCTAGAAATTTACCATAATAATAAAATCTGGCGGAAACCCATCTTGAAAATATTTATGATTTATTTCATAACAAGTGGTAAATGGATAATGGAATAATGTGTATGATAAATAAAAATTAAAAATAAAACTTATCCCATAAGAAAAGGTCCGCTATGGAAAGTATCTCAAGAAAATGAAAACAAAAATCCATGAAGTATAGGAATATGTGACTCGTTCCTGAGTAAAACAAAGATGGGGATAACCTTGCACGCTGTATCAAAACCAAAACTTGCTGGAACTTCCTTGCATTTCAAATCCCCATCTATTGTTTTAGGACATCCAATCACCCGTGTTTTCATGTTCTTTGACCTGGCAAATGCAATAAAGTAGACATAAGCATCTTGAAAGGACCCCGAAGTTTTTAGATGATAACATAACCTTGTCTTAAACTTACTTCACTGTGAAAATAAACAAATTACAAATATGGAAATATGGGACATTCAGACCTGAAGATATGATGCCAAAGAAACTATTTTGGACAAATATTGATTCTTCATTTACCTAAACTTTTCAGCAAGAAGGCAAGCATTTGTGTTGGAGTCATCGCCCCCAATCACTACAAGTCCATCCAAATCAAGTTTGAGAACCGTCTCTTCAGCTTGCTTAAACTGAAACATATGAATATTTTAGTTAATTATATTTATATTTCATTCAAAAAATTAAAAAAAAAAGTTTTTTTTAGAGTAAAGGTGAGCCCCCGAAAAAAGGAGATGAGAGATCTCCATACAAAGGTTAAAAAAGAAAATAAGGATATTTAAAAAGATTGAGATTTAACAACTATGACACACCTTTTTTGCCAATTTACAACACAGTTTGGCATAAAACTGAAATCATAAAACTTAGGATACTATCTAAAGACATAAATAAAATGAAACCTGTTCAGGAGTCTCAATTTTGTCACGCCCACTTCGAATCATGTCAAAACCACCCTGTTTGCAGAGATAAAACAATATATGAATGTGTTTCAACAGTGCTTTCTGCAGCTTAAAAAAGAAATACATGGCGACTCAATTCCAATTTTGTCCTACACACAAGAAATTCCTACAGCATGTGATAATGTGTACTGTTTGCTATGTTTCTTCCTCATCTAGTCATCTCTGTGCAATTTAAATTTTAAAGATACCCAATAAGAAATCAAAGTATAGGCAAACAACACCCTGAAAAATATGAGACAGTGGTTAATTTTGAGATAAATGTGCTAATGAAGGTATTGGTCTTGGCTAACAATATATATAAAAATGAGTCAACTTTTGGTACCAGACAGACAAATATTATATTTCATTATGAATTACTTCCACACAATCAATACGGACTCATGATACAGTTCCAATCAATACACAACGTGCAGATTTGTTGGGACTAATTAGCAGCTTCTCCATCAACCAGGAGGAACCAGACCAGGTGCATTGGGCACCCAATAAGAATGGAGGCTTCATGATCAAACTCGAGTACGATTGGTGGAGGAGGCATATCCATCCAAAACTTGTGATGCAAGCTAAATCTAAAGAAGTTTGGAAAACAAAAGTCCCTTCAAAGGTGAAAGGCTTCCTTTGGCTCCTATTTCAGGAATGCATTCTCACAAAAGCCTACTATGCCAAGTGGAGACCAGAGGTGTTAATAGATTGCACGCTCTGCCAAGGGGAGGAAGTGCATCCCACTTGTTCTGTGGTTGCCTGATTGTGAGACAATTGTGGGCGATGCTTGGGACAGAGACCTCCATCGGGGTAGGTTTCCGGAACTTAGAAGAGTTTTGGAAGCTTACCAAAACTTGGCAAGGCATGGCGACAAGAGCACAATGGCAAGGTCAGTGTCCACTTGGATCACGTGAAACAGAGTCTTGCTAAAGGAGAACTGCATATACCTGGAGTTCATCACAGCTTTTGCAGGAGCAAGGAGAGTTGAATTGTCGAGGGCTCCTTTGATTGCCGAGGAGTGACAGCATGCGATCGGCTCCCCAGGCAGGACCCTCTTCTGCACGAGGGGAATCCCTCTTGGCCCAGTTTTAGGTTTTCTCCTTTTTATTGGTTGTTTTCTCTCCTCTCTCACGCCCTCCAGACGTTAAAATTCAATTATATGATCGTAATAACAATCATCTAACTTTCTCTCAAAAAAACATGACTGCTATGTAAGCTTTTAGTTGTTCTCTCATAAAAAGAAATGTCAAAGCATGTCATTGTGAATCGAACATGCTATTTATGCTCAGTAAGTAACATATGCTAATATTAATCTAAGGTGTTCTGTATTTGATGGAGATGCGGTTTAGGGAAGTTATGAGAAAAAATGGAAACTAGTCATTGTTCAAGTGAGGTGCGTTTAATAGTTATACAAAATGCAGACGGTTATTTAAATTTTGAGATATATGATTAATCATGCAATATATTGAGGTATATAATACAAGCGCACATAATGTTCTAATATATCGGATTCAGAATTTTTTTTTTTTTTTTTTTTGAGTGGATACATTGATATATTCATATGTTATTAAATATCGCATAATTTTTTAGTTTTCAGACAAAAGATCCAACAGATACTTTTTAGATAATTGATAGGTTGATAGGTCCAACATAACCCATATTAGAAAATAATTGTGCAAAAACCCACCTGATTTCTGTACGGGTAGACATACTCTGCAGTCAATTCATCATATTTGCCTCGCATTATGCCAGCAGGACCCCCCTTGAATCCATATACGGTGCTTCCCTTTGAGCGACCCTGCAGATAGTCTGCAATCCATCCCAAACCAAATAAAATAGCATTAACAAAAAAATGAGGACCATCAATTATATAAAACACAAACAAAAATCCCCAAAAAAGAAAGTGTCAAAACATCATCATCATCATCGGATGGCCAAAGCCGATACCAGAACACATAAGCAAATAACACGTGAAAACAATTATTGTCACCAAAAAAAATATATGATTTTTTAATAAAAAAACTATACACTACTTAAAAAGAACTACCACATAAAGCAAATCTTTCCAATTGTCACCCAATCAATATCTCCGATTCCATCAAATATAAAGTGTGTGCAAACAAGGAGGAAATCGTAACATAAACCCACCAAAAATCCCACAAATGACGTTGTGCCCTCCGGGAGCCTGACCCCCGGAAAGCACCACCCCGACCTTCAATTTCTGGCTCATCTCCGAAGGAGACACCGCCGTTGGCACGAGAATCGCCGACGGCTGCCCGAACAAGTTCGGGAACAGCTTCGCAATCTCGTCTGCGGAAACATCAGATCAAACCATTCAAATAAAAGGACATCCAAAACAAATCACAGATCATCAAAGTGAAAAACCTGGATTTCCGGCGGCGGAGCTCTTGGGGCCATCGACGACCTTGAAGGGGCTCCTGAGGACGGAAGGGAGAGGGAGCGGGTAGTCTATGCGGTTCGTCTGTACCTCGCTGTATATGCTGACGACCCGACCCGGCGCCGGGGAAGGCGGCGCTCCCGCCGCCGCCTTGGGATCTCTTGCGTTTGCGATCGCTACCGTCAACATGGTCACTGATCGAGAGTGTCAGTGTCGCTGTGTTCTACCTGGATTTACGTGGTCGGTGAGGTTTTGGTGTTCTGTTACGGCGAAATTTGTTTGAGTAAATGGATTTAGGGCTGGGAAAGTGAGATCGATACAGTGCTGGGGACGGGACACGGGAAGGACTGGATCGTGTGAGAAATCTGAACCGTTTGATTGGGTGATCTTCTGTTCTTTCTCTCGTGCTTATCCAAAACTGTTTATGTTGCTGGTTTTTTTTTCTGGATCTCATTGTTGCTGGTTTTTTTTTTTAATGGATCTCTTTGTTGCTGGTTTTGTTCGTCCTTTCTCCTTGTTCTTGACACGTAAGCAGATTATATATATATATGTTTTCTATTTGTCAATTCTTCTGACGCATGTCACGTGGTAACGGGCAAATATTTTTTTTATCTAACTAAATATATTATTAAAATATATACATAAGTCCTGTTTGGATCATATGATTAGTTTATTCGAAATAGATAATTATACCTCTGCAATAAGTTGTTTTTGTTTGTATTTATTCTCGCTAAAAATACAAAAATAAAATTTTGTTGTTTAATTAACAAAGAATAAAATGTATATAATAATTTTTAATTTTTTAAATTTATTAATTTACCCTCTTACCATTTTTTTCTATATATTTTTCTTATCTTATATAATTTAATTGATCACAAATTCGATTTTATCATAACCGTCCATCCGATACTAGGATCGTCCTCTATATGCTTTTCTGTCTTTAATTGAAGGGTTTGACATGATTTTTAATAACTACATGGACAAATTAAATATAAAAAAGTGAGTGGAAGGCCAAGCATGATTTCTATTAAAAAAAGGTAATGTGATCCAATGGGACCCACTTATTAACAAAGCATAAATAAAAGAGGAATAAACAATCCAGAGAGACCATAGAATTATTATACGGTTTTATACCTTGTTATAATAGCATAGGTATACCACATTATTCCCCCTAAACAAACTCCAATTTTCTCTTATCCATCCTGTTTGCTTATCATTTCCCTATTCGTTCACCCAAATTGAGCCCCCATTCCAAACAAGGGTAATAGTCAAGATTTATTAATTTTAAAAAATAACATATGTAAATTGTAGGTGAGATTGTATTTAACATTGTATTTCATATTATCCCCTCTTTATAAAATAAAAGATATTTTATAAGATGCAATGTTTGTCTGTCTTGTACTCTCGTGTATTTCGAGTGTACGCTATTAAACTTGGATTGATCTAAAGGAGCACGGCAGGTAGAGTTCATTTTCTTTCGATGAAATAACCATTATATAATTGGCCACTTCTGATTTTGTTTCATTTTCTTTCTCATCCTTGTTTTATCTAATTTTAGATTTTGTATTACAATGATCTTAATACAATCGTAGTCGCATTGTTTACTTTTCTTCACCTAAAAAAATCTTACTACATAATTGGAAAAACGATACGTTTAGCCCCGTTTACACTTTTATCGCATCTATTTATATATTATCCGAATTTTTTAAGTTTTCAATTTTACGCTTATTTATTAATGATATTTGATTTTAGATTAAGAAAAGAATGAAAATAATAATATCAATATATTTAAAGGATAACATGACATATTCATCAAATTTATTTTTGAATTCTATAAATTTTTAGTAGATACATGGAATAAATGATATTGATCATACCATATCATCACAATTTATTGATTTTATATTATATATGTGTATCTATTATCTAAGGGGATCTGGCCAGGTTCAAAACAGTGGGTGAGTAGTGGTTTCAAATGGGTTATATAAAAGGTCTTTTGCTATCTTAAGCGTGCTTGGTTACACGTTTGTGAAATTAATTTTAAATGAAAGCTGAGTATAAAACTAATTTTGTAGGAAGCTACCTTACTATAGTTTTTATAAAACTCAGGTTTTAGACACTTTTTTCACATAAATATGTCTACAGCTTTTGAGTCCAATTTTTCTGTTTGAAAATAGGTTTGGAAAAAACAGATTTCAGGTTTTATATAACCACAAATTAATCTCTCCAATAGGGACCGGATCCTCTGTGTGACTTATATTTTACTGGGATCTGCTTGACTTATTTGTGTAAAGCTGTCATGTATCCTTTATTATTTTATTTAGATCTGTTTAACTTTCAGTGTAAGATTGTCACATATCCTTTTTTATATGGGACGGTAAAAAAGTCAAGCAGATTCCATTAAAATCTGAGTCAAGCAGAGGTTCTGGTCCCTCTCCCATATAATTCATGATTTTGGAGGTTATACAACATGTATTGATCGATGAACACATATTTAAAACTCTTTGACCTCAACCAGGACCAGGTATATCTAAGGATCTCATTTTGGGAGCACTAACACTATCAAGATAAATGAATATTATGGAACAACATTAGTGTTTATTGCTCTACATTTTGTCCAACCATTCAAAATTTTAGTAGCATTTCAAGGGATTCTTAGTTATTTAAATGAATGAAAATGAATCAGGTTTCCAAAAACCAAAGTACCCCATGAATTTTGAATCACGAACAAAATAAAATGAGATGAATGAATTCAAAATGCATGCCTGTAATCTTATTTTAGATTTACAATATTATTTGTCTAAATATTCATCAATAATGGTTGAAATCTCAGATAAATTTTATTCAATAGTCGAAAGAAGTACACATTTTATAGTTCAACAATCAGTGCCTCCAGGACCTCCAACTAAAAATGCAGGCTCTCCAAGGTAATATTCATGCCTAAGAATACCTGCTTTGTAACACGTTGGCTTACTCTCTCCTGAGGACACTATGGGTGGGACTGCTTGTATGTAATTCTATGATGCGCGTTTGAGTTTCTGTAATGTAGCACGCGTGTCTAAATCCTCTCGAAGGAAAAGTACCACTCCCCATTCGAGGTCCAGGTTCATTAAGACTAGAACTTACAGCACCTCCCCAACTAATGCTCATAGCTGCATCTCTTAGTGTATGAAATAGAATGTTCGGCCAATAACCGATTGCATCATTATCATGTGTAAACCACCAATTACCAGAATCAGGATCCTGCAATTGAAAAACATAAAGTTTTAGTAGTTCAAATGCTTTCTAATCCAATTTATAAAACCTGTGAATCATTGGAATCTAATAAACCTCATATTTTTAGATATGTTGTTAATGTCAATGTCTGCAGTCTGCACTACATTAATCACCATATATATAATTGGATTGAGGGGAATGACTAATGAGATATGATAGCTACACCTTTATAATGAGATGCATGGTGTATAACACCACCGAGACCAACTTGAGAATTGACTTGTACAAAATCTCCATTTTCAAGATTGTAAGATTCCCCATCATCCATGCTCACCTATTGTATAGGATGAAAGATAGGTCATGAAATTATACTGAAAAAATACCATTATTAATTGTAAATGATATAGAAAAATAAAACTTACAATCCCTTGTATAAAAAGCCTACTCCGTGAATCAGCATATCTCATCGGACTTACCTAAAACATCAAAAAATTAGGCATCGATCAGACTGAAACATAACATAAATAGTTTGTTCATAGCCAAGAACTTCCTCTCTGAAGTACAATATCTTGTGATTTTAAGTTTACAAAATATGTTGGCACTTGAAGAATTGTAATCTTTAGATCATTATGGCTTTCCTTCATGAACTATCTAAACACTTCATCATAGCACACTAATTTTATTCATGAATTGGATTAGATAATGTTCAAATTGCAAAAAAAATCAATTCCATGTTTAACAAAAGAAACTTTACAAAGCTCAATGTTTCTAATCCATGTCAAGTTAGAAAGAATGTGTACTTACATGCCATCCAACCCTTGTACCATTAGTTGGAATATAAGCATTATTGTGTAATATGCTGGCTGTAATTGACAAACGCATTGAACTGGTCTGTCTCCCTGAAATTCGTCGTAATTCCCAGACATTGAGTCTTGCTGTTGCCCCGCAATATAGATTGATAGATTGTGTTATCCACATAGCATGCTGCATCATAAATCAATGATGTAAATTAATTGTTGTTTTTATAGATGTTATAAGCATGCATCACCTGATTTGTAAATTTAGATGGTTCATGGTTACCATTAGATTTTTTTTTTGTTGAAATTTGAGTAAATGCTAGTACTAGTTTTTTTTTATATTTGTAATCAAAATGTTGTATGAATATGAACTGAGGATTTGTACAAATACATAATTCATTCCAATGAAACAAAATGGGGATCAAAAGACCAGAGAGTTCACCAATAGAACATTGAGCACCCCTTCACTATTACATCCTCTGTTCAACTATTGCGTTTAGTATTGTTTTTTAAACGGTAGAGTTCATGGTTAAAGATAATATTACCTAGCATCTCCTTAATTATACTAAACGTAATATTATAAAGTATATTGTTATGTTTATTATAATAGATTATATATGTTATTATGATTATAAAGTGACAGCTAATTCTACAACATGCATAGCATCATTAAAATCTAATTACACACTCACATTACGCTTTAAATTTGGGTTGCTAAATTGGTTGACAGCCCATGACTGATGTACCTCTTTTGTGCTCAAGAATGACCTTTCATTCCATTGTTGTTCTGTAAAGCTTTCCCAACTGGAATAGTTCCTACTGGGCACCCTCCACCCTCGAGCTTAATCTTTATCCCCCAGTTTATGGTGAAGAATAAATGGTGGATAGGGGAGAATACAGTAGAATAGCCCTCAAACAGCTGTTTGTTTGACAAGAATAAACTTTGATAGTTATGTCTGGATAAGCTAAGATAATGGCTGATAACTATTCTCAGAAAATGCTAGAATTGTTTATCAGGGTTTATCTATACCAATGGATAAAAATACCATTATCTGTCATTTTAAAAAATTTATCTTACCTAACACTCTCTGCACACATTCAAAAATTATCACATCTATCATATCACACACACATCTCTCATACTTATTCCCAAATTTATGCAGGGGTATAATTGTCATTTAAAAAGTCATAAACTCTTATCCATCTCTTATCTGTCACTTATCCTTACTTCATTCAAGGTGAACCAAACAACAAAAAGATCAATTTTACGTTTTTCAATGAGAATAACAGAAAAGACAATCAAACAAAAATTTACCTATTCAACATGGATTGTTATCTATCCCAGTATAATTATCAAGGATGAATAACCTTATGTCACACCCCAAACGGATCCTATAGGTGAAAACCTGGAGTTGGGTAGCGTAATAAAGGGAGGATAAGCAAGAATAAGGATGGAATAAGCAAAAAAAGGGTGTTTGGTTAAAAGGAATTGGGTGGTCATGGATGCTCAAATAACCATAATATAGGGGGTATACCAATTCCATGTTTTCCCTCGAATTAGTCTATGCCAACTATTGTAATAAGTGGGCCCCACATTTTCTATTTGCTTTTTCATGTTTTGCCCGTGCGCTTGCATTTAATAACTTGTGATGGAGATGCTCGCCTGCTCAGTCTGTTTGGATCACAACGGGCGACAATGCAGTTCGGTGGCGATGGTGGTGGCATTTCGTGCCGGTGGTGATGATTGAACTATTTGTGGTGGTTCTTGGGGTGGTGGTGGTGGCGGTGATGGTGATTGAACTATTCGTGGTGGTTCTTGGGGTGGTGGCGGTGATGGTGTTTGATGGTGGTGGTGCGGTCGTCACTCGTCAATGGAGGTGGGCCAGGTGGCGGGTTGTGATTGAGGTGGAGGAGGAAGGCGTTCAATACACTGTCCATGGTTGATATTGGTGATGTTGGTGATGGTCTTCGGTGAACTTGGTGGTGAAAAGGTGGCACAGGGGGTGCTTGGTGAGGTTTCGGAACCTCTGTTTTAACAAAACTGAGGTTCTCTGTTTGGACGAGTGACAAGACGACGTGTGGCATATGACATCATGCGATTAAATGTTGATTAGGTTTCGTTTCGGTCGATTTCCTTCCACCGTTTCATCCCAAATAAAATCTTTTCATGATTGAATATATATATTTTTTTTAAGGTAATAATGTATTATTTATATTTGGGATTGAAAAATTTAAAAACAAATATAAAAAGATATGATTCATTTTCAAATATAAATAATACTTATTAATAAACTTTTTCTCATTTTAAAATAATATTTGGTTAAATATCTATTATTAAATACAAATAATACTCACTAAAGGTTTGACTTTGATTTTTTTTTTCTAAATAATGTGAATTTTTTTTAAAAAAAATGGAAGAGATACTTAAGAAAAAAAATTCACGTCAATTTCTGATTTTTTAGTCATATAACTATAATATAGATTCAGAAAAATAATTAAATTCTTTTTTAAAAAAAGTCACGTTGAAATAAATATTACTTTGAAAATGAAAAAAATATTCCTCATAATTTACGTCATTTTCAAATACAAACAATACTCATCATATTTCTCATTTTCAAAATAACATTTTTTTTCACATGAGTTTTTTTTAAAAAAGAATTTAATCATTTCATAATCTATATTATAATTTTAGTGATTTTTTAAAAAGAAATGGAAAAGACATTTTTTAAATCACATTATTTAGAAAAAAAATAATTAATGTCTGACATCTGATGAGTAAATTATTTGTATTTGAGAATGAATCCTTTAACCAAATATTACTTTAAAAAATAAATAAAAACTTATTTTTAATTATCCAAATTTGAAATAAAAAATAAAAAAACAATACTATTCGGCAAAACAAAAACAACCCATGCAAACATCATAAAATAAAAATAAAAATAAAAAACCAAAACCCCATGGGAAAAAAAAACCATGCAAACCACAACCCATGCGGCATGGGTTAACCCCTTAAATTGACGTGAACTTTTTAAAGGGGTAACCCATGCAAACCATAACCCTTAAATTGACATGAACTTTATTTTTTATTTTTTTTATGATGTTTGCATGGATTGTTTTTGTTTTGTATGAATCTTTGAATAGTTTGTTTTTTTTGCTTTTTATTTCAAGATAATTAAAAATAAGATTTTATTTATTTTTTCAAAGTAATATTTGATTAAAGGCTACATTCTTAAATACAAATAATACTCATTAAAGGTCTCATATTAATTATTTTTTTTCTAAATAATGTGATTTAAAAAATGTCTTTTCCATTTCTTTTTTAAAAAAAATGACTAAAATTATAGTATATGTTCAGAGATGATTAAATTCTTTTTTTTAAAAAGGTCATGTGAAAAAAAATATTATTTTGAAAAAAAGAAATATGATGAGTATTATTTATATTTGAGAATGGCGTAAATTATGATGAATATTTTTTCTCTCCGTTAGTTTGGTCATGTGAACTAAAGTGTTCGAACACTCCACGCGCCATCTTCTCATACTCTGTCACAGAGAAACTCTGTTATAAGAAAACAGAGGTCCTGAACCCACAGTGAACGAGGAATGAAAGGGGGTGGTGGTGACGGGTAAAACAGTGGAAGGGTAAACTTGTCATTTTAAAATTATATTCATTTATCTCTCATTCACATTTTATTTTTAAATTTACTCAAACAACAAAACTCATTATTACGTTTTCCAATAAGAATAATAATATATTCTTAGAATAGTAATACACCCCATAATAACTTATGTCTCTATCCTAACGACACCTTAGAGAATAATATAGGCCTCATTTAATCTTTCAATTGCTTTAGTAAAATAAGTTGATAAATTTTAATAAAGATTTAATGCTGAAATGATAGAATGATCAAATCTATCGTAAAGATCCCATAATAAACATTGAATCCACATGGTCCACAAAAAATAATTCTAAATTAAAAAATTGTGTCATACAAAATGCAGTGACATATTTTTTAATAAGTAACAAATACCAGTTATATACTCTTCAATACATACTTTTACTGTCATAATTATTGAAACAGATTATATGCTACTAAATATATACAGACTCAACAAGTAAAAATGAGAAATTACCCTAATGAAAATTCAGATATCCTAAATAAGATTTTAAAAATTCTATATTCACCTTTCACTAATGAAAGCTGTTAATAATGATTGAATATTATAATGTCAATAACTATATTTAATTTTGAGGATGGATTTGGAATTAAATACCCTCCAATTATTTATCTCCAAATCTATTCTGCATCGATATGGTTAGGATGCTTGATTCTTGAGTGGATAGTGATATAATGAAAGTTTGAAAAGAGCATACAAAATAATTAGTCTTAATCACGTGTGGTGTTGAAAATTATGAATAGACTGTGCACTACAGATCAAGATATATAAAAAAAATATATGTTTAGAACGTAAAAGATATATTTTTTTTTTCTTAATATTACACTTTAATTTGATGTTATTTTAATATTTATATACAAATGAACAACTTAAAATTAATTAAAAAACAAAAGAAATAAGATGTTTAAAATCTGGAAAATGGTACACTCAATCATATTTACCAACCGAAACTCAGACCTCAAATATTTTTATTTTTTAAAAAATAGTAAATATCATCTAATGAAATATATGTTTTGATAAAAAGTGCATATCGCTCCATTTCAAATTGAATGAATTCATTTTTAACAAGTGTAAGAAAAAATTCAATGAGATATATACATCATCTAACGAAGTATATGCTTAATTAAATCTGTAACGAGGTATATAGAGTCTGTGTTTTGAACTGAGAATAAACCTGAGTGTAGCAGTACTCTTAAAATCTAGACCCGTGAACCCCAAGCCCAGGCCCGGCCCATCAGGCCCGTTTAGGCACGGGCCCATGGGTAGGGCCTGGGCAGCCGACCTTAGTTTAAGGCGTATGTGGATTAATTAATGTGAATCATGGGTATTTTCTTTTTTTATCCTCTAATTTTGCATGGTGGGAGGGCAGTTGCCTGTTGTTGATTGGTTGTTGCTATTGTGTGGGCTATGGACCTTAATGAAAGTTATTGGGGTTGTGATTGCAACCTAGAAGGAGAAGAAAAAAAGGAATTGGGGGGGGGGGGGGGGGGGGGGGTTGGGACGGCAAAGGTGGTGGGCAGATGATGGCAATGGTGGACATAGGCGATATTTTTGATGTCTAACCAATTTATTTGAATTATATTATTGTTAGTATTTTTGTGTATTTGTACACTTTTAAATTAGTAAAATAAAATTGAATGGTGGTAAATTATAAGGATCCTTCATGTCGGGTTCATGTTGAGTCTCAAATCCTCCGAGTTGGGTATTTGACGTCTTTTATCAGGTTTGATCCATGCCGGGTCCGGGTTCAAACTCGACCTATAGTCTAAAGAAATTGAAAAGCTAGAAGATCACGCATTTACACTGAGAGGGTAATTTATTTTGGCGCATTGGTTAGCAGTACATGTTCAATGTATTAGATCTACTCATTTTGTTGTAGCAGATTGCCCATTTGAGTTGAAGCAGGTCCTGGAAGAAGATATGGCAGAGCAAGGCTATAACCTGAGTCAAAATACAATAGATGGTCTTCATCTTCAAAGGGTGAGGCTTCTTTATGGGACAAACTATAAGGATTTTGTCAGACTCAAGAGTTCAGTTGTCAGGGGATGCACTCTAGTCTGGACTATTTTTCCTTCCTCTAAGGACACTGAGCCAACAAATTAAATTTTAAGTACATCATATAATTCATTTTTTTTTGTAAAACATCATTTGTATGTAGCTTACTTGTACATATTTGGTATAGTAATACAATCATTACTTACCAAAAGAAAAATAAAACCCTCATGCCTTTCTGTATATTTTCCCCCCTTTGTATGAACTATAACAAATAAATAAATCCTTACAATAAAAAATAAAAAATAAATCCCCCCAAACCCTCCTTTTCTACAACCCCGTACAAACCTCATGCAGAAGAAACCAAAGGCATCACCATCTCCTCATACTTCACCTCCTCCAACATTCTCAACTTTGCAAAAACCCCCACAAGAGGTGCAGTATTATAAGTACAAGCCTCAGTCTGCATGAAGTTCCCCCTCACATCCCTAAAATTATCATGCAAATCAGGTCCCCCAACCACAGCCCCAACCAACACATTTGGATTGTCCCTCTGTCTCCCATACCACTGATCATAGCCTTGTGTGCACCCAATGAAACCTTTGTTCTCCTTATAAGACACAATGGATGACCCCCTGTGGTGCACCCTTTTTGGATATCTGGAACCATAACCCACTAAGTAACTGAGCCCTTGTGGGTTGGAACCCAAAATGTAGTCCACCTGAGACTTGGCAAAGGCCAGCATTTCTTCAGGACCGACCGAACCAAGCGGGCATTGGATCCTCTGTTTTGATTTGTTTAGTTGGTCGGAGTAGATTGTGAGGAGGAACGTCGCGCCGGTGACGTATTGCATGTTGTTCCATTGGCGGATGAAGAGGAGGCCTGCCGGGGTCCGGTGCGCGTTTTGGCCTTCTTTGCTTTTGTTGAGGGTGGAGCATATGAAGTGCTCTGCTTTTGATTGGTATTTCTTGAGGATGTTGTGTTGGTGAGTCTTGTGGTGCTTGTTTTGGAGCAGCAGCTGGGGAATGTCATTTGATATATGGTTTTAGTTAGTGATACTTTCATGTTGGTTTGTGATACTTTCATGTTGGTTTGGAAAATAAAGGGCAAGGCAAACAATTTAAACCAGGAAAATGTTAGTATATGCTTTTATGCCAAAAAAAATTATAAACTTTCATGACAAATTACATAGATCATTTATTGAAAATGTAAATTTTTTCTAATGAGATATGTATAACTCATTGAATTGTTCATGTACGTTGCATGTAACAATGTTCAAACATCCAAATGTACACAAAAACATTTTTAGGTGTGTGAGAATAGTCATAAACTAGAGACCTTCCTGTACCTATCAACCAAATAACTTTTGTTTATCGAACTACTACGTGTTTATTACTTTCAAAATCCAAATATAAATTTAGTTTATAATTTATCACATTCTTCACAATTTAAAAAGTTAAATGTAATTATCATTATCGTATCCATACCTAATATAATAGTTTTTACATGTATTTCTTATAGGAATGATTGAATAATCTAAAAAAAATAGTTTAATTACATTTGTATTTTTAAGTTTTTATTTCGGATGATTTACAAATACACATGTTCCATATATGTCACATAGGTAATTCGTCACTATAATCAAAGTGTAGTTGATCTTGAAATGACTCATATTATACATCACAATTGTTTTTGAAAATTCCTTTAATTTAACTATAAAAAAGTATTAATTTTTTATTTATATTATACTATTTTTAGAGATTTTCTATAATATTTATTAAACGTCTCATTAATGGACCTGTGGATACCCCCGCATAACTTTACAGTATTAAACCAGTTGTAGGTATTTCTGATAGGCCTAACTTTTATTAATTTCAATACGGTGACATCATGAGGAGACCAGCTACACCCTAATAATCAACGTGCACTACCAATTTTTTTTTCCAAGGTGACCTACTATTTCCATACACACATCACCCCCATGAAATGGAACTGGTCTACTTAATTAAAAACCAAATCTCCCAATTTGGAGACCTACCCTCATCACCATGTTAAGAAAACTTTCATATATATAAAAGAATACATATTTTATATGATATATTTCATATTTTATGTGCTATATACTATATTATTTTGGTAGAATAAAAGAAAGTGTTATTTTATTTTTCAATTAAAAATATGGATGAAAATCTCACAAAACATTCTTCATGAACATATCATGTCATTTATCTAAACATGTACTAATAAAATTCTCATTAACACCTGAAATGAAAATTTCCCAAATTCGTATATTGAATTCAACAATACCTGGGAAGCGAGAATCTGGACTCCAGCGAACTTGATATCCCAGCTGAACTCCGAGATGGCCCACCCGACGCCTCCCAACGAATGCGCATTATCGATGGCGTATCGCAAGTACTCCTCCCTGCCAGACGCCCTATAGAGCCACAGCGCCGCCCAGAGAAGCTCGTCGTTGTATCCGCTCACCGACGCGTAATAACTCTTCGCGACGCCGACGCTCCGGTCGTACCTCCCCCTATACTTGTCCCCAAACTCAAACAACTGTACCAAAAAAAACATTGTCACATAACCTGAACATCCATCCAATTAGTAGTTCATTAAAATGTGCATGTAAACTTAAAACAATTAAGCTCATGAACCTGTTGGGCATGGTGGAGGAGGAGTTGAGAGTAATGCGGGTTAGACTCCCTAAACACCATGGACGCCGCCGCCATGGCCGCCGCAGTCTCCCCCGCCAAATCGGACCCCGGGTTCTCCGGATCGATCTTATACGCTTGTCGCGACGTCGTCATGTCCTCCGGCCTCTGCCAACAATAGTGGTCCGTGTCCCCATCCCCCACCTATAAAAAAAGACTGAGAGTCAATTTTTATTTTTTATTCAAAACTGATCAATATTGATGGGATCAGATGCTCACCTCAGCCCATAGGACGTTGGGGTGGGTGTGTGCCTTGACGAAGTAGTCGGTCCCCCACTTGACGGCCTCGAGGGCGTGGTCGAGCTCGCCCGCCGAGGAGATCTCGTCGCGGTACTCGATGATCCCCCATGAGAGCATTGTCACGGTGAAGGCCATTGGGAGGCCGAACTTGACGTGGTCCCCGGCGTCGTAGTACCCGCCAACCAGATCGACCTGCATTGCATTTGATCAGACTTTTTCATAAATTGAGTTTGAGTTGAGATTTTGGAAGAGATGGGACTGACTCCTTGTTCGAGGCCGTCGGTGAGACCCGAATGGCCCCTCCAATGGACCCTGATTGTAGGGAGGCGGCCGGACCTCTGGGACTCGAAGTAGAGGAGGCTCTTGGAGAGGGCGAGGCCGTAGTCGAATGAAGAAGAGACGACGGAGGAGACGACGGTGAAGGATATGATCGAAACCAAGATCCATGTTGGGTTGGTTTCGATCGCCATTGAAGGTCTCGAGAGAAGAGAAAGGGAAACAGAGGTTTGGGTTTGGGTTATCTTTCACGCTTTTGGAAATGAGAGGTTTCTTTTTTTTTTTTTTCCTTTTTTTTTTGAATGAGTAAAACTGTATTTTTTTTATATATATATAAATGGCATGGAATCAGTGGATTTATAGCTTTGGATACGTTGAAATGATTTTGTTTCTTTTACTTGGTCAGATTGTGTGTATCTTTGTTTACTCCTTTTCGTTATTATAATGTGGAAAGAAATTGAATGGGTTGTTGAATTTTTTTGGCGGAATTTTTTCTCCTTTTTTTTGTAGGTTTTAAAAGTCCACGAAAAAAAAGTGAAATTTGTGTATTTCATGATATGCATATTCAAATAAATGTAATATGTGTAATTTTTATATTTTTTTAATATAATATAATATGATATGATATTATATACAACTTTAGAATTAGGTGACAAGATTTGTCTAAGAATGAATTAAAAAATGCATGTGTAACAAATCCCTATCATAATTGTATGGGATTTTTAGTTTTAAGTCCGTAAACTATAGAATTTAGTTATCGATCTCACTTCTTCATATTTAGGTTTTAGTCATACATTTAAATGATATGTTCCTTTTTAGTCCTAAGAGGGACCTATTTTTAAATTATTTAATTTGTTTTTTAGTCCTTGAGGGGATATATTTTAAATTATCATTTAAATGTAGACTAAAATCTAAATATGAAGAAGTGAGGGATCGATAAT